>OU342745.1:478677763-479107776 GCA_910589775.1 Avena eriantha
ATGACATATCACGGAACGAGTCAAGAGTACTTATCAGTAACGAGGTAGAACTAGGTATAGAGATACCGACGATCAAACCTCGGATAAGTATAGTATCGCGTGACAAAGGGAATTGGTTTCGTATGTAAATGGTTCAATCGATCACGAAGTCATCGTTGAGTATGTGGGAGCCATTATGGATCTCCAGGTCCCGCTGATGGTTATTGATAGGAGATGTGTCTCTGTCATGTCTACACATTCACGAACCGTAGGGTGACACACTTAAGGTTCGAAGTTGTTTTAAGTAGATATGGAATGTGCGTTGGAGACCGAATGTTGTTCGGAGTCTCGGATTGGATTCGGGACATCACGAGGAGATCTGGAATGGTCCGGAGAATAAGATTCATATATAGGGGATCATTTTCTGAGTTAGGAAATATTCCGGAGTATTTGTATGAGGGTTCTAGAAGGTTTCGGAATGTTCCGGAAGGTTCTGGAAGGTTTCTTGGAGTTTGCTTGAAAACCAAGGAAGGGATCAAGGAGTCCTGGTGGGTCAAGACTAGGAGTCGTGGGGGAGGAGGACTCCTCCCCCCACTCCCCAATCCGCCGGCCTAGAGGAAGGGGAGTCCTACAAGGACTCCCCCTCCCATGGTGCCTCACCCCCCCTTAAATAGAAGGGCAGGGGCACCCCTCCAAGCCCCGCTCCCATAACTCCCAATCTCTGCCGCCTCTCTCCTCCACCTTTCTTCTGCATAGGCATAGGCGAAGCCCAGCAGAATTCTCTACTCCACCACCACCCCCACGCCGTCGTGCTGCTGGGATTCCGTGGAGAAGATCTACTACCTCCGCTGCTCGCTGGAACGGGGAGAGGAAGGTCTGCTTCGACTCCGCACGTGTGACCGACTGCGGAAGCGCTGCCGAAACGCGGCGTCGGAAGGATCGTCCACTTGACCGACTGCGGAAGCGCTGCCGAAACGCGACGCTGGAAGGATCGTCCACACGATCTTGAGATCGGCAAGTGATCGACTACATCAACCACGAGACCTAATCTCGTTAACGCTTTCGGATCTACGAGGGTTAGTTCCCATCTCTCTCGTTGCTCATGTCTAATAGATTAGATCTTGGCTTTTATCTAGATTAGATCTGGGTTTTGTTCGTTCTTGCGATAGAAATTTTTTGTTTTCCATGCTACGAACCCATCAGTGGTATTAGAGCCGTATCTATGCATAGATCTGTTGCACGAGTAGAACACAATGGTTTTGTGGGCGTTGATGCTTTTATTGTCGGTGTCTTAGCGTGTACTTTGCATCTTGCGGCATGGTGGGATGAAGCGGCTCGGGCTAACATTACATGTCATCGCACATGAGACTTGCTCCACACTTGACGTGCAACTTGCTTTGCACAAGTGGCTTTGCGGGTGTCTGTCTCTCCCACCATAGTTAAGATTCAATTTACGATGAGCATCTTGACAACACTTGTATCAACGTTGTGGTCCTTGTTCGTAGGTAAGATCGGTCTTATGCGAAAGCCCCAAACCACGTAAAACATGCAAAGAAAATTAGAGGCGTCTAACTTGTTTTTGCAGGGGTTTTGTGATGTGATATGGCCATTATGTGATTGTGATTATATTTGATGTATGCAATGATCCTTATTGTAATATGGCAACCGGCAGGACCCTAATGGTTGTCTTTAAATTTTGTTTAAGACCTGCGTGTCTATTTCATCATGTAATAGCTTTATTCCAAGTAGTTGTAATAGTTGTTGCTGGTGATGGACAACCATGAAGCGGCGCCACAGACCTTGACGCCACGCTGGTGATGATGGAGATCTTGTCCATGCTTTGGAGATGGAGATCAAAGGCACAAGAAGAAAGGCCATGTCATATCACATATTATGAATTGCCTGTGATGTTAATCCTTTATGCATCTTGTATTGCTTAGATCGCGACGGTAGCATTATAAGATGATCCCTCTCACTAAATATCAAGTAATAAAGTGTTCGTCCTTAGTTGGCACCGTTGCTAAGACTCGTCGTTTCGAAGCATCTCGTGATGATCGGGTGTGATAGACTCTACGTGTGCATACAACGGGTGCAAGCCAGATTTGCACATGCGGAAACTAAGGTTAACCTTGACGAGCCTAGCATGTATAGACATGGTCTCAGAACACGGAATACCGAAAGGTAAAGCATGAGTCATATGGATGATATGATGAACATGTTGATTGTTCGCCTTTGAAGCTACATCATCTCACGTGATGATCGGACTTGGTGTAGTGGATTTGGTTCGTGTAATCACTAAAACAATGTAAGGGATGTTGTTTTGAGTGGGAGTTCATTTGTAATTTGGATTAGTCGAACTCAATTTATCATAAACACAATCAAAGTGAATTTGCATAGTTTGTTGTAGTCATTGGCATCCGTTCACCACCTTACGATTAGTCATAGTTGAGATAGTAGAACTATAGAAATTCTGGATATTTACTTTACGAACTGGTATCGTATTGTTTTGAATGTCAATTTAAAGTTTATAAGTCCTATTGCAAACTTTCAGCAAACTCTATTTACTCCATGAAGTTTAATAAATAGTATTAAAACAAGAGTAACAATTCCAGTGTTAGTATCTAATGTATCATGTTTGCCTCCATGATTCTTGATACTCAAAAGATTGTTTTTAATATCAAGTTTATCTAAGAGCTGAAAGCAATGTTTCAGAAACCATCATATGTGAAAGGTATTGCGATATCTAAAACAATGTGTTGGTTACAACATGATATAGTATGCGTCCTCATATTTGATGAGAATTTGTGAAGGTTGGAGACGCTAGTCGTCCTAATCCTCCAAAGGTTTTGAAAAAGAAACATTATACTCGCAATTCACCTTTATAAGCTATAGCAGCTTGATCATGAAAGTTGTCATGATAAGGATGAATAGAAGATGTAAGTAAAATGTTTACTACACTAAAAGATTACTAAAGAATGGATTTTTGAAAGAACACCAAACATTTGATGATGGTGATCCACCTCTAAGTGCAAGTCCAAAGGTATTAGTAGTTGACTATATATGCTTTGTATCATGTGTCATGTTGATGACACCACTATTGATGTTGATAAATTCTTTTAAAAGAAAAGGAATTGCTGAAAGAGAATCTATAAAATATTTGGCAGAAAATAAAAGGTTGGAGATGTCCAACTTAGGCATATAGAAGATATACATGTTATGGTTGTATTCCTTGCTTGTTAAACAATGTGGCTCTTAGGTATTGGATACCGAATTGGTTGGTATGAAGTGTCATACAGGACAACACAATTCATGAACTGCAATGGCCTAAGTAACTAGCAAGAGAATATGTGATGATGTTCATCGAAAACAAACAAAGGGTTGTGGTGTTGCTCGTTAACATCAAAGCTTGCCTTCAAGATTCGTTTCAATAATTGTTATTTTGATCAGGTATTATGACGACAAAAGGTTGTTCAAATAATTACCGTATTCATAATAGATGGATGAGTCTGGTTGGAGAAATAACGACCATAAAACTAATGCTAAAATGTCACAAGACAAATGATTGAAAGATCACTTGCGAAGTGACATCGCTGTTTAAATTATATTGGAAAGAAAACATGAAGAAACTCCATGTTGATGGAATTTTGGAGTTTTTTGATTTTGATCAAATGACGCTTATGAAACTTTTCTAGAGATAATTAAAACTTTGTTCATAGGCCAAAAGGGAACGAATGACTAGCTGATTGGAACTTGTACATACAGATGTATGAAGCCCATTATGTGTAGTCGAGAGAGATGGATTTCAACTTCAGATGCTTTCTCCGAGAATTTGAGTGAATATATGTATACTTACTCAATAAGGAAGAAGTATGAAACATTTGAAAAATGTTCAAAGACTTTCGAGATGAAGTGGAAAATCATTGTAACAAGAAAATAAAAGAGATTATGATTGGATCATAAAGAAAGATGTTTGAGTTACAAGTTTAGCAAAACACCTAAGATTTGAGGAATCGTTCTATGGATTTGCATTTCCCGATAAACCATAGGAGTATGGTATATTCGAGAGATGAAATCAAACCATGTTTGAGATGGTAAGATCAAGGGTGTCATTTATAAAACTGCCATTATGTTTTTTTAAAGATTAAAGCTTTAGTGACTATCGCTTTTACACTGAAAAGAGCTCCACCGTGATCCGTTGAAATGACACCATATAAGTCATGGTTTGGGATAAAACCCGAATTGTCTTTTCTTAAATTTTGGTATGCTATGCATAAGTAAAATGTTTACAACCAAAGTCGGATAAGCTTGTCTTTGTAGGTTATCCCAAAGAATTTGTTGGGAATTTCTCCATAACACTGAGGACAAAAGAGTTTGTTATTTGGAACGTCAAGTTTCTTGAGAAGGAATTTTTCGTGAAAAGTTAAGTGGGAGGACAATAGAACTTTGATAAGGTTGTTGAACCTTAGCTATATGTGCTAAGTAGCTCAGGCCCAGATACCTCAGATACTGAGTACATTCCGTCCGGAAGATCTATAGCTTCACAGACTGTGTGGCACACCACACGTCATCACGATTGGACTCCGGGCATGTACGACGATCGTCGTGGCTTCTGAGGAGGGATACCACTTGAGGTGGAGTATCATAAGTTTGGTAATGCTTATTGTAGCGTCTGAGAGCATGATGTAACTAAATAAGTGAGGTAGCGCTCACATGAGACTGTATTGTAGGGGTTTGTAATGTATAATGTACCAACTATGTGCTTGTATTGTATAATATGTGATGCATATTTGGTTGTTATTTGGATTTGGATCTTGATTTCCATTGTGTGACTAGTTCTGGGCATAAAGTTAAGCTCAGAAAGCATGTCATGATGTAATTATGAGATCTCACTTTGTGTTACAGGACTAGGGGGTCATGGAAACTGGAGTAGTAATCGAGTCTGACCAGCAGCGCATGGAACGTGAGGCAAAGGAAAAGGCGGATGAAAACGCCGAAACTCATGCAGAATTACCACCACCACTAATGAGGCCATTGATGGAGCAGAATTTCTTGCAGTATAAGACTGTAGGGTGCAATGATGAGGATAAGTTAAGGTTTGCCACATATCTTTTAACTGGACCTGCAGCATCTTGATGGGAGAACAGCTAGCAATGCAACTTCCAGGAAGGGAGTATACCTGGGAGGAGTTTAAGTAAAGATTCCGTGAATACCATGTTCCGGAAAGTGTTATTAAGCTTACGCGCGGAGAGTTTGAAGAACTGCAGCAAGGTTACTCCAGTGTCATGAAGTACATCCAGGAGTTTAGTGATTTATCTCATTACGCTGCTGATGAGGTAAGCACTGAGGAAAAGAGAAAGAAGCGGTTCATGCGTGGATTGAATCCGTTTATGAAGATGCAGTTGAGGCTTGCCAATAAGCAGACTTTCCAACAGGCTAGATGCAGCTATCACTTTTCAGGATGATTACAAGAATGTTTAGGAGGATAGAAGGAAGAAGGTGAAGCAAGAAACTAAAAGAGTTGAAGCAAGTAAGCCTAAACCAAACCTAGAATTTAAACCTCGGGTTAGACCTTCCAATAATCCCAACCAAAGGGCACCAACATTCCGAAGGAATATTATCTGTCACAATTGTGGTTTACATGGACATGTTATAAGTGAGTGCATGAAGCCTATGGTGATATGTCATGAATGTGGTCAAAAGGGACATATAAGGCCCAATTGTCCCAAAAATCCGGCTGGAGAATGGCCCAGCAAAGGGAGAGGAAGTTCCAGAGGAACTGGAGGACCACCAGCAAGAGGTGGGAATTATGTCAAGAACCACAATGGCAAGCGGAGCATACCTACCGGAAAGCTGAATTGTGCAACCTTGGAGGAGGTGGATAACTCGGAGCACGCAGTGATAGGTACACTCAATATTATCACCAACCCTGGAAAAGTATTATTTGATACCGATGCAACTAGTTCATTCATATATGAGCAATCATGTGATCAATTTGGGATTAGAAAGGCACCATTTGAAATACCAATGACATTAGTAATGGTCGGGGTACCGTAGTTGTACACCACATTAAATTAAACCAAGTTATCTCAATTTGTGGTTGTACCTATTTTGCGGATCTATATGTGATTCTGTTGAAAGGCATAGCAGTAGTTTTGGGAATGGATTGGATGACTGAACATGGAGCTTAGATAAAATGCGAGGATAAAACTACTTCGATCAAGTCTCCAAGTGGAGAAAGGATAGTTTATCAAGCGGACAAACACACTCATATCATGGTAGATCTTCAACTAAACTCAATGAAAGAGGTCAAGTTGGAGGATATTCCTGTAGTAAAGGAGTTTCAAGATGTTTTTCCAGCAGAATTACCAGGAATGCCACCTGATCGGGAGATAGAGTTCACTATTGAACTGATACCTGTTACAACACCTGTTTCTCAAGTACCATACAAGATGGGTCCAAAAGAGCTAAAAGATCTTAAAGAGCAAATTGATGAGTTAGCATGCAAAGGATTCATTCATGAAAGTGTATCCCCATGGGGAACTCAAGTGATTTTTGTTGATAAAAGAGATGGAGGACGACGAATGTGTGGAGATTTTAGAAATCTCAACAATATCACCATCAAGCACAAGTATCCTTTACCAATAATTTAGAATTTATTTGATAATGTCAAGGGAGCTGGAGTGTTTTCCAAGATTGATATGAGATGAGGATACCATCAAATCAAAATTAAACTAGAAGATGTTCCAAAAACATTTGATATATTCAAAGGATAAAGAAGCGCATGCTGATCACTTGAGAATACCATTGCAAGTTTTGAGAGAACACAAATTATATGCTAAGTTCAGTAAGTATGAATTCTGGTTTGACAAGGTTTAATTCCTTGGTCATGTTATCAGTAGGGATGGAATTGCTGTTAATTCATCCAAAGTTCAGTTAGTGTTGGACTGGAATGCACCGACCAATGTGAAACAAATCAGAGGTTTTTTAGGAATGGTAGGTTATTATCGGAGATTCATTGAAGGTTTCTACAAGATAGCCAGACCAATGAACAAATTGTTAAGAAAGAATATCCCATTCATATGGGATGAGAAGTGTGAAGCCAGTTTTCAAGAATTGAAGACCAGATTAACTACAACACCAGTCTTAGCAGTACCGGAAATCGGAAACCGGAAAGGATTACATGGTATACTGTGATGCATCCAAGGAGGGATTGGGTTGTGTTTTAATGCATGATCGCAAGGTAATTTCTTATGGTTCTAGACAACTCAAACTTCCTGGAATCAATTATCCAATCCATGATTTAGAGTAATTAGCTAAGGGTACAAATTGATTCATCATGACGACTCTTATTGGAACCCGAGAAAAACACACACATAAATAAATAGAAGTCACATTGGCTTGGATACAGATGATGGTATCCAAGATTATTGAAACTGAATGCCAACATGACCGTGGCCATAGAAATCATGCCCGCAAGCGCATTATTAGGCTTCAATGGATGGAATGACGCCGCCCTTATTACAGAAACGGCTACATAAGTTGCTGCAGAGCTCCATGTCGATCTTCTTCTCTTGGCCACGGAAAACTGTTGCAAAACAGTTGACGTTATGTACGCCTTTAACACAAAGATTATTTCTTAAAAATCGATAGAAATGAAAACAGATGTTATAGATTTTAATTTCCATTATCCATGTTGTCACAAACGGGAGTCATGCATCCAATGGTGCAGTACTCGGTGTCATCTGGTTCACCTACCAGAGTAAATTGAACAACAAGTTTGTAAATAAGTTCCTATGAGTATGTAACAAGATGGAAATCATGGGTGATATCTCTTTACCGGATTCATGGAGAAGAGGCATTTTAGTATAGCCACTCAGACAGATTGAATCGACAAGGATTTTACAACCACAGCCCCTTGCGCAGAATATCAGGGTTCCACCGGTGAAACGGCAGATGTTGTAGCATCTTGCCTCACAGCCCCTCCTGCAGCAACTCTTGAGCTGTGCCTGGACCTGCTCCAGAACTAAAACCAGTAAAAGGACACAAATAACCACACTCTTGAGACCGTTGCTGGTCACCATGGTTGGCTTAAATTTCAGGGGAACTACGAGAAATGGCAATATTGGATTGATGGAATTCCTATAGCGCGGGACTGATATTTATACAGGCTAGGGATGGCGGTTTATTGGTCATACCATGTTCTATTTTATTTTGTCTATTCTATAGTCGTGTCACACGAGGCATTTCTAGCTGCCAAACGCGTGCCTTGTGTGGTCTTGCATGAGACTCCAACTTGAAGTAACTTTGAAATGCGTTGTTACGAAATCATGGTACCAATCAGCACCATGCAGCTTCTTGCTAGCCGATGAGAGCGCCCAGCCACTAATTTCCATGCCCAAATTTCGGTAATTCAGTGGGTACCGAAATATACAGATCTACCAAAATTTTGAGACTGTATTTAAACCATGATAAAGCTTGCGTTGATTCAAATCTATTTTAATTTGTTCTACATTTGACTAAATTTCAATGTGAAATATTCCAATTAATTACAGAAAATAGCAAATTTTACCCTGAAATATCCCAATTAATTTCTAGGAGGTGGAGTGCCATAGCCGGGTACTGCTGATCATATCTAATATCTATTGAAAGCGGAATGGCAAGACCACCTTGGCCATAAAAATCATGCGCTCTAATGCAATTACAACACCCTTGTTACAGAAATGGCCACATGCGTTGCTGCAGAGTTCCCTGTCGGTTTTCATCTCTTGGACGAAAGACTGGTGCAAAATAATTGACGTTATGTATGTCTTTAAAGCAAATGATGTTTATGCAAATTCTGTAGAAATAAAAACATATACGGTAAATTATAACTACCATTGGCAACATTCTCACAAACCGAAGTCATGCATCCAATGGTGCAGTACTCAGTGTGGCTTATGGTTCAGTTGTTGAAATAAATTAAACAGCACGTATGTAAATAAGTTCCTAATGGTAGGTAAGTGTAATCAAATTGGAAATTAAGAGTGATATCCCTGTACCAGATTCAGGGAGAAGATGCAGTTTAGGATAGCCGGTAGGACAAGTTGAACCGTCTACGAGTTTACATCCGATCTGTGCAGACTGGCCGAGGACCACCGGCGAAACGGCATGTGTTGTTACAGTTTCTTCCAAACGTGCTATTGCAGCAACGGTTGCCCTCTGCCTAGACTTCTCCAGAAATAAACCGAATATGAGGACACAAATAACCACACTCTTGATTCCGTTGTTGATTATCACGGTTGCAACCACGATATACAAATTTCGATAAACATATGGAGCAAAAACCTGGCCTCGGGCAACCACGACGCCGCACGTGGCCCTTGTCAGATCCTAGACCTAGAACACACGCGATCTTGGTGTAATATTTGTGGATTATTTTTTGGTTCTTTGCGCCGCTCTGAAACTCTCCTGCGATGAACACACCAACAGCACAGGGGACAGGAGATTTTTGCGACGCGTTAAAGTTTGCGTCTTTTCTGGTCTCTCTTTTATTCTATCGATCCACGTATCTCGGAACTTGACCGATCCTATCGCTACACCTCTCCACGATCCACAAGTTCCGCGCCATCCCACGGAAAGATCGAGAGAGGCTGACTACATCAGCTATGACTGAGTTCTATGCCTCTACGTGCAGGCTTCTTATTTTTCTTTAACTGAACAAGAAACTACTTGTGACACACGACGACAGTCCGTTATGTGCCACGATTAGAGGTAAATAAGAAACTAGCAGAGAAAGAGTGCAACGAGAATAACGTCTCACATTCTCTCCCTTAATCTTGTTGCTCTTTGTCCAGCATCTGCATCCCAATTTTCAGCTTCATCTCCTGGAATTTAACTCTCCCTAGAGACTTAGTCAGAATGTCGGCTAACTCATCTTCAGTCCTTACATGTTCTATCATCACTTTCCCTGTCTCAACACATTCACGAATGAAATGATATCGCGTGTCTATGTGTTTGCTTCTTTCATGATACACAGGATTTTTGCTCAAAGCGATAGCTGACTGGTTATCCACTTTGAGTACCACTTGGACTGAAACATCATCGAGCAGATCACACAGTAGCCTCCCAAGCCATATGCCTTGACATGCTGCAGAGGTTGCTGCTATGTATTCGGCTTCACAAGAAGAGAGGGAAACTACCTTTTGCTTCTGAGAGACCCAGCTGATTGGATTAGACCCAAGATAGAAGATAACTCCAGAGGTACTCTTCCTGTCATCCACATCTCCGGCCATGTCACTATCACTGTACCCAACTAGCTTCAGCTGGCTGTTCTCTTCTCTCTTCTTGTAGTAGCATCCGAGGTTCGGAGTGCCACGGACATATCTCATCAGATGCTTTACTGTTGTCATGTGCTCTTTAGTTGGCTTCTCCATATATCTGCTGATGATCCCTACAGCATAACATATGTCTGGGCGAGTATGCACAAGGTATCTTAGGCTCCCCACTATACTCCTGTACAAGGTGGAGTCAACCGGTGGACTTGTGCTTACCTTGCTGAGTTTCAGTCTCTGTTCCATCAGAGTGTGAGTTGCATTGCAGTTTCGCATGCCACACTTCTCAAGGATCCTCGAGGCATAGGATGACTGACAGAGAGAAATGCCTTCCGAGGTTTGCCTGACCTCGATCCCAAGGTAATAACTGAGTAGTCCCAAGTCACTCATTCTGAATTTGTTCTTCATCTCATTCTTGAATATTTCAATTTCTTCCTTGCTACCACCAGTTATTATCAAGTCGTCCACATAGACTCCCACCAACAGACTTGTTTTTCCTTTCTGCCTCTTGTAAACTTCATGCTCAACTGGACACCTCGAGAAACCAAGACTAGTGAGAGTCTTATCTAGCTTGGCATTCCAGGCCCTGGGTGCCTGCCGCAGTCCATAAAGTGCTTTCTTCAATTTCAGCACCTTACTCTCCTTGCCCCTTTCAACAAAACCAGGTGGCTGCACCACATAGACCTCTTCTTCTAAATCTCCATTTAAGAAGGCTGACTTCACGTCCATGTGATGTATTTCCCATCCCATCTGGGCTGCCAGGGCAACAAACAGTCTCACCGTTTCTAATCATGCAACAGGTGCAAATACTTCATCGAATTCAATCGCTTCTCTTTGCACATACCCCTTTGCAACCAGTCTTGCCTTGTGCTTGATCACATTCCCTGCCGAATCCTTTTTCAGCTTATAAACCCACTACAAACCAATCGGTTTTTGACCTTTTGGTTGCTCACAGAGGGCCCAAGTTCCATTTCTACAATGGAATCTATCTCGTCCTTCATTGCTCTCTGCCAACATATCTCTTTTTCAGCTTCTACAAACGAGCTTGGCTCCTCCATCCCGAACAGACACAAACCCGAATGTGCTGAATCAGACATTGTTGTCTCCTCGTAGATTTCTGCGAGAGCATGCTTCCCTTGAGGTCCCTATGACGGCTTAGTCCATGGGCTAGTTTGCGCCGACGAGGCCTCCGACGTGGGTGTGACAGGAGGGCTCAAATCCAGAGGCACGGTCGTGCCATCACCTACACGACGAGTTTTGCTCGCTGCCGTGGGGGATGCCGTGGCAGAGAAACTGGGCGTTTTCTCTGTCGTGGCAGGGGAAATTGGTGAAGTTTCTGCCGCGGCAGCAGTCTGCCGTGGACTTACATCTCCCTCCATGCTTTCGGTGTCCGTCTCCACATCGTGTCCTGGGTACTGCACACTGAACACAGGCTCGATCACCCCTTCGGCAACTGATTTGTCAGACCAGTCCCAACACCTATCCTCTTCGAACACCGCATCTCGGCTCACACATAATTTTTTCTCAGTAGAATCATACATGCGATAAGCCTTGGACTGCTCCTCATACCCAATGAACACCATGAGTGAGCTCCGATCTGCCAGCTTTGGAAGGTGCTTGCCCACCTTTTTTACATGTGTGACACAGCCAAATGTCCTCAGGTGCTCGACGTTCGGCTTTCTGCCATGTCATGCCTCGTAGGGGGTTTTCAAGTTAAGTGCCTTTGTGGCAGCTCTGTTGAGGAGATAGACCGCTGTCGCAACTGCCTCTCCCCAAAACTTGCCGGGTACTCCCATTGTTTTCAGGAGGCTCCTTGTCATATTCACCACTGTCTGATTCCTTCTTTCAACAACCTCATTCTGCTGTGGGCTGTAAGGGGCTATCAGATGGTGATTAATTCCGAGTTGAGCACAATATTCAGCAAATATTCAGCAAACTGATTTGAGGTGAACTCCCCTCCACGATCAGTCCGCAGCACCTTCATCTTATGCTCTGACTCCAACTCAGCTGCGGCCTGAATTTTCTTCAGAGCACGGTACGCCTCGTCTTTATTTTTCAGAAATGCCACCCACATGTATCGTGACATGTCATCAACCAGTAGAAGGAAATACTTTCTCCCTCCATGTGACGCTGGCATTATGGGCCCACACAGATCACCATGGACAAGTTGCAGAGGTTCAGTAGCTCTGAAATTTGCAGCCGTAGGGAACGGCAGCCTCTTTTGCTTCCCGAGCATGCAACCATCGCATACAAGGTTCATCTGATCGATTTGTGGCATTCCATGCACCATCTCACTGTTGCATAACTCTCTCAGTGCACGGAAATTCATGTGTCCGTATCGCTTGTGCCAGAGCCATGTCTTGTCACTATTGCAGGCCATCAGACACACCGGTTCTGCCTGACTAATGTTCAGTAGGTACATTCTATTCTTAGTCCGTTTCACTTTGGTTAGCAGTCGTCTGTCCCTGTCCCAAACTTTCATCATGCCATTCTCTGCAGTGTATTTGCAGCCAACCTCGTCCAACCTTTGCCATTCTCTGCAGTGTATTTGCAGCCAACCTCGTCCAACTGGCCGAGGCTGATGATATTGTTCCTGAGCTTGGTAATGAAACACACATTAGACAGGACACGGTGATCACCAGTCAGGCATTGCATCAGTACCGAGCCTCTACCACAAATCTCAACAGTGGAGCCATCACCAAAGCTGACCTTGCCCTTCACACTGCGATCCAGTTCAGCAAACTTCCCAGCACACCCTGTCATGTGGTTGCTTGCTCCGGTATCTAGATACCAGGTCTAATCTTGTGATCCAGTCAGCTTCGGCACCACTTTTCTCTCATGCAGTAGTACCTGATCACCGTCCCCCTCTGCAACTTCACACACCTCAAGCGTTTCAGACAACAGCAACGCAGGGCCATCCTCGTCTTCCTTCACGAGATTGACCTTCTCCCTCTTGGGCTCAGGACAGTCAGACTGAAAATGACCATATTCATTACAGTTGTAGCACCGTACCTTGGAAATATCGAATTTCCCTTTCTTCTTGTCCTTGCCACGATCCTTCCCGGAGTTCTTGCTGGTTTTGTCATGTTCGGTTCGTCCTCCACCTTTCCTTCCAGTGGATTGACCTGAATTCCCGGCACTATCACCGCTCTTCCTTCCCTTCCGAAGCTGCTCAAGTGCTTTTGAGACAAGCATCAACTGCTCATCTTTCCCACCGCCGCTGCGTCGGTGGCCACGCTGACCGGTCTCGAATGCGGCCAACCTTCCCACAGCCTCGGACACAGACATCGTGGAGAGATCTCCCTATTGCTCAATGGTATTTACAACGTCCGCGAACCTGTCAGGCACGGCGTTGAACGGAACTTCAATCACAGTTTCATCATTGAGCTTCTCACCTAGGGAGCGGATCTCAGCGACGAGGGTTGTCAGCCTCTGCCCGAACGTGGCGATGGATACCCCGTCATCCATCTGTAGACGATCGAGCTGCCTCTTCAGCTGCTAGACGCGTGCTTTCTTGACGCGGTCCTCACGGACCCATATCTGCCGGATTGCCTCCCACGTCTCCGCCGTGGTTTCGAACTCCGCGATCGCCATGACCATGGCATTAGGGAGGGACTGCGAGAGCCCGGTGAACGCGTCCTCGTCCCTGGCCTGGTCGTACTCCGTCTTCCCTTCGATCGCCGACCAGCAGCTAAGGGTGCGCATTATTATGCGCATCTTCACCGCCCAGACGCCATAATTCGCGTCAGTGAGCTGAGGGTAGTGCACCGGCACTCCCTCTCGGGGCGGAGCTCTGACCACAATGGCGCCGTCGCTTGCACTTGTGCCCGCATCCCCCTTCCCAGACTGCGGCGTCTCCTTTTTGCCGCCGTCTCTCGGAGAGGTGTCGCCCATCGTCGGTTCACCCGCCGCCGCAACGCCGCCGACACCACCACCGTCAAATCGCCTCCATGAACCCTTCGGCTCTGATACCAAATGTTAGATCCTAGACCTAGAACACACGCGATCTTGGTGTAATATTTGTGGATTTTTTTTTTTGGTTCTTTGCGCCGCTCTGAAACTCTCCCTGCGATGAACACACCAACAGCACAGGGGACAGGAGATTTTTGCGACGCGTTAAAGTTTGCGTCTTTTCTGGTCTCTCTTTTATTCTATCGATCCACGTATCTCGAAACGTGACCAATCCTATCGCTACACCTCTCCACGATCCACAAGTTCCGCGCCATCCCACGGAAAGAACGAGAGGCTGACTACATCAGCTATGACTGAGTTCTATGCCTCTACGTGAACGTGCACGTATCAGGCTTCTTATTTTTCTTTAACTGAAAACGAAACTACTTGTGACACACGACGACAGTCCGTTATGTGCCACGATTAGAGGTAAATAAGAAACTAGCAGAGAAAGAGTGCATCCTGGGCAAGAGTATGCACCTTCATATGGGCTAACAGATCCGAGTACCTGCAGATGGGCTTCCTGCTTGTCTGACTGAGGACCTGCAGGGCGTGTAATTTCTCAGATCCGAGTACCCTTACGATATGCTCTGTTTTCGCTGTTACAGAGCATGCACCTTCATCTGTCGTCAGTCTCACCATACATTGCCGGCTGGAGATCCAATCCTCTCTAGCTTGGCTTTGATGTGAACTGATCATCCAAAACTACACCAAGTAAACCATCAGAATTAGATTTTCTTTGCTTTTCTCAAAGACGCGCCTATTTTCTACTCACAGCCAAGACCATGTTCTGTTTAATAGGCCATTGCACAGCCAAGACCATGTTGTGGCGTAAGCGTTTGCCGGAGGACTGCTTCCCGAGGAGACACCTATTCATGTATTCTTTTTCTAAAGTATTCAAGTATTCTTGCACATGAGGATGTTACCGTAAACTACAACAGTTGCAGGTGCAAATTTAGTGGAATCAAATATTTGGATGCACTGATAAACAATCCGCATGACAACAGATGCACGAATAACTGTTTTAATTGCTAGAGTACCCTGGCCGAGTGATATTTGACACCAGAAATTGTTGTGCGCACAACTAAATCCATAGCGTGTCATCACGGAAAAGATGAACCGACATATACAGATCAACAAACAGAAAGTCCATGGACAGCCCGCAGAATCACAATCTGGATGTCTCAAACAGGAGATACTTTAGAAGGAATTACAGAACCACCGTACCTTTGCTTGTCGCTGCTCCACCACGCCATCCTCTGTTAAAAATAAAAGCAATAATCCATATGATTTAATCCAAATAATAAACTGATAAAGCATGATCATATAAATAGTACCAAAACTAATCATGCAGATCAACAAAGTAGATGAACAGATCACATCTAAATACGATAAACCTATCACATTTACATCAATCGCTAGAATAAAGAACTCTAGTA
Organism: Avena eriantha; assembly: GCA_910589775.1. Classification (NCBI taxonomy): domain Eukaryota; kingdom Viridiplantae; phylum Streptophyta; class Magnoliopsida; order Poales; family Poaceae; genus Avena; species Avena eriantha. Next base: position 478,693,443 of record OU342745.1, read on the forward strand.
GAATCTGAAATAGAAAGTTCAGGATCACGTACGGTACAGAAGCGGCAGACGCAGCCGCAGCCGCGGCGTTGGCAGCGGCGATAGCCACGGCAGCAGCATCGTCGCTTGTGTTGAGGTTGTCGAAGAGGTCTGTGACATCCAGGAAGAAGTCGCCGTTTCGGGAACTCGTCGTCGGAAGACGTGGTGGATGCTAGTATTCGTGCTTGAGCGCTCTCCTAAAATCTGATCGCCCCTCACCCGTACAGGTTCACAAGAAGGCGGGGTTCTGGAGGCCTACTGTCCCGATTTGCAGTGCACGCCGCAAGCCGGGATGGGAAAGACGAAGGCGGCGGCGCAATAGACTAGAAGGAGACGTGTGTAAAAAATGGTGTCGATTAGGTTTAGCGCAGACGCTTATATAGCGCAGGTCAGGGAGATCGTGGGACTCAGCCCACGTCCTAGTCAGTAACAGCCCACGTCCCATAAAGACTGGAAACGGTTGACTAATTAACGCGTCCCTTAATGACTCGTAATTAATCCACGATTAATTTTCCCGACTAGCAAAAATAAAGCTTGGCTCGGCGGGATTCCCGCAGCCCGCGGCGCGTGCGCGGCGTCGTGACGAGGCATGGCGAGGTGAGGCGGGCGGCGGCGGAGGAGGAGTGCACGAGAGTTGCTCTTCTTCTCCCACCTTAGTGAGTGGTGGAACAACCTAGTATACACTAGTGGAGAACGGGCCTTTAGTCCCGGCCCGTAAGAGCCTCTAGTCCCGGTTGTGGTACCGGGACTAGAGAGGCGGGACTAAAGGCCCAGCCAGTAGTCCCGGCCCGCTTAACTACCGGGACCAATGGGCATCCACGTGGCTGCCCCCGGCGCGCGCTAGCCCCCCCCCCCCCCCCCATTAGTCCTGGTTGCTTTTATAAACTGGGACTAATGGTTCTCTGCCGTGGCAGGGTTTTGGCCCCTTTCTCTGCCGTGGCAGAGAATTTATTTTGTTTCTTTATTAATTTCAAAATAGATTCCTACGCTACCCCATACCATACACGTTACCGGGACTAGAACATACAAATATATACATGATAGTTACATGGAGAACCATTAGGATCGAGCATACACAAATATATACATGATAGTTACATGGAGACATCACAGTTACCGGGACTAGAGCCCGTCTATTCAATTACACGGTCGGGGAACATCGGTAGCGCTTATTCACACTAAATTCTCCGGCGTCATCTATCATCTCGTTCATCAAGAATCCTGCTAGTTCTTCAGCAATTCCTAGTATGCGTTGTTCTGGTAGGAGCTGATCCCGCATTCTATCGAACTATATAAGAAAGGAGATCAATATATTAATACCAATCATGATAACAAAAAGTAACAGTAATAAAAATAATATTGTGAATGTATTTCTTACATCAACTTTATAATTTTTGTGCTCAGTGGTAAACGTGTGAATGAACTAGCAAATGTAGAATCCACATAGATTCGTCCTGGGTGGCTGCCAGCGCACTTTACCCGAATAGAATTCAATCAAAATAATATTCTAGCATTATCATTGTATTGAAACTATAGAAGTAATGAGATGTGTGTACTACTTACCGAGACCGTCTTAAACGTCAGCTTCTCATTAAAGTGACCTGTAACTGCACTCTTGAACTAGTTCCAAACTCTGCCTAGTAAATAAAATCAATGAGTTATTTATTATGTGATATCTCAGGAAATCAAGGAAAGAGACCGATGTAGCGCGAAATTACCTCTGGAGCGTGTCCTTCATGTCCCTAAACTATTCCAGGGGTCTTTTTAATGGGTCCATGACTTCAACTCTTCCCTTATCAAGTTGAATGTTTAGCAGAATCTAGTGGAATCTACACACATGTTTATATATACATCAGTAACTCATCAATAACACTTAAATTGAGTAAGCAAAAGTGAATATACACACCAGAGTAAGACCCTCACTTTAAATTGTAAGGAAATAGTTTGTGGTCACAGAAATTTTGCTCCATTAGAAACCTTAGAAGGTTTTCCTCTGTCTCCTCGGGTTTATCCGTTAGCATCTTTATATGTATTTTATCTGGGTCAATGAACCCAATACTAAAGAGTGACCTTCTTTTACATTCATGGATCTTCATTCTGCATAATAATAGAGTACAAAAGGATATAATAAGGATAATTACATGCAATGAACTGAATAACTGAAAAACTTTTATGTAGACAATGAATTTAACAACTTACGGACAATATCAACTCATGATAGATTTGTCGAGGGCATCGAAAGCATATAACTGGAAGAGTTCTGGAAACTCAACATGGACCTCTTCTTCTCGGAAGTAGTAGTCATGTGGTACTTTCGCCACGATCATTATTCTCTCCTCCTTTGCGGCTTTCAAGTACCAGTTATGTAAACTCCGCATTTGTGTTGGCAGTTGTTGCAACCTCTCTAAGGTTACCAACGGCATCCCTGTGACATATTGAGGGACTACATGAGCCTTGGGTAACTTGTCGTCCTGCGAACCTAGAAGTTCCTCAACAGTCACATTCATAGCGGCCACAAGCTTCGCAGCTTCTCCCATATCCTGCTGATAGGGAATGTCATAGGATGCCGCCCTGAGGGGTGGGATCGATTTTTTGGCCTGTTTCCCGAGCTGAGGGACGTCCTTTCTTTTCCGGTTGCACTTTGACTTGATGGTTTTCTCCCGCTTGCACTTTTACTTGATTTGCTCTTCTTCACTTCCTTTTGAAGTGTGCGTAGATAGTCATCTGGCTTATGGTCCAAGTCATATTGTGATTTTGTATTGAGAAAACCAGTGCATACGCTTTTTGCTTCTAGGTGTCTACCGGGGCAGGCTCGGGCTTCTTATTTTGAAGCTGCGCAACACATTCGGCCTTTGCGATCGCTGTGGTTTCCTCTTTAGTACGATTATAAGGTCTGGTGGGAAGATTCTTATGAGGTACTCTTGGGAGGGGTGATATTTGTTGTTTTGGGCTACTGTGTCATTTATTACTCATCGACGGAGCACGCTTCCGCTTATTGTCCTTAGCGGGCAGCGAAGACGGCTGACCCTGCGGCGGAGATCGAGATGGACCCGAGCTGTGGTGGTCATAGTCATGGGGTGGGCTTGTTGGAGGTGATGGAGGTGAAGGTGACATGCGATGACTCAGAGGCGGTGTTGGCCTTGGCTCTAAGCCTGGAAGCTTGATGTTGTTCTTGTCCCGTAGAATCATACCACCCAATACTTCTCCGAGTGTCCTCTCACCTTCAGGTCCAGGAATGTCAAGCTCCATTGAGTCCCACCCCATTGCGATTTCATCCACCCCAACTTTAGCATAGCCAGATGGAATCTCACGGCCATGCCAGCGTGCGTCAGGTGGACAAGGTAAAGCACATCCGACCGCCACCTTGATGGATAGGTTCTTGACCTTCTGATGGAGCTCATAAGATGTCTTCTCCTTGATTCCATCCACGGGATAGCCGATACCACCATCTACCATCCGTGCAATGTCAGACAGGGCCTCCGATTCAACCATGTAGCTTCTCCGCTGAGATGGGACGGCGGTAATATCGAGACATTGGACCACATCAACTCGAAGTTGACCAGACATTGGACCACATCAATTTGTAACCCTGGTAGACTTTCTTGATCGATTACCTTCTGAGAAATTGCATTGAGGAATGCACATACCTTCACAATGGCTAGTCGAACATTTTCTGGTAGAATTCCCCTCAATGCAACCGGAAGCAATTGCTTCATAAGCACATGGCAGTCATGAGACTTTAGGTTTTGAAATTTTTTATCTTTCATATTTACTATTCCCATTATATTCGACGAAAAGACAGACAGGACCTTGATACTGAAAAGGCTTTCAAAAAATATGTCCTTCTCTTCTTTGGTAAGACGTAGTTGGCAAGCCCTTGAAACTACCCCGGATGCTTGTCGTCTCATCCTTTACGATGTTGCTGGTCCTCCCATGCTGCCTGGGTATCTTTTGACTTCCCATACAAGCCAGGAAGCCTAGAATATTCACGCAAAGATTCTTCGTCAGGTGCATCATGTCGATTGCAAAGCGGACCTCGTGCACTTTCCAATAGCGTAGCTCCCAAAATATAGATTTCTTCTTCCAGATGGTGCGTGTCCCTCGGCGTATTTCGGAACAGGTTGTCCTCTAGGACCCTTTCCAAAGATTACATCCAAATCCTTGACCATACCAAATACATCAGCACCAGTACAGGGGACAGGCTTCGTCCGGGTTTCTCCCTTGCCATTGAAATGCTTGTCTTTCTTCCTTAAGTGATGACTTGGCGTAAGAAAATGACGATTGTACAGGTACACATTCTTCCTACATTTATCCAGATATATACTTTCAGTCTCATCTAAACAGTGCGTGCACGCATTGTACCCTTTGTTCGTCTGTCCTGAAATGTTACTAAGAGCAGGTCAATCGTTACGAACAACAATGCTTGTAGGTCAAATTCCTGCTATTTGTGCTCATCCCACACACGTACACATGGTTTGGCCCACAACTGTAAAAGTTCATCAACTAATGGCCTTAGGTACACATCAATGTCATTGCCGGGTTGCTTCGGGCCTTGGATGAGCACTGGCATCATAATGAACTTCCTCTTCATGCACAACCAAGGAGGAAGGTTGTAGATACATAGAGTCACGGGCCAGGTGCTGTGACTACAGTTCTGCTCCCCAAAAGGATTCATGCCATCGGTACTTAGACCAAACCATAAGTTCCTTGTTGTTGGAAATATTCCCTAGAGACAAATAGTTATAAGTACTATTATCATATTTCATATAGTTTATGATTAAGTTTTATATCATGTTATAACTTTATTGAGTGGAAACATCAATACACGTGTGATATATAATAAACCAGGGGTTCCCAGTGAAACTCTAGTCACTGGTTCATTGGTCAACAAATGATCAAGTTTCCTGATCATGTGGCATTTATGCTAGTTGGAAATGGAGTCAACTCATTCTGAGAATGAGATGATGAACCAATACCCAACCTAAACATCATGACCCGATCATGTCACGAAGTTCAAGTTACGATGATTAGAAATCGATCCTCGTAGACTATTCCTTAGACCGTGAGGCTATATCAATCACTATCTCCCGAGAGTGCTTTGATAGCATCAAGCGCCACTTGGTAATACAGTGGTTATAAAGGTGTGTTCAGGTACTCGGAGGAAACCATTGAGGCAATATATGTCAAGAGCGGGATTTGTCCGTCCACATGACGGAAAGATACTCAAGGGCCCACTCGGAAAGGTTATATCCAATAGATGCGCAGCGTGTGATTTGATCACAGGGATATCACTTGTCGGAACGAGCCAAGTAGCATTGTTCAGTAACGAGATTGAACACGACATGGTGATGTCATTGATCAGATCTCAGGCAATGCAAGTATCGAGAGACAAAGGGAATAAGACATGACTGTCCCGGTTCAAACAATGAAAGATCTTCGTGGAACGCACATGGGTCACATGGCCATCCAGGTCCCACTGTCGATCATTGGTGTGGGAGAGTCTCGACCATGTCTGGAATGTTCCCGAACTATGGGCTATCACGCTTAAGGGCTTGATGATGCTTAGAGAATGTTTATAGGATCGGAAAGATCGCCGAAGAATAGTAGAGAGAAAACCTGAAGGGTTTCGGTAAGTCCGGAGGATGTCCGGAGTGGAGGTGGAAGGTGTTCCATAGCCACGGAGGTTGAATAATATGTGAATGAATGTTAAATATTGATTTAATCATTTATTCATAATTATTTAATAAAGAGAAAATCAATTTAAATGGTCAAAGGCTTAATGGGCTAATTCCCGGAGGGGAGTGGGCCCATTAGGGAAAGGAGAGAGGGAGAAGGGGCCAAGGGGGTGGCCGGCCCCGGGACTTTGAGGGAGGTAGTATCTCCCCTTCCCCTATATATAGTGGGGGTATTTGGCCAAATAAATACACCAAAATAATCAATAAAGGTCTTCTCACTTTTGGGAGGACCTCCAGTTGATACTCTCTCTCTCTCTGTCTCTCTCTCTCTCGTGACCGCGGTCCCAAATCTGGAATGCGCGAACGAGAGACCTCTTCACCGCGGAGCACCGTCGCGCTGTGGGATTCGGATCCAGGAGCTCTACTTCCGCAACTGCTGTTGGATCAGGGAAGCGGGAGTCATCGTCAGGCACCGGACGTGTGTAACTCTCCGCGAGGTGTCACACTTGAGGCACTCAAGTCGTTGAGCCACAGGAGCGGAAGGACTTCATCATGACCTTGAGGTCGGCTCCGGCTCGTCTACATCAACCACGCTCTCCTGAGCATTGACAACATTTTTTGGTCTTCAAGGGTAAGTTCGTGAAAAGCCCCTCCCGTTACTATATTACTAATAGATATAGGTCCTGGCAGCATCAGGGGTTCAGGGGCGTAGGGTAATTTCTTTTGTTTTCATATGCGGAACCCCTACACTTGCATCACCACCAAAGTCCTGGAAGTCCCTCTCGATTTTTCTCCACTTCCGACCATCAGCAGGGTGCCTCAACTTCCCGTCTTTCTTACGGTTTTCCATGCGCCATTGCAACAACTTTGTTGTCTCTTTGTTTCTGAACAAATGTTTCAACCGTGGTATTATAGGAGCATACCACATCACCTTGGCAGGAATCCTCTTCCTAGGTGGCTCACCCTCAACATCGCCAAGGTCATCTTTTCTGATCTTATAACGCAATGTAGTGCAGACCGGGCATTTGTCCATATTCTCATACTTCTCACCAAGGTAGAGGATGCAGTCATTAGGGCATGCATGTATCTTCTGCACGTCTAATCCTAGAGGGCAGACAACCTTCTTTGCTTCGTACGTACTGGAGGGCAATTCGTTATTTCTTAGAAGCAGCTTCTTCATTATTATCAGCAACTTTTCAAATCCCGAGTCAGTCACACCGGTCTCTGCCTTTCACTTCAGCAATTCTAGTGTGCTACCCAGCTTGTTCTGGCCATCTTCACAAGTTGGGTACAACAATTTGTTGTGGTCCTGTAACATCTTCTCGAACTGCAACCTCTCCTTTTCTATGTCGCAGTCTCGCTTTGGATCAGAAATGACCCAACCAAGATCATCAGCGGGCTCATCTTGTTCTCATTCTTCTTCATTATCTTCCATTGTGGTATCAACGTATTCAAGAAACATAGATCGGTAGTTGTCATCATCGTTCTCTTATTCATCACCGTCCTCCATCATAACTCCTCTTTCTCTGTGCTTGGTCCAAACATTATAGCCGGACATGAAGCCAGACCGAAGCAGGTGGCTCTGAATGACTCCTGAGGAAGTGTGAGCCTGTATTCCGACATTCAACACATGGACAACACATAAAACCATCCCGCTACTTGTTCGCCTCAGCCACAAGGCGAAAAGAACACACGCCTTCTCTGTAAGCGTCAGAGTGTCAGAGCGCCATGGATGACTCATCGGCATCATACAACCATATATATCCAACGCAATCACGATGATAAAATAACTACCGCGTAGTCTAAACGAGAAAATACTTGCTAACCTTTTAGGACACCTGGAAATAAAGATGAGAAAACTTAAGTGTGGTTCTGGCACCTCATATCATGTTTTGTCTTGTGTGAACTCAAGTGGCATCGCACTAACATGCATTTCACCGAACACCTCTAGTGCATATGAAGAAAAAAATAGCACAAAGTTATATCCACCTCACATAGGAAAAAAACATGAGATAGTGGAGGGTTGGGTGCAGTATATATAAGGCCAGATCCATTAGTCCCGGTTTGAGACACAAACCAGGACTAATAGTTCTGCCAGGACCACGCAGGCGTGCCTAGACCCATTAGTCCCGGTTTGTTATCAAACCGGGACTAATGGTCCCTTACGTGCCGGGACAAAGGACCTCGACGTCCTTGGGCCGTCTGGTTCGGACCATTAGTCCTGACCCCAGCCACGGCCGGGACAAGTGGCCCGAACCAAAGGCCCATTTTCTACTAGTGATATAAGGAGCTGTAACTCTCACTCAACTAGCAATATGGGACTAAACTTTGACACCACTAGAACAGTCATATGCTGCCAAGCACAAATGGGCCAAATTGAATTTCAGAATTTGTCTAATGGCCCAATATCCCAAAAATCATCAAATTCCAACATCCTCTACGGGAGCGTCAGCGCAGTTGAGTTGTATCTAGAATTCGGAGGGGCAGTAGGTATGAGCTGTGACGGCTGAGGTTGGGCGGCACGATTCAAGCATGACTGCCTCCTCCCCGTTGAGCAAGTCCATTGTACTCTACCTCCCTCGTGGTCCTGTCCGGTCGCCAGTACCCTTCGCCCCACCCTGTCGACCTCCCCTCTTTGGTTTTGGCCTGCCATCGTTGGGGTTCATCAGTGGGGGTGAATGGGGAGGGGACCTCTCGTCCTTGACACCACCAAGGAATCTCGGCGTCTCCTCCCCTACTTGCCCTCATCTTGCTCTGCCCATCAGTGATGCATCGTTGTTTCTTTTACAGCTTGTTTGGCAATCAGAGGGAAGAGGAATGGAACTTCAACGGAAATTCCCAATCCCCATCTTAATTACTGGGTGTCCCCTAGGTAAGAGATTTGTGGGACTTTAATAACGTGAATTCCCATTCTCTTCCCTTCTCAACTCCCATTCCATCAAAACAATCAGTGGCCTACAAGTCTCTATACCCGTAACTCCCATTCCCAGCCTGCACTTCCCCTGAACCAAACACGCTTTAGGCGATAAGGTCGGGTGAGGCCGTGCGGGAGAGAGATGAGACAGAAACAAACAGGCTCTTGACTGATTGACTTAGGCGGTGGCACTCCTTGTAATATGTCTAAACTCCCTACCTCATGACAAATTATAGAATAATATAGATAGATAGATAGATAGATAGATAGATAATGTGCTATGGCAACGTTGGACATATAGAATTTCTACAGAGCCAGAATCGTATTTATAGAGGGATTACTGTACACTTGAGATAAACTTCTTGATTTGATCAACAATATAATATCAGAGCATAAAATCAAATCAATTATCCATGTTCCCGGTCATTAACGACTCAATCTTGTGTTTTTTCTTAGTGCCACAATCCTATCATTAATTTTAGTTTGTTAGATAGATATTATTTTTTATGAGAGTAGGGTCGAGCAGAGCACAACTTTAAATAAATAAGCCCACAACTAGAAAACTACAGCAACGCAGCGCAAAAATAGTCCATGGATCCATAATCAACCTACAAAAAGCACAAAAGTTGCACTCGCTCATACAAAGCTCCCCCGCACACACCTAAGAACACCTCCAGAGAATGTTATTTCTACTATTGAGAACCTAAATGAAAATTTGGTTGGACTGTCATCGAACAAACACACTCACATAATGCATGCAGAAGTTTAGAATCATGGAACCAATACTTGTTAAATAATAGATAATTTAATTTAAGTTGTATAATAGAGTATGATAATAGATTTAAATTATAGATCTTCTTTTTTTTGAAAATTTTAATATATAATACATAATTTTCTGAAAACTATAAACCATTTTTCTTTTTGGTGCCAAAACCCCCTTTATTGTATTACAAACCGGGGCTAAAGGGGTATGGCACGCGGGAATAGCGGTGGTCCGAAAATACATTTAGTCCCGGTTTGTATTACAAACCGGGGCTAAAGGTCTGCGGGTATAAATACACCCACCTCCACCCCGGGTCGATCCACGACCCGGATCAACCCAACTTCCCGACGCCGCCGTAGAGCTCGCCGCGTCGTCCCTCTGCGTCCGTGCCGCCGCTGTCCCGCTGCGCCTGTCCCTCCTCGCCGCCCCCGTCCCGGCCCCGCCCGTCCCACCGCGCCCGTCCCGCCTCGCCGCGCCCGTCCCGCCGCGCGTCGTCCCCCATCGATGGAGGAGGATCGCTGCCGCCCGCGCCGTCGCCCGTCCCGCCGCGCCGCCGCCCTGCAGGTGAGTTGTAGTATTAGGGATTTTAGTTAGTTTAGTATTATTAGCGATTTTAGTTATAGATTTTAGTTAGTGATTTTAGTTAGAGATTTTAGTTCATGATTTTAGTTAGAGATTTTAGTTAGTGATTTTAGTTAGGGATTTTAGTTATGGATTTTAGTTTATTATTAAGGATTAGTTAGGTCAATTTCATCACGGAAAATATGAACCGACATATACAGACCAACAAACAGAAAGTCCATGGACAACCCACAGAATCACAATCTGGATGTCTCAAACAGGAAATACTTTAGAAAGAATTACAGAACCACTGTACCTTTGACCGTCGCTGCTCCAGCACGCCATCCTCTACGGGAGCGTCAGCGCAGTTGAGTTGTATCTGGAATCCGGAGGGGCAGCAGGGTGGAGCTGTGACGGCTGAGGTTGGGCGGCACAATTCAAGCATGACGGCCTCCTCCCCGTCGTGCAAGTCCGCTGTACTCCGTCTCCCCGTGGTCCTGTCCGGTCGCGAGTACTCGTCGCCCCACCCTGTCGACCTCCCATCTTTGGTTTCGGCCTGCCATCGTCGGGGTCCATCACCTCGTTGCGATACCAAGTGGGGGTGAAGGGGGAGGGGAGAGGACGGCGGCACTAAGACCTCGCGGCCGCGTCTCCTCCCTCTCCTTACTCGTCCTCATCTTGCTCTGCCCATCAGCGGTGCATCGCTGTTTCTTTTACAACGTGTTTGGCAATCAGAGGGAAGAGGAATGGGACTTCAACAAAAATTCCCAATCCCCATCTTAATTACCGGGTGTCCTCTAGGTAAGAGATTTGTGGGACTTTAATAACGTGAATTCCCATTCTCTTCCCTTCTCAACTCCCATTCCATCAAAACAATCGGTGGACTACAAGTCTCTATACCCGTAACTCCTATTCCCAGCCTGCACTTCCCGTGAACCAAACACGCTTTAGGCGATAAGGTCGGGTGAGGCCGTGAGGGAGAAAGAAGAGAGAAACAAACCGGTTCTTGATTGATTGACTTAGGCGGTGGCACTCCTTGTAATATGTATAAACTCCCTACCTCGAGACAAATTATAGTATAATATAGATAGATAGATAGATAGATAGATAGATAGATAATGTGCTATGGCAACATTGGATTTATGGAATTTCTACAGCGCCAGACTCATATTTATAGAGGTAGTATTGTACACTTGAGATAAACTTATTGATTTGATCAAGAATATAATATCAGATCATAAAATCAAATCAATTATCCATGTTCGCGGTCATTAATGACTCGATCTTGTCATTTTTCTTAGTGCCACAATCCTATCATTAATTTTAGTTTGTTAGATAGATATTATTTTTAAGAGAGCAGGGTCGGGCAGAGCACAACTTTAAAAAAATAAGCCCACAACTAGAAAACTACAAGAACGCAGCGCAAAAATAGTCCATGGATCCACAATCAACCTACAAAAAGCACATCCACACCACAAGAGCTGCACTCGCTCATACAAAGCTGCCCCGCGCACACCTAAGAACACCTCCCGAGAATGTTATTTCTACTATTGAGCACCTAAATGAAACTTTGATTGGACTGTCATCGAACCAACACACTCACATAATGCATGCGGAAGTTTAGAATCAAGGAATTTTAAGATTAATGAAGTCACCACATTAGATGCAGTATCGACAAAACATCTCACACTACGATGAAATTATATTCTTAATGAAACACACAGGGCTAAGTCAACACTTATTCTGGCGAGATTGGGGAGATGATTCATACATATTCGATAAACATTTATAAAAAGTTCAACTTTGCCTAATCATTTATAAAGTTCAACATTTATAGATTATTTTAAGGAGGATCGTAGTAAATGCAATTCAATGCTAGATATTTTAAGGAGGGACGTAGTAAATGCAATTAAAAGCTAGATTCTTTTTCAGGATGTTCCTCATTAATGCATATGATTATCACAAAAACATCTCCTGCACATTACTCCATAAATACCCCCTGGACGTGACCAGATACACATAAGTCCTCCTAAACAACAAAACAAATATCGCTCATCACTCCCAAACACATAGTAGTGTTAGAGACTAGTAGAGATCATGCAGTTCAAGTTACCAGTGATCCTTGTGACTTTCTTGTTGTTTGGCATTAGCAAGCGAGGTATCTATCCCTATTTAGTTTTACCTTTTCGCACACTTAATCAACCATATTTTCCATTCAATAATATGGACGTACGAACGCTTGATCTCCAGGGGCCGCGATGGAGTGCAATCTGCAGAACATCGTGGTGACCCAAGCAGACACCAGCGAGTGGGCGCACGGCATGCCAGTTTACGCGGTGACGGTGAAGAACACGTGCGACTGCCCCCAATCCAACATCACGTTGGCGTGCGACGGCTTCGAGACCACACTCGAGATGGACCCGTTGAAGTTCCAGTATCGCGTTGATGGCGGGCTATGCCCCCTCAACAATGGCGAGCCCGTGGTGCGGGGCCATGACGTCAATTTCAAATACGCCTGGAGCCCACGGTTTCCGCTACAGCCTGTCGAATCAACGGTCGCGTGCAGATGATTTATATTAGAAAACTGGGTGTTGAATGAATAAGAGAAAATAAATGTCATGTTGCTTCCGCTCTAGAATCAGTTTGCACATCCCAAGCATCTCAATTTGATTCAGAAATTGATATATGAAGAATCGTCATGGGATTTGAATTCATTTACGGTAGCAAAATCAATCATCAATCCTTTGAGGGCAAAACTCCTCATCCGTTTTGATGAACCCAGATCCGGCACTGGAGCCATACTTGTATCTTAACTAATGTGTTCGCTACAACTCCGTAGATTTCGGGTGGGCTGGGTGCCCATTTAGATGGTAGTCAACGTTGCAAGCGGCGCGGACATGGGATATCCCGCATTCTGCATGTTCGTCCCATCGGCACCAAACGGGATTAGTGGGATTGACGAGATGGGACACATGGGTTCTGAGGGACCCATTGATAATTATCTGCGTGGGCGCCGCAGATTCCCGCCGCGGCAAGACTAATGCCTTTGTTGCACGAGCTTCCTTTTCCCGTGACTGTTCTGTATGCTAGCGGGTTACATACGAGATCCGTGGGACGACAGCGCTAATCCCACTCGGAGCTAAACAGGATCCAGGAATGGAATACACGGGCTCTGCTGGCGGGATGGGAGGCGGGACCTTGTGGCAGTCCCATCCCACTTGCAATGTTAATGGTCGTCATATTTAAGTGGCTAATAGGACGATTGAGCAGGAGGGATGATGCTAAAGCAGATTCATGTAATTTTTTTGTTTTGGAAATGGGCACGCTTTATTACTCGAAGGCAATGTTTACAGCCGGCCTCTGCATAACTAAGATGCACACATCCGATTAATCACGACACGAGAATCAACCTAAAGTACGAAAATTGCAATCCATATAACAAAATAAAACAGCCGGCGGCTAAGGCAGCTCAATCCGCAAATCACGCTGCCATCCATGTCGGGAAAAAATATCCCTCGACACATCCTCCAATCGCGTACACCCCCCGCACACAAGTCGCGAAACTCCATACGTTGGAGCTGAATCCATGATCGTACGATAGCCGTTGCGCGATAAACCACCTGCAAGGAAGAAGAAACTATATTATTAAAAATCTTGTCATTTCTACATAGCCAAAGCGACCAAATAATGGCAAGCGCTTCCACCCTAAATAAAATCCCATATTTATCCCGAATCCCATTTAACCAATTGACGAATACATTGGCAACCGATCACGGAGAAGATAAACCAGAGGCTACTTGGATGATTAACCATATAACACGAGCAAATTTACATTGGAAGAATAAATGTCGTATTGTCTCATGATGATGACAAAATACACATTGTGTACTTCCATGCTAATTCCTCTTAACAAGGTTGTCTTTAGTAAGAATTACACCTTTACGAAGGTACCAAGCAAATATCTTCGTCTTAAGAGGTAACTTCATTTTCCAAATTTTAATATTGTTATCGACCGGAATAACAGGTTGGATCAAAGCCCTATACATAGAGTCAACCGAAAATTTACCACTCTGGAGTAAATTCCATTTGAACTCATCCACCCCCTCAGATAGCTGCACCATGGACAGTTTTAATAAAAGATTGTTCCATCATTCCAGTCTAGGTCCAATGAGGCTTCGTCTAAACGACACATTCGGAGGATTAGTTTCCAAAACTTTGGAAAGTGTATCTCCTTTGTGTCTAACAATAGAGTAAAGAGTTGGATATTGATGCCGTAGGGGGGTTTGGCCAAGCCATTTATCTTCCCAGAATCTTATCTGCGATCCATCCTTAATATTAAACACACCAAATTGAATGAAATATTTTTTGGACGCCATAAGTCCCGCCCAAAAGTGTGAATCTCCGGGTTTCCAAACACTTGAGACACCGCCTTAGAGCCTATATATTTCCTCCAAAGAATGGTTTGCCAGATACCATCATCAGCAAGTAGTTTGAATAGCCATTTACCCAGAAGTGCGTTGTTTTTGGCTTGCAAATCATGTATGCCCAGCCCACCGTATTCTTTTGGTCTACAAACCACATTCCATCTGGCAAGTCAATATTTCTTTTTTTCACCATCACCTTGCCAAAAGAATGTTGATCGGAAATAATCCAGTTTCTTCAAGACACCTTTTGGTAGTTGGAAAAACGAGATCATATACAGTACCATGTTACTGAGTATTGATTTTATGAGAACAAGTCTTCCTCCAAGTGATAGTAATTTACCTTTCCAACTATTATGACGTTTTTGTAATCTTTTCTTAACGAGTTTCCATTCAGCAATCGTGAGCCGCCGATAATGAATCGGGATTCCTAGATAATTGATTGGAAATTGCCCCAGGCTACAGTCGAATAGTTCAGCGTATAGGTGGGCCTCATTCTCAGCCTCACCAAAACAATACAAATCACTCTTATGGAAGTTGATTTTCAATCCAGAAAGAAGCTCAATAATATCAGTTTCAGATTCTTAGCTTTCTCAAGATCGTGTTTCATAAAAAGGATAGTATCATCAGCGTATTGAAGAATATAAATGCCACCATCAACAAGATGGGGAATTAGTCCTTCAATTTGGCTGACATCCTTAGCTCTCTCAATCAGGATAGCCAGAATATCAGCCACCATATTAAATAGTATAGGCGACAGCGGATCCCCTTATCTTAGATCTTTTTTAGTCTGCAAGTATTTGCCATTGTCATCATTGACATTGATGGCTACACTATCCCCAGTCACAAAGGACTGTATGAGATTGCAGCACTCCTCAGAAAAACCTTTCATTCGAAGTGTCTGCTGGAGAAAAGACCAATTAACCTTGTTATAAGCTTCTCAAAGTCAATCTTGAACAATACACCATTTAGTTTTTTAGTGTAGTTCATGGATTGTCTCGTGAAGGATTACTACACCGTCTAGGATGTTTCGTCCTTGCATGAAAGCAGTTTGAGAAGGTCGAACAACATGATCAGCTACTGAATTCAGTCTAATTGTAGCAATTTTTGTAAAAAAATTAAAACTAACGTTAAGAAGGCAGATTGGTCGATACTGTTGTATACGTTCCGCGTTATTAACCTTAGGTAATAAAATGATGTTGCCAAAATTTAGTCTCAAAAGTTCTAGCTGATCAACATGCAAGAAAGAGAAAAGAAGCATCAGATCATCTCTGATAACTTCCCAGAATTGTTGATAAAATTCTGCTGGAAAGCCATCAGGACCTGGCGCCTTGTTATGTTCCATTTGGAAAACAGATTTCTTGACCTCTTCCTCGGTATAGGGGGCGGTTAAAAAATTGTTTTCCTCAACAGAAACCTGAGGAATATCCCCTGTTTGGGACTCATCCAACTCAAAGGAGTTATCTGCCGGTGCCCCAAACAAGTCCTCGTAATAACTCATAATATAAGCTTTTAGCTGCTCCTGGCCCTCAATCCTACCTTCATCCTGAATTAAAGAGTGAATAAGTTTCTTCTTATGCTTACCATTGGCAACTGCATGGAAGTATCTTGTATTCGCATCTCCTTCAAGGACAAATTTTGCCTTAGAGCGTTGGTACCATTTGAGTTCCTCCTCGCGAAGAAGTCTGGCAATTTCCGCATTTGATTTTTTTAGCTCAATCTCTTGTGCAGATAATAGTCTAACTTCCGCAGAAGCCTCTAAATCATTAATAATGGTAGAAAGGCGTATTTTCTCCTTTTTAAGGATTCCGACAGTGTGTCTGGCCCAGCCATGAAGGAACTTGCGTAGGGCACGCATTTTGTTGTTCCATCGTTGTATGGGTGTTGCAGCACTAACCGGTCTTTCCCAAATAGCCTTTACCAAATCATGGAACTCATCATGTTCCATCCATCCAAGTTCAAATTTAAACTTATGTGTGAATGGACGTAATGGTGCTCCAACAGATCAAAGTAATGAAGCGTGATCCTATAAAGCCTCTATACGTTCCAAAGCGCGAACAGTTACCATAGGAAATTTATCTTCTCAATCGGTATCCATAAGCACTCTGTCTAATTTTTCATATGTCGGCTCCGGAAGGCTGTTAGCCCAAGTGAACTGTCTTCCAAGCATTGTAACCTGTCTTAAGTCCAAACTATCAATGACAGCATTAAACATGAAAGGTCAATGCGCATCATAACGACCCCGACTTTTCTGATGAGGGAATCTCAGCAAGTTAAAATCACCACCTATAAGAATAGGATACGGATTGTCCTTAGCCAGATTGACCAACTCACGCAAAAAATCAGCCTTAAACACATCCTGGGTAGCCCCGTACACAGTGACTAGAGCCCATATGAAGTTATCAGCTTTGTTACGGATATGGAGTTCAATATAAAAATCTCTAGCCGAACTAGCTAAGATTTCCATAGTCTTATCTCTGACACCTAACAGGATTCCCCCGGATCTACC
The DNA here is from genome assembly GCA_910589775.1 of Avena eriantha. Taxonomy (NCBI): domain Eukaryota; kingdom Viridiplantae; phylum Streptophyta; class Magnoliopsida; order Poales; family Poaceae; genus Avena; species Avena eriantha. The sequence continues at coordinate 478,710,304 of OU342745.1, forward strand.
TCGCGGCTGTCGTGAAACCCACGTAAAGTCTACTCCACCAGAAAGTCGATTGAGTAAGGCTTGTGAGAAATCACGTCTACTAGTTTCAGAAATACCCAAAAAATTCAACTTATAATCTCTCACACAATCAGCATAGAACAAGTGTTTAGCCAAGTCACGAAGACCTCTGCTATTTGAAAACATGCCATTCATTGAAAAACAATTAAACCTGAGAATGGTTCAGAACTTAGCCATACCTCAACCAAACCCACACAAGCATACTTGGCAACCGAACCTAAACCAAACTCGTTTGATATTTATGTTAACCCAACCAAAACCAAACCTGATTTATTTTAGACCCAAATCGAACCAAACTGAGTCGTCGACTGTGGTTTGGAACCATTTTCGAAAGTGGGTTAAGAACTGTTCGATCAAATGGTTTTGCTAGCCAAGGTTGTAGCTCATGACGGTTTCCACCACTGCATGCAACACGCAAACCACGGACAGATCGAACTCTCATAGGCTAGCCATACCAGCAGCTAGCTACCGCGCTATATGGTCATGGTGCCTTCGGGCGAGGCAGGGGCAGCGGGACGTCGAGCGGCGGAGCCGCGGAGTCATGTCCGGCACGCCGCCGGGAGTCCTCGGACGCGGAATGGAGGAGTTAACCATGTCCAGTAGCCCTTGACCTCCTCAATGACTCCATCTCCTCTTTGTGATCACGGACATGAATATGGGCTGGACTGATGTGCCCGCCGCGCCATGGATGTCATGGGGGTAGCACCGACGAACAAAGCTCTCTCGGAGAAGCACCCGAAGAACCTCCCTGCTGTTCTCGATAACGCCGTCATCCCGGCACGGCAGCAGCGACACTAGTCTGCGTCGGGCGATCACATGTTGCAGCGGCGGCGGCGGGAACGACGACGTTGGCGACATCGGCGACGTCAAGCTGCTCTGGTACTGCGAGAAGAGCAGCGTGCTGGTGTTCAACACGGTCTCCTTGGACAACTTCCCGTTGGATTGGATCTCGAGACCGAGCAGTCGTGCCGTGTGACTGAGGCGCCGAGCGGGTCGCCGGCCCCCTCAACCGCTAGCACCGCCGCATGGCGCAGACCGGAGCACGGGCCACCAGCAAGCACACGCAGAAGAGGCAGCACGAGACGGCGCATTCCGCCAGCTCCTTCCGGCATCCTCGTGCGGTGCCTCTGGCGACACGCTGTGCCCCACCGCTTCCTTCCCGTTGTCTTCTTCTTGCACGGCGCCCCGGCGTCTGCCTGCTGCGCATTAGCGGCGTCCATCTCTTCTGTCGTGATGCGTGTGTTGCGCTAGTGAGCCGCGACCGCAGCTGCCTCGGAGGCAGGGCCGGCGTCCGGCGAGCCGAGCGCGACAACGACAGCATCTGTCGTGGTCGTGGAGGCCAGGCCGGCGAGACACACGTGATTGTCACGGAGGTGGAACCGGTGAGCCACGTGCGGGCGGCTGCCGCAGGCATGGCCGACGGATTGTTATATAGGGAACAGAACCAATGCCACAAACCGGGCATAAACTGTGGATCGGAACTGTTTGGAACCAGACCCATTCAGACCCATACCTGATCATACCCAACCGTTTACGGTTAGAAACCAAACTAAACCAAACTCTTGGATAGAGGCAGCCCATTAAAACCTGAACCGAACGCCACCACCAGGAGGAACCGACCGAAGGGACCCGGTTATTTCAAAACCAATCTCAGATTTAGAAACAATAGGAGATTTGGATATACGAGACCTCTTGCGAGATTTTTGGCTCTTTGATTTCTGACCAGAAACTTTCAGCTCATATAATGAACCCAGCTCAGTCTCGTCAAAAGCCACTTCTGACACTTCACCAACCAAGTGAGATAGGAGTTGACCATCTACTGTGGCATGCAACTCTTCCTCCTCTATTGGTAATGTGTCAGAAAGCAAAGAAACTTTAGGAGTAACCGTTAAACGGTCAACCTCCATAAGTCTCAAAGCAGAACATGAAAAATTAACTTCCTTAACAGATCTATCCATACTAACACCAACACTGGCGAGCCTATCAACAATGGCAGGAGTAGAAAAAGAATTGAAAGACTTCGACGAACTCAATGTACCCTTAGAATCGAGATTTAGTTCCGCCTTCCGCCTCATAGCCTTCACCATCGAGTCCTCATCAGTGGTAGATGCGCGAAGGGCATCAACGCCATGACGAAGACTCCTCTGTGTCGACGTACATGGGAGAGAACCCAACCCCGCCTGCGCCAGGTTTTCCCCAACGTGCCGCTCCGCCTGGGCCTCGACCACGCTATCACCGGGAAGGGAACCCAGCCCCGCCTGGGCTAGGTCCTCCACAGGCGACTGTAGCATCCCAATTGTCTAACAATGGTAATGCTACTTGGTCTAGTAATATAATGGCTACTTCCTATATATAATTGTTGCATCATAATTATATCATGCTCATGTCATCATGCCACCTTGCATTTGAGCATCATATAAAACCCTTTTTCTTTGGTTCTTCTCTCATATGCATTATTAATTGTATTTGCCTCTTGATATTTTTTTGGCTATTGATATATTGTTTAATGCCCAAGTTGGGTTGGGGGCATATCTTTTATTCAACTCCATCACCTTTCTTTTCACCACCTTATAATTCCACCATTCCATTTACCCATGAGCTTGTATTTCTTTTTCTTTTGATATTTATTCTAGCTCATGTGGGTTGGGGTGGATCTAATTCTAATTCCTTTTGCTTGGCCTTTATTCCACATTTTGGGAATGCATAAGAATAATGCCATGTTATTATTATTGTTTTCACAAGCATAAACATGGCCATTAATTATTATGCATGGGCCATGCAAGAGCACCACCACCTTTAGCCCATTTGCTTTTCTCTTGGTTTAAGTGGTTCTTTCTTTGTGGGATCATCTCCATCTCTCACCACCATCCCCATGTTCTCATCAACACCATTTTTTTCTTCATGCATGATCAAATGAGGCTTTACTTTTAAACCCCATTCCTCTCTCTTTTCTTGGGTTCACCTTCACCTCACCTTATGCTAAATTTAAGCCTCACCTTTCATCTTGGTTTGATCTTATCAACATGTTTTAAAACCTAAACACCTAATCTAAACCCTAACCCTAACACCTCTCCTTTTTCTCTCTAACCCTAGTTCTAACCTAAACTCTAACCCCTTGATCTCCATGCAAGCACTCACCTCTCTCTCTCTCTTTCCCCCTCTCTACCATGCTGGCCCCACACACTAGCTACCCCATCTACCCCAGCCCTAACCCGAGCCTTCCCCTCTAACCTAACCCTAGCCGAGGCTAGCTACCCCGAGCCTCCCCTCTCCTTCTTCCTCTTCCTTTCTCCCTTCCTGCCAGCAGGTCCCACCGCCACGCCGTCCTCACCTGCCAGGCACCCTACCTGCCCCTGCCCTGGCTGCTCACGTCAAGCACGTGAGCGAGGAGGAGGAAAAGTGGCCGAAGCCACTTTACCTCTACCTCGCGCCCACACGGCACCCTCTTCCTCCCCGTCTCTATCTACCCCTTTTCTCCCCCGTCCGGTAGCCCCAGATCCACCCCAGGGCCCTGCCCTCTCCCCTTCTTCTTCTTCATCGACGCCGTCTCCTCTCTCGCCGGTTACCGCCAGTACCGCCGCCGCCCCCTCGTTCCAGCGGGCGTGGTTGACGTGGAGGTGGTCGAGGAGGTCGAGGAGGTTCCTCTGTTTCGCCCCGTACACGTGAGCGAGGAGGAGGAGCTCCACTTCTGCCGCAGTACCGCGACGCCGCCGAAACCCTAACTCTAGCTGGCCGCCTGCTACGTCGATGATCGACCGCTCCTCTGCCCGAACCACCACCGCCAGCAGCTTCGCGGTAAGCCAAACTCCCTCCCAGACATCCTCGCCGTCGTCGCCGTTGCCTGGTCGCGCCGTGCATTTCGTCGGGCACTCTCGGTGCGTCGCCGAGCGCGAGCGTCTGCATGCCTCCGCGACGCGTACCGCGTTAACTAGCCGGCGTTTTCCCTTCTAACAACGATCCCCGCGTACCGTAGTGGCTACCGCCCCCAGCGCGAGCCCCAGATCACCAGTTCGATCCCCGCCCCGCCACGGCCGCGCGCGGATCTGGCCGTCAGACCGTGGAGAAGATCCACAGTACACGGCCCCTCCTTTTGCACATACCCCCTTGCTTCTTTTACCTCCTCAACCCGCCGTACGCGCGACCCCACCTGTCCGTGTCTGTGGGAATTTTACAAAAAGACACCTGCGTTTTGCCGGCTCAACCCGCGCTCCAGCACGCTCCCCACCTGTCAGCCTCTGCGGGTTCACCCACTGGCGCATGGGCCCTAGCCCGCTGGCCCACCTGTCACACACAGTGGCTGGGTAGTCCCAGAGTGAGAAAAGCCGCCGCTATGCAACCTTATCCGCTGGGCCCAGTTTGCGCTGGCCCCATCCGTCTGTGACTGGGGTTGAGTTCGATTGGGTGCAAAAAGTCCTGGCAATTATCTGTTTTAATTAAACTTTTCCATAAAATGTTAAATACAAATTCAAATCAGATTTTAAATAACTTTTAAATTACAAATCCAATTAATACATATGATATATTTTTTTGAATCAGAAAAATGTGAGGAATTCAAATATGCCATTCAAAATATTATATAAGCACTTCAAAATTCGAGATGATTAAAATTACAACAAAATGCCCTTTTCTTAATAAATTAATAACTTTAATTCTATAACTCCGAATTTGACAAATAATATGTCTAAATCGATCAGCGCGACGAGCCCGTTCTATCTATGCATTCCTTGTTCTGAATTGAAGCATGCATCATGTCATTATTACAAATCAGAACTTTTTATGACAATAAAACTTGGCTAAGTAATTAATAAAATGCTTTATTCTTGTACCCCACACCTCACCCTTGCCATGCTACTTTAATGCCATGTAAATTGTGCATCATTCATCATGGCATGCTTGTTTGCTTGTCGCATTTTAATTCCTATGTTTGTGTACTTTATTTATGTTGGCCCTTGTTTGTTTGGTTCTTCTTCGAATAGACGCCTAGCAGGAGAATTACCAGGAATCATAGGAGTACTACCCAGATCCATCTCTCGCTTCAACTGAGCTGCCAGGCAAGCACTACCACATGCTTGCATACATATAGTACCTATTGCCTCTATCTTATTCTTGCATCATTGAGTCGCGATTGCATTAAATTGAATCCCAAGTACTGCATAGCCTTTACTTTTAAACCCCACCAAAGCTTGTTCCTCCATCCCATGAGCCATTACTACAGGAGTTGTTTGAGCCATGCGAGTCGTAGAAAAGCATGTGTAGGGTATGTGAGTGTCGGATGGATAATGAGGTACCTAAACAACTTAACCTGTGTAGTAAAGGGATAACTAATGAAAGAGGCACCGGTGAGCAATATCTGCTATTTGGTTTTTCATGCTCACTTGTGTCCCATAGGACCCTGAGTACTTGATTCCTGTTCCTTGACTATTCGCACTATCCACATCCGGGAGGCCTTATGGACCCTCCTGAGCCAGAGCTTGAGTCATTCTTATTTCTTGGGGCCACAAATTAGTTTGGGGCTTTATTACTATCCTGTACTTATGCCATGTTACTGCTTTATTAAGATTGTGCGAGGAGCACATGTACTGTTTTGGATCGCGCCACGTTTTCGCGATATCGACAAGCCCAGTCACATTTTCGGGTTCCTGGTCGTTTACAGCCGTCGTCGCAAACCCTGGGTCCGTCTCGGAGCCGGCCAACTTCGTTGCGGGTAGCTTATTGGGGTGGCCCGCTGAAATATTTCTGAATCCTATGATTGCTTTGTCGTGAATGCCTCGTTGGGTTTTGAGTTGGTTTTTCCGAGGTTGATCGAGTGTGTGTTGCTATTCGTGCACCCCTGCAGGGTAAATCTTTCTGAAAGCCGTGTCCGCGGTTATGGACGACTTGGAGCACAGTTTCTCGATCATAGACAAGCATAACTAAAGTACCGCTTTTAATTTGACTAAGTACTTGACTAGTAAATAGTGCAATACTCATGGAATGGTTAATAAAATTGCCAACGGATGGGGGTTGTTCGTCTGCTTCCTCGTTGGTAAGCGAGGAGGAGGATGGATCTGTTAATTATACTGTTATAACTGTTGTTCTTAATTAACGGACATCCGTCTATCATTGGTTAGACGGATGGTTAGCGAGTATCTTTAGACTTGTTAGTTATTATCTTTTGCTGCAATTGCGTCACCCCAGGTTGTGTCCCCTTTAGCGGCATAAATACTTGCTGAGTACCCCTAGGGTCTCACACGATAAATTGTTTGATTCAGATGAACAGGTGTATTTGCAAGAAGGATACTGGGTGGAGGAGACGAATGATGTTGGCAACGATCACGCGGTGTAGAGATTCCGGGAACAGGGATCCGTGAGATCTGTGGGCGGGATGTGTTTATTTATGTGGCATCTTATGCCGATTTTCTTCTTATCCGTACTCGGACCTTGTTTCCGCTTCCGCCTGGTACTCTGATGTGTGATGTATGAGGAGCTATCCTAAAATATTATCTCTATCTAGGATATTCGAATCTTGCCGTATGGCGTTGCAATATTTCTATTTCTTTTAGATGGAATGGCTCTGAGGACTGTTGTATGTGGCTTGCATACATACTCACTTGTGTATGTAGTGGATCCCTTCGCCTGCCGATTACGTCGCTCGTTCTTGTCCCGATGTTCTGAAAGTGGTTAGGACGGCCGAAAGATCTACCGTGAGTGGCCCCGGGCCCCACCGTACTATTTTAACCACTTTCGCTCATCCAGGCATGTAACTAAGAGCGTAATTCACCGAGGTAGTTACAATTGGTATCAGAGCCATCCCGCCCTTCAGGGTCTCAGCCAAAATGGTCATTGTCAGTCTAGCAAATATTTTTGGTAGTTATGTATACTAGGGAAAAACAAAACGTGAGAGTAGGACTGCTTCCATTTTTCTTCTTACCCACCCACCCACCCTTTTCTGGTAAGGAAGTTAACGTTTTCAATCCTCTTCTAAAAATTCAAACTAGGATTCACGTGTTCTGGGTTCCATAGTACCATAGGTTGTGTTTGTGTGTGTGTGAATTCCTTGTCTATCTGTTGCATCCAAATGTTATCACCATCTGCCTTTTGGTTATCAACTGTTGGTACATTCCATACCGACATGCCTTTGTAAACCGACGCGATCTATTCTGATTCGTTGTATACCGTTGCGGTCTATCTTACTCTTTGTTATCCGACGTTATCTTGTTTGGGGTGTTCGTTTTCGTAGTTACCAATCTTTAGGTTCATCTTAAAAGAAGGTGTTGGGATATGTGTTTTACTGATTCATGTGCGGAGTAATGATTTGAGTGCGGGATGGAGTCGCGACCATACCACTACTTTTATCATTGCTCTTGTATATTGAACTAGTAGAGTTACTAATCTTGATTCGTGAAGTGGTTTTGCGCAGATAGTGGTATTTTAATGCCGAAATTTGCAAAAAAAATTATTTGTTAGCTTGTGTACCACACTCCTTGTTCAGTCGTGTGCGTTATGCTTAATATCTTCTGGTTGCCTTGAACTTTGTTGATATTTTAATATCATCTCAGTGAATTGCATCCTTTAATCTTGGTTAATTCCATTTTGGTACTATTTTGGATTATTATTATTCTCCATTATAGTACTGACTTGTGTTTTTATCAATGACAGGATGGCACCTCCACGCCGTTCTGAGGAGGACATACCACCTGAACTGGGGGCTGCTTTGGCAAGTATTGCAAATGTCTTGGGGACTATGCAGCAGAACCAGCAACGCTTCGAGGAAAGTGTCAGGAGGAACGAGTTTGTTCCGCTACCTCCACCTCCCAAGCGAGGAGACATCAAGAGTTTTCTCAAGTTCAACCCACGCCAATTTGAGGTGTCTGATCAGCCACTTGATGCGGATGATTGGCTGCGTGAAGTGTCAAGGTTGCTGATGACTGCAGATGTTCCCGAGCAAGAATGGGTCAAATGTGCCACTCACCTTCTGAAGGGAGATGCAGCTCTGTGGTGGGAAAATTACCTCAAGGCAGACCTCTCTGGTTTTCAGCCTATTTGGGAGCAATTCACTAGGGCTTTCAAAGAGCAATATCTGTCAGAAATTGTCATGGAAAGGATGAAGGAAGTGTTTCTCAACCTCAAGCAGGGCACTGACAATGTCAATACCTACATCAGAAACTTCATGAACCTTTCTCGGTATGGTGGCGATGAGATCTCTGATGACAAGAAAAAGCAGAAGAGGTTCAGGCAAGGACTCAATGCTTCAATCAAATATGCAATCACTCATGCAAGGCCGGGGTCTTTTCTGGAACTCCAACACACAGCTCTGCGGGAAGAAGCAAGTAGGCAAGTGTTTGAGGAGTCAAAGAAACACAGCCGTGATACAGGAAGTTCTTCTGCTATGATAGCTCCTTCTAAGCGTCGTGTCTGGGTTCCTAACACCCCACCGTTGCTCCCTGCTTCACCAAGACCGTCAAGCTACGCGACAAGGCCACCAAACTCCTTCATTGCGGCTCCCAGGGGCTAAAACCACAACTACCCTGGAGCGCCTGGCGGAGTCCCTGGCTATGTTGCTCCACGTCCACCTGGTGCTTGCTATACTTGTGGAAACACTGGGCATCAGCACTGGAATTGTCCTATGAACAACAAAGCTCTTCCACCACCACCTCCAAGACCTGCGGCAAGTTCTCCTATGGTTCGTGCACCTCCACCTCGGGCTCTCAACATCAACACCAAGCCTGGGTCTACGGTTGCTCGTGCCAACTGTTTCAACGTCGCTCAAGCTGAGCATGCACCTGGAGTTGTCATGGGTATGCTTCCTATTAACTCAGTTCCTGCACGAGTTTTATTTGATTCTGGTGCTTCACATTCTTTTGTGTCATACAAGTTTGCGGAGAGTAATGGGTTACCTTCTGATGCTTTACCAACTCACCTCATGGTGCAATCTCCTGGATCAAACATGAGGGCTTCTAAAATCAGCCATGGCAATCAAATTGAGATTGGTGGCTCTTCGTTTCCGGCTTCCTTAATTATTCTGGGCAATTCTGATATTGATGTTATCTTGGGCATGGATTGGTTAACAACAAATGCAGCTGTGATTGATTATGCTGAACGTTCGGTTTCTCTGAAAATTCCTGAAGGCCATATAGTCTATTCTCCAAGTCTGACTCCTGCAATTCAGCTTTACTCTTTGGCGGCTCTGAATGATGATGCTATGGAAGGTATTCAGAGTGTTCGTGTAGTCTGTGAGTTCCCAGATGTCTTTCCTGAAGAGTTGCCAGGTATGCCTCCGGATCGTGAGGTTGAGTTTGTGATTGAACTTGAACCTGGTACTGCTCCTATCTCCAAGCGGCCTTATAAAATGGGTCCTGCTGAGTTGGCTGAACTCAAACGTCAGTTGGATGAACAAGAGAAGTTGGGTTTCATTCAGCACAGTACTTCTTCTTGGGGTAGCCCAACCATCTTTGTGAAGAAGCGAGACAAGACTGATAGACTTTGTGTTGACTATCGGGCACTCAATGCTAAAACAATCAAGAATAAATATCCCCTTCCACGGATTAATGATCTCTTCGATCAGCTAGCTGGAGCTGTGGTATTCTCTAAACTTGATTTGAGAAGTGGTTATCATCAAATCAAGATCCGCAAGGAAGATGTTCCTAAAACAACTTTCACCACCCGCTATGGCCTGTATGAGTACACGGTCATGTCTTTCGGTCTCACCAACGCACCTACCACCTTCTCGAGGCTTATGAACTCGGTTTTCATGGAGTATCTTGATAAGTTCGTTGTGGTCTATCTGGATGACATTCTAGTCTATTCTAAGTCAAAAGAAGAACATGAAGAACACCTTCGGTGTGTCATAAACAAGCTTCGTGAGAACCGCCTGTATGCAAAGTTCTCCAAGTGTGAGTTTTGGCTGCCTCAAGTCACCTACCTTGGTCACGTCATCTCTGCCAAGGGCATTGCCGTCAACCCAGAAACTATTAAGACAATTATGGACTGGCTTCCACCCATAAATGTCAAAGAAGTCCGGAGTTTCCTTGGTTTGGCCAGTTACTATCGTCGCTTCGTTCAAAATTTCTCGAAGATTGCGAAACCTCTTACCGATCTCCTCAAGAAAGGCAAGAAATACCTTTGGACTCATGCATATCAAGCAAGCTTTGAAACACTCAAAGAGAAGCTCACTTCCACACCAGTCTTAGTTCCTCCAGATACATCAAAGCCTTTCCAGATATTCTGTGATGCCTCATTGCAAGGATTGGGTGCGGTCCTTATGCAAGAAAAGCAAGTTGTTGCTTATGCCTCTCGACAGTTGAAGACGCATGAGATCAACTATCCTACACATGACCTTGAACTCGCAGCAGTTGTCTTTGCTTTGAAAGTATGGAGGCATTACTTGCTTGGCAACCGTTGTGAGATCTTTTCTGATCACAAGAGTCTGAAGTATATCTTCACACAGCCTGATCTCAACCTTCGTCAGAGGAGGTGGATTGAAACAATTAATGATTTCGATTTAACCATCAACTACACTCCGGGCAAAGCTAATGTCATGGCCGATGCTCTTAGTCGAAAAGCTTATGTCAACAACCTCATGGTGGAAGAACAACAGCCTCTCTTGTGCGAGGAATTCCGCAAGCTCAACCTTGAAATTGTGGATCAAGGGTACCTCCTGAACCTTCTGGTAACACCGCTCTTGGAAGAAAAAGTTCGATCCATTCAACTTGGTGATCCTTACACTAAAAAGATCATCTCCAACATTCAACTTCCGAAGTATGAGTCTTTCCATGTTGACGACCAAGGCACTCTTTTCTTTGAACACCGGATGTTTGTTCTGAACTACCCGGGTTTAAGAGAGCAAGTTCTCAAGGAGGCGCATGATTCTGTTCTTTCTATCCACCCTGGTAGCACTAAGATGTACATGGACTTGAAAACACAATATTGGTGGCCTGGTTTGAAACGATATTGTGCCAAATATGTCTCGGAGTGTGATGTGTGTCGCAGAGTTAAAGCTGTCCATCAGAAACCTTCCGGTCTTCTACAGCCATTGAAGCCTCTGGAATGGAAATGGGAGAAAGTAGAGATAGACTTCATCACTGGTTTTCCAAGGTTGCAAAAGGGCAACAATGCAATCTTTGTTGTCATCGACAGGCTTTCTAAAGTAGCTCACTTCTTTCCAGTCAAAGAAACAATTTCTGCAATTCAGTTGGCTGAGCTCTATATCAACAGAATTGTCTCTCTGTATGGAGTTTCTCTTGAGATCAGTTCAGACCGTGGAAGCATCTTCACTTCCAAGTTCTGGGGAAGTTTCTAAAATGCTTTGGGAACAAAATTGAACTTCAGCACAACTTACCACCCTCAGTCGCAAGGACAAGTTGAAAGGATCAATCAGATTCTGGAAGATATGCTCCGTGCTTGCGTTATCTCTTTCGGCATGAAGTGGGAAGAATGTCTTCCTTATGCTGAATTCTCTTACAACAACAGCTTCCAGAAAAGTCTAAAGATGGCACCATTTGAGGCTCTCTATGGTCGCAAATGCAGAACTCCGATTGGTTGGTCGGGCGCAGGTGAAAGAATATTGTTTGGCCCCGACATTATAACTCAAGCGGAGGAGAAAGTTCACATCATTCTTGAAAACCTGAAGATTGCTCAAAGTCGCCAGAAGAGCAATTATGACAGAAAGCACACGGACATGGAGTATGTCCCTGGTGATCTCGTTTACCTTCGTGTCACTCCCATGAGAGGCACGCACCGCTTTGGTATCAAAGGAAAGCTGGCTCCTAGATACATCGGTCCTTTCAAGATTCGTGGAAGAAGAGGAGAAGTTGCTTATGCTCTTGAGCTCCCTGAACAACTCAAAGTCCATGATGTTTTCCACATCTCTCAACTCAAGAAGTGCTTCAAGGATCTTGGCAGGACCGTGGACCATGAACTCATCAATCTCCAAGAAGATCTGTCTTATCAAGAACACCCCATAAAAATTCTAGAAGTCGCAGAAAGAAGGACTCGCAACAAGTCCATCAAGTTCTGCAAGGTGCAGTGGTCGCACCATTCCGTTGATGAAGCCACTTGGGAACGTGAGGATGAGCTCCGTGCCAAGTATCCTACCCTCTTTGAGTCTTCTTCTTCTTCCTAGAATCTCGGGGCGAGATTCCTGTTTAGTGGGGGAGAGTTGTAGCATCCCAATTGTCTAACAATGGTAATGCTACTTGGTCTAGTAATATAATGGCTACTTCCTATATATAATTGTTGCATCATAATTATATCATGCTCATGTCATCATGCCACCTTGCATTTGAGCATCATATAAAACCCTTTTTCTTTGGTTCTTCTCTCATATGCATTATTAATTGTATTTGCCTCTTGATATTGTTTTTGGCTATTGATATATTGTTTCATGCCCAAGTTGGGTTGGGGGCATATCTTTTATTCAACTCCATCACCTTTCTTTTCACCACCTTATAATTCCACCATTCCATTTACCCATGAGCTTGTATTTCTTTTTCTTTTGATATTTATTCTAGCTCATGTGGGTTGGGGTGGATCTAATTCTAATTCATTTTGCTTGGCCTTTATTCCACATTTTGGGAATGCATAAGAATAATGCCATGTTATTATTATTGTTTTCACAAGCATAAACATGGCCATTAATTATTATGCATGGGCCATGCAAGAGCACCACCACCTTTAGCCCATTTGCTTTTCTCTTGGTTTAAGTGGTTCTTTCTTTGTGGGATCATCTCCATCTCTCACCACCATCCCCATGTTCTCATCAACACCATTTTTTTCTTCATGCATGATCAAATGAGGCTTTACTTTTAAACCCCATTCCTCTCTCTTTTCTTGGGTTCACCTTCACCTCACCTTATGCTAAATTTAAGCCTCACCTTTCATCTTGGTTTGATCTTATCAACATGTTTTAAAACCTAAACACCTAATCTAAACCCTAACCCTAACACCTCTCCTTTTTCTCTCTAACCCTAGTTCTAACCTAAACTCTAACCCCTTGATCTCCATGCAAGCACTCACCTCTCTCTCTCTCTTTCCCCCTCTCTACCATGCTGGCCCCACACCCTAGCTACCCCATCTACCCCAGCCCTAACCCGAGCCTTCCCCTCTAACCTAACCCTAGCCGAGGCTAGCTACCCCGAGCCTCCCCTCTCCTTCTTCCTCTTCCTTTCTCCCTTCCTGCCAGCAGGTCCCACCGCCACGCCGTCCCCACCTGCCAGGCACCCTACCTGCCCCTGCCCTGGCTGCTCACGTCAAGCACGTGAGCGAGGAGGAGGAAAAGTGGCCGAAGCCACTTTACCTCTACCTCGCGCCCACACGGCACCCTCTTCCTCCCCGTCTCTATCTACCCCTTTTCTCCCCCGTCCGGTAGCCCCAGATCCACCCCAGGGCCCTGCCCTCTCCCCTTCTTCTTCTTCATCGACGCCGTCTCCTCTCTCGCCGGTTACCGCCAGTACCACCGCCGCCCCCTCGTTCCAGCGGGCGTGGTTGACGTGGAGGTGGTCGAGGAGGTTCCTCTGCTTCGCCCTGTACACGTGAGCGAGGAGGAGGAGCTCCACTTCTGCCGCAGTACCGCGACGCCGCCGAAACCCTAACTCTGGCCCGCCGCCTGCTACGTCGACGATCGACCGCTCCTCTGCCCGAACCACCACCGCCAGCAGCTTCGCGGTAAGCCAAACTCCCTCCCAGACATCCTCGCCGTCGTCGCCGTTGCCTGGTCGCGACGTGCGTTTCGTCGGGCACTCTCGGTGCGTCGCCCAGTTTGCAACCTTATCTGCTGGGCCCAGTTTGCACTGGCCCCATCCGTCTGTGACTGGGGTTGAGTTTGATTGGGTGCAAAAAGTCCTGGCAATTATCTGTTTTAATTAAACTTTTCCAGAAAATGTTAAATACAAATTCAAATCAGATTTTAAATAACTTTTAAATTATAAATCCAATTAATACATATGATATATGTTTTTGAATCAGAAAAATGTGAGGAATTCAAATATGCCATTCAAAATATTATATAAGCACTTTAAATTTCGAGATGATTAAAATTACAACAAAATGCCCTTTTCTTAATAAATTAATAACTTTAATTCTATAACTCCGAATTTGACAAATAATATGTCTAAATCGATCAGCACGACGAGCCCGTTCTATCTATGCATTCCTTGTTCTGAATTGAAGCATGCATCATGTGATTATTACAAATCAGAACTGTTTATGACAATAAAACTTGGCTAAGTAATTAATAAAATGCTTTATTCTTGTACCCCACACCTCACCCTTGCCATGCTACTTTAATGCCATGTAAATTGTGCATCATTAATCATGGCATGCTTGGTTGCTTGTCGCATTTTAATTCCTATGTTTGTGTACTTTATTTATGTTGGCCCTTGTGTGTTTGGGTCTTCTTCGAATAGACGCCTAGCAGGAGAATTACTAGGAATCATAGGAGTACTACCCAGATCCATCTCTCGCTTCAACTGAGCTGCCAGGCAAGCACTACCACATGCTTGCATACATATAGTACCTATTGCCTCTATCTTATTCTTGCATCATTGAGTCGTGATTGCATTAAATTGAATCCCAAGTACTGCATAGCCTTTACTTTTAAACCCCACCAAAGCGTGTTCCTCCATCCCATGAGCCATTACTACAGGAGTTGTTTGAGCCATGCGAGTCGTAGAAAAGCATGTGTAGGGTATGTGAGTGTCGGATGGATAATGAGGTACCTAAACAACTTAACCTGTGTAGTAATGGGATAACTAATGAAAGAGGCACCGGTGAGCAATATCTGCTATTTGGTTTTTCATGCTCACTTGTGTCCCGTAGGACCCCGAGTACTTGATTCCTGTTCCTTGACTATTCGCACTATCCACATCCGGGAGGCCTTATGGACCCCCCTGAGCCAGAGCTTGAGTCATTCTTATTTCTTGGGGCCACAAATTAGTTTTGGGCTTTATTACTATCTTGTACTTATGCCATGTTACTGCTTTATTAAGATTGTGCGAGGAGCACCTGTACTGTTTTGGATCGCGCCATGTTTTCGCGGTATCGACAAGCCCAGTCACATTTTCGGGTTCCCAGTCGTTTACAGCCGTCGTTGCAAACCCTGGGTCCGTCTCGGAGCCGGCCAACTTCGTTGCGGGTAGCTTATTGGGGTGGCCCCCTGAAATATTTCTGAATCCTATGATTGCTTTGTCGTGAATGCCTCGTTGGGTTTTGAGTTGGTTTTTCCGAGGTTGATCGAGTGTGTGTTGCTATTCGTGCACCCCTGCAGGATAAATCTTTCTGAAAGCCGTGTTCGCGGTTATGGACGACTTGGAGCACAGTTTCTCGATCATAGACAAGCATAACTAAAGTACTGCTTTTAATTTGACTAAGTACTTGACTAGTAGATAGTGCAATACTCATGGAATGGTTAATAAAACTGCCAACGGATGGGGGTTGTTCGTCCGCTTCCTCGTTGGTAAGCGAGGAGGAGGATGGATCTGTTAATTATACTGTTATAACTGTTGTTCTTAATTAACGGACATCCATCTATCATTGGTTAGGCGGATGGTTAGCGAGTATCTTTAGACTTGTTAGTTATTATCTTTTGCTGCAATTGCGTCACCCCAGGTTGTGTCCCCTTTAGCGGCATAAAGACTTGCTGAGTACCCCTAGGGTCTCACACGATAAATTGTTTGATTCAGATGAACAGGTGTATTCGCAAGAAGGATACTGGGTGGAGGAGACGGATGATGTTGGCAGTGATCACGCGGTGTAGAGATTCCAGGAACGGGGATCCGTGAGATCTGTGGGCGGGATGTGTTTATTTATTTGGCTTCTTATGCCGATTTGCTTCTTATCCGTACTCGGACCTTGTTTCCGCTTCCGCCTGGTACTCTGATGTGTGATGTATGAGGAGCTATCTTAAAATATTATCTCTATCTAGGATATTCGAATCTTGCCGTATGGCGTTGCAATATTTCTATTTCTTTTAGATGGAATGGCTCTAAGGACTGTTGTATGTGGCTTGCATACATACTCACTTGTGTATGTAGTTGATCCCTTCGCCTGCCGATTACGCCGTTCGTTCTTGTCCCGATGTTCTGAAAGTGGTTAGGACGGCCGAAAGGTCTACCGTGAGTGGCCCCGGGCCCCACCGTACTATTTTAACCACTTTCGCTCATCCAGGCATGTAACTAAGAGCATAATTCACCGAGGTAGTTACAGCGACCACCCCACCTGGGCGTCCCCATCGTCGTTAGCTAGGGAAGTGCCGGGTCCCTCCTGGGCAAGGTTCTCCCCACCGTCGGTCATGCCAAGACCCATGTCCAAGGGCGCCGGAGCAGCGTCACGCAGCACACTCGGCACCACCGTGGAAGCGGCTCCCCACCTGGGCAAGCCCATCCTCCACCCCCTCAGGAACCACCTCCATCAGCACAGGACCATCCCCACGGGGTCTCGGAATAGTGCGGCCCATCATATTAGGCCGACCACGAGAAGGGGAAGATGACTTGCCGGCAACACCATTCGCCACATCAGTAGCCGCCTGCAACTGAGATGGAGTGACGCGTGGAGAAGCACTAGAAGAATGGCAACCACGAAGGGGAGAGCCAAGCGGTAAAGCATCAAGTAGTTCCTTTCCACGCTTCGTAACAGGAGAAGCGTTGAAAGGAGTCACAGCATACACCTGCACTGGAACCTGTCTCGCCGAAGACAGAGCTGAGTTCCCGGACCCACCCAGCTGGTCAGAAGGCCCACCCATAGCAGGGGCCATAGATGGCTCAGAGGTATCCATAGCCGACAACCGTAGCTCACCTGTGACATTCCAATGACGGGGTTTCCTTCCGGTGGTTCGACAAGGGGAAGAGGCCTCGTGATGATCCGAATGAGCTGCGGTGGACATGGACCCGTAGTTTTTTGAACAAACTTAAGAAGAAACTACACTTTTGCTACAAGGAACCAACACACTTTAGTAGTCATGTGGAGTTATTTTGTAAAAAGTTACGAGCCTTCTCCCATACATGATCACAAAGGCGAGTGGTTCTTGAGACCTGCTCTCTCATTCGCCGGTTCAAGGGATGAAGTAGACTAGGTTTCAATCTCTGCTCGACCCTCATTCCGCAACCCGAATGCACGCGTGCATCAGGACGAGACATGCGAGCGAGCAGCGTCAGAGGAGGACGAGCGCACGTGTAGCACTTCTCTTGTCTCTCAATTAAAAAGTCGCGGGTCACTCCATATTACAAGGTACGGTGGTGTAACTCTCCTCCTACTTTTCATCTGGTCTCAAACTTTAGCTCCCATTCTCCTCTTCCACTCACACATGAGCTACCACCAACATGAGCTGCATCATATATGGGCTTCCACACACGTGGCCTTTATGATTTAGGAAAAATCTTATATCACGTTTGGGCCAATGATATTAATCATTTTATTTCTATCAATAATATAGATGTTTCCCTTTGAAGCACCTCTTAGTGTTTTTCCGGTACCCAGATGAATAACAGCCATCTGTTTCCACGCATCCAATGCCAGTTACAATTCATACTGGTGCAAAATCTGTGACAATACTGGCAAATGCTAAATTCCGCCTAACGTGGTGGCACTGGCCAGCGCCACGTACCCAATCCTTCATGTGAGGTTGTAGCGGGCCGGCCCATTACTGGCAGTTGCAACTGGAGCAGCAAGGACAACGAAGAAGACCAGGCGTAGCCGTGACCTCGCCGACGACATTGACGAAGCGGCTGGCTGCGGCGCCCAGTGGAGGTGAGGCCAGGACCTCGCCATAGACGGGGATGATGTGGCTGGTGCGGTCGCCGGTGGAGGTGAGGAAGGAAACTTAACAGGGAGTGGGTGGGAAGCTCGCCGGACTCCGGGTTAGGGGTGGGTAATGTTGCTGGCGACATGAGTTAGGGATAAGGTGTAGGTCGGGTGGGCTAGAAGTATATGGCCGGCCGGCCGGAACCATGGCGAAGACGGGGATGGCGCGGCTGGCTGCAACGTCGCAGGAGGAGGCAAAGAAGGGACCGGTGTGCTCGAACATGGGGCAGTTTCTGTCGGGAAGAGCAGTTGTGGTTAAGAAGAAGAGAGGTTGGTGGGCCGTGATGGCAACAATAATCGTGGCCACTTTTCGTTGGGACTCCAAGTGCAGAGTGTTGTAGCAAGCTTCTTCCTACAAGGGTTACTCGAGGGTTTATATCGAACTCTAGGTTAAGAGATCTATGAAAACATAAGACGTCTCAATCTCACCAATATGTCAATTACCCATGGAAGAAAAAGGAATCAGTTGGGCATGCAATTTTGTAACAGACATACGTCGTGACAATCCGATTGAATTTACTCCCAGTTTTTTTTCTAAGATCTTTTTTACATGTCATGATTTAATGAATTTTCTGGGCCTGTTGGGCCTAATCTGTACCGGTTGATCTCAGCCGTCGATGCAAATCATACTTTTGCCATTTATGTTACCGGTAAAGGGCAATGTAGAACATATATAACACCTCTTAATGGTCCTTTAGTTGCTTATAAAAAAACATGTGTTCCCGTCCTTTTTTTGGCAGAAATGTTTTTGGCAGCAATGCACGACTGAGTACTAGTCTTTCTACGACAACATACTTTTGCCACTTATGCGTGATCATGTATGTACGCCATCCATGACGGTACAGCCAATAATCTACTGCATTGGTTGAATCGTGATCTCTTTTGTAGCCAAGTTGCAAGCTCCCTTGCGAGCAACGATCGGACTTTTGGTTTTTCGTCGATTTAAAATTTGTCCTAGGCCTCCTGCTTCCAGTACATATAAGGACACTTGAGCGTTAATACTTCACTCACTGCACTCAAAAAAGATAAACTAACTACATCAAGCTCCAAAAAATGGCGTCGACGACGCAGCGGCCGGCGGTGCACAGCTCGCTGGTGGTGTTTGTTCTTCTTCTTCTCTGCGGCGGAGCTCTGGCGAGGTCGCGGGCACAATACCACTCCGTCAGCGTCGAAAGCATCATCAGCTCCAAGGCCCATATCAACTGCTACGACCCTGCCAATAGGATTCCAGGTAACTAACGACTACACTAGAGAATATAAGGTTACATCAGATTATTTGGGGTTGTTTGTTTTTCTGATTCAACTGCCCCAGAAGCTAATTCCAGAAAGGGTCGACACATATGGTACATTTTCATTTCTAAATGCACCGTCTAGCGTAATTAATATTTTGACCGAGGGAAACAAACATGATTATTAATCCGTGGTCCGTAAATGATTTGCAGCTTCAAGTTCTGGCAACAAATTCGCCGTCTATCCGGCTTGCCCTAGCGGGTCCGAGAAGGCGTGGCAGCAGCGCGACATCCTCGTCCACGACAGCTCCCGACTTAGCACCATCCTCAAGAGGTCGATGTCTTCAGGCGCCATGCCCCCTGCTCCTGCCATGGCCTTCCCTCCGACTTCACCTACACCTGCAGAGGGACCATCTGCGACCATCCCCGACATGCCGGGGACCTATGTCGACACACTTGAGTTCGTTGTAGTCGTGGGCTTCGGCACCCCGAATCAGACCTCGACCCTCATCTTAGACACTGGCAGTGACCTGTCGTGGATCGAGTGCCAGCCATGCGCGGGCACATGTCACAAGCAACAAGACCCAATCTTCGACCCCACCAAATCCTCTACATATTCCGTCGTGCCTTGTGGCACGCCGACGTGCTCACTCGCCGGCAACAGGTGCAATGGCACCACTTGCTTGTACACCGTTCATTATGGTGATGGCTCGTCCACATCCGGCGCTCTCTCACAGGAGTCTCTAACGTTCACCTCCTCACGCGTGATCTCTGGTTTCGTGTTCGGGTGTGGCACGACCAATACCGGTGACTTCGGTGAAGTCGATGGACTACTAGGTCTCGGACGCGGCCATCTCTCCTTGCCCTCACAAGCCGCTTCGTCTTTCGGCAGCACCTTCTCCTACTGCTTGTCATCTTCCAACAATAGCAACGTACCTGGCTTCTTCAGTCTCGGCCCAACTACAGTCTCCGACGAAGTCAAGTACACGGCAATGATAAGGAAACCAGAGTACCCATCTTTCTACTTCGTCGAACTGGTGTCCATCATCATTGGTGGCTACGCACTGCCAGTCCCTCCGACCGTGTTCACGAGCACAGGAACCCTCCTCGACTCCGGCACCATCCTCACGTACATCCCAGCGGAGGCGTACCCCTTGCTCCGTGACAGATTCAAGTTCACCATGCAAGGATACAAGCCGGCGCCGGCCTTCGACATCCTCGACACATGCTATGACTTCGCTGGTCAGAGCGTGATCTTCATGCCAGCTATGTCGTTCAAGTTCAACGACGGCACCATAATCGACCTCGGACCCAGCGCGACCATGATATTCCCGGATGACACGCAGCCCGCCATCGGGTGCCTCGCGTTTGTGTCGAGGCCCAGGGGAATGCCGTTCACCATCATCGGCAACCAGCAGCAAAAGTCTACCGAGGTGATCTACGAAGCTGGAGCGGAGAGGATTGGTTTTGTCCCTCTCGGTTGCACCTAATTTGATGGCTGGTAGAACTGAGTAAAATGTATCCGCCGTTTATCTTTTCTACATATATATTTGTATTCTGTATTTTCGGTTCAAGTCTAAGAATAAAGCTGGAGGGATACGATGTTTGTCGTTTATCGGTGATTTTTGTAGTTGTTATTTTGGGGGCATGTTAGTACATCAACATTGTTTAATAGAGTCAGTGATAAGGGTGTCTGATCTCGGAATCATTCCATTCTTACTCTAGTACTGGATGAACAAGCACGCTTCGCTGCTCCGAATCCATTTCGTTCTGCCTGCAGTGGCTGATGTGACAGCACTCACAGGCTTTGTGTATTTCACTCCTAGCGCAATATGAGTTTTGTCTTGTCCTTATGGCATGGGTAGATGTAAAAAAGGTACTGTGGCAGCATTGGTGTGAGTGGGGGACAGTATGTCAGTGCAGTGCCCTTAGGAATCACAGTCTGGAAGGTCTCTGCCCAACATGTTTGGATCAGATACAGCAACGAAGTCGATGATAAAGATCCCTTAGACTTTATTCATGTTGTGATCACAAGATTGTACAATACTATTACAAAGTTGGATAACCGTGCGATTAGAGATGCACCCGACGAGATTAGATGTGTAAAGGTTTATGGATATCGAGACTACGTCTTCTAAGGCTTTGGCTTGTGCAGATGAATAATCTTTGGATATATATGGGCATCGGTGGTAGGTGTCTCCATGTTGCAGTTTAGGTCTTCAATTTCTTGCACATTAAGTTGATCTTCTAATATTCCTTCATTGTACGCCTAGTTGCACGGATCTTCATAGAAGTCTTTGTCATGTCCTAATAGCATGAGTAGATGTCAAAAAATAGGTGTCAACGATGTGACCGGGGGACTGCGTTCTTGGCCCGGTCGGTGGGTTGCCACATGTGTTCCAAAGAATCATTGTTTCTTAGACTGAGTGTGGTGAAGAAGGATCATTTACTGGTCCCATAGCAATCACAATCCGGAAGGTTGGAAGAGTTTTTATATGATCGGTGGTGTATCGCGGATCAGAGACAACAACAAATTAAAGTAGATGATGAAGATTCCCTTTTTATTGATGGTGTGATCACAAGATTGTACAATACTATTACAAAGTTGAATCTTAGTGGGTTTATAGATGCACCTGACGGAACTAGATGTGTTAGGGTCTATGAAACTAGATGTGTTAGGATCTTGGAATCATTCCATTCTTAGATGAATAAGCACGCTTCACGAATCCGAATCCATTTCGTTCTGCCTGCAGTGGCTGATGTGTATTTCGTTCTACAAAGTTGGATAACCGTGCGATTAGAGATGCACCTGACGAGATTAGATGTGTAAAGGTTTATGGATATCGAGACTACGTCTTCTAAGTTCTAAGGCTTTGGCTTGTGCAGATAAATAATCTTTGGATAATATATGGGCATCGGTGGTAGGTGTCTCCATGTTGCAGTTTAGGTCTTCAATTTCTTGCACATTAAGTTGATGTTGTAATATTTCTTCATTTATGCCTAGTTGCATGGATCTTCATACACTAGTAGAAAAGGGGCCTTTGATCCAGTCCCCAAAGCCATTTATCCCGGTTCGAATAACAAATCGGGACCAATGTCAGGCATCGGTCCCGGTTCATGCTGCCAGGACATCGGTCCCGGTTCATCTCGGGGTATTGGTCCCGGTTCATGGCATGAACCAGGACCAATGGTCAGCGAAGCATTGGTCCCAGTTCATGCCACGAATCGGGACCAAAGGGTCCCTCTTTAGTCCCAGTTCGGGACATAAACCGGGATAAAAAAATTGTAAGAAAACGTTATAAAAACTTCATATGGCTGCCATTTGTACATACAATGTCGGAAAAAATCGTATAATATATTAAAATTATCGGAAAAAAATTACGATACCAATGCCAACCGCCTTCAGCCGTTTGCAATTTTTTTAGATTTTTGAAATTCCAAAAGAGTCAAAATTCTGATTTTTAATTTTATTTAAAAATCAAAAAAATAAAAAAATTACATATTTGGATTCCTCATATTTTTCTGATAATAATGGACATATTATTTGTGAAATTTTGATTTATGGATTTAAATATATGAATTATGCCATATTAAATGAATTAATGCAAAAATAATAATAAAACATATTTTATTTCTATATTTATTCAATATTAGTATTACTTAGTCATTTTTGTACATTAAAATCATGTTTGTAACTCAAATTATAAGAATGTGTGACTCACAAGATGCATGGGTTAATATCATTAATAGCATAGTATAGACATAAGGTTACAAGTGGTACATAGAAAGGGGGATGAGAAGGAACCAAGATGTTAAGCGTGCTAGGGCTGGAGTAGTGTTAGGATGGGTCCCGACCTGGAAGTTTAACCAAAGATTGGAATTTGACAAAAACTAAGTGTGATTAAGAGGCTTCCAGTCCAGATATTCATAGGTTCAAAAAAATTCAAAAAAATAAATTGTTTTTTAAAAAAAATAGAAAAACCTCCGGTCCCGGTTCATGCCACGAACCGGGACCAAAGGTCCTACTGTAAGCGCACGCCATGGCGACACACGTGGAGACCCATTGGTCCCGGTTCGTGCCAGAACTGGGACCAACATTGGTCCCGAGTGATTGGTCCCGGTTCAAAATCCGGGACCAATGGCTCTTATGAACCGGGACCAAAGGGGGGCTTTTCTACTAGTGATAGAAGTCTTTGTCATGTCCTAATAGCATGAGTAGATGTCAAAAAGTTGATGTCAACGATGTCACTGGCGACTGCGTTCTTGGCCCGGTCGGTGCGGTGGCCACATGTGTTCCAAAGAATCATTGTTTCTTAGACCAAGTGTGGTGAAGGATCATTTACTGGTCCCATAGCAATCACAATCATAAAGGTTGGAAAAGTTTAACCAAAGATTAGAATTTGACAAAAAACTAAGTGTGATTAAGAGGCTTCCGGTCCAAATATTCATAGATTCAAAAAAATCGAAAAACAAATTCGAAAAAATAAATTGTTTTTGAAAAAAAAAAAAAAAACCTTCGGTCCCGGTTCATGCCACGAATCGGGAACAAAGGTCATACTGTAAGCGCATGCCAAGGCGGGCCACGTGGAGACCCATTGGTCCCGGTTCGTGCCAGAACCGGGACCAACATTGGTCTCGGTTTAAAATCCGGGACCAATGGCCCTTATGAACCGGGACAAAAGGGGGGCTTTTCTACTAGTGATAGAAGTCTTTGCCATGTCCTAATAGCATGAGTAGATGTCAAAAAGTAGATGTCAACGATGTGACTTGGGGACTGCGTTCTTGGCCCGGTCGGTGCGGTGGCCACATGTGTTCCAAAGAATCATTGTTTCTTAGACCAAGTGTGGTGAAGGATCATGTACTGGTTCCATAGCAATCACAATCCCAAAGGTTGGAAGAGCTTTTATATGATTGGTGGTGTATCGCGGATCAGAGACAACAACAAAGTAGATGATGAAGATTCCCTTTTTATTCACGGTGTGATCACAAGATTCTGCAATACTATTACAAAGTTGAATCTTAGTGGGTTTATATATGCAATGTGTTAGGGTCTATGAATATCTAGACTGCATCGACTATGGCTTCTGCTTGGCACAGATGAATAACCTGGTCATGGCTGAATAATTTTTGGATATATATGGACATCGGTGGTAGGTGTCTGCCTGTTACACGGTAGGTATTGAATGTATTGCAAGTTAAGTTGGTCTTGTAACCTCCCTTCAATGTATGCCTATTTGGATAGCATGGAAGGTAAAGTTGGTTGGACCTTCCGGATGAGGGCTTTCACGTCGTAACAGGTATTGGCATTGTAGGCTGAAAAAACGGGTGTAAGCCTGTATTGTCAAACATTATGACCTGGCCCAACCTATCTCGAGTAATCCCCCAATCGTTACCTTTAATAAGGTGATCATTGATCTGTTCGTGAAGTTGCATGGCTTCTGGATGGACCTCTTTGATGGTCTTGATGACTCTGTTGACCTAGATGATAGGACTTTGGGGGCACCAGCGACCTGAAGGGTTGGTCATGCAATACCGATGACTCGGATGGTGGGCTTCTTCTTGTCCTCGACATAATTGTCAAGCTCTTCTACATAGATGTTGAGCTCGACAAATGTCGATTACTTGAAAGGATTAATTATGCATATAGGAAAAGAATTTGGAAGCATGTTTTACCTAAACAACCTAGCTAGGTCTTCTGTTGGATGGAGATCTGGATGATGAGGATCCGACCTCGGGAGGTTGCTCGTCCATTATGTGACCGACTAAATTTACCATTGTAAAGTCTCAAAACTCGGACACTAGTGATTCCCTAGACCCCCGTTTAGTGTTCGGGTGAGGCGCTAGATCGCCCCAAGCCAACTCGTCTAAGAAAGAAAACAACAGCTCACACAAGACACATGAATTACCCAGGTTTAGGCCGCCGCGAGGTGTAATACCCTACATTTGGATGTCTGGGGCTTTATTTATCTTTCTATGTAATGGGATATCCTAGATATCTTACCCTCATCTCTGGATGACCCACGAGAGAGGCTTTTAGTATATGAGAGTTCCCCTATTTTCGATCCATCGAGACCCCCTTTTATATGGCTAGGGTGCACGCGTATTGGCAGGACACGTAGGGGACCACGCATCGTGGGAGGCATGGTGTGTGGCGCCCCTCGGTGAGATGTATGCACATGAGTGTTCCAGAAGCAACACTAGTGTTTAATGAAGGGCCAGGGACTTGCTTGATGGGCTCGTTACATGAAAAATATCATACGAGATTGTGGAATAAAACCCAAGATCAGATCTACGGGATGCTAGTAGCAAGGGAGGTCTGATCTACTTACCCTCGAAGCAACACGAGTGTTTAATGATCTAGAGATTGTGGATCATGTAGTTGTTCACTCGTCGGATTAATACCACTCCTATTGCAAAAGAGCTTGTAAACCAGTTGTCCAGGAAGTATGCCAGGCTCGTGTATGCATCATATATGCTCAACAAGTGATCGTTCAGTGAGGAACCCTCCTCCATCTTTATGGAGAGGAAATCCCCCATCAGCTCATACTCCCATATGCGCACTTATTCCACGAAATGTGATCTTATATGTGCCATAACTTTTCGGGGATTGAGACCTCCCACAATCGGCCACAGACCATCTTCCATCCCGGGGCGCATCGTTACTGATATGAATGTGGCCATCACATGACGACGGCATGGGAGATCCCGCTGCTCCTGGGTCTCATGAGTATAGGGTGGCTCCAAGTACATCTCGAAGATCAAGTAGTCAGCCACTTTGTTCTCACCAAGGAGATCATAAAGGCGCATGACCCATGCAGAAAAGCTGGATCCATCTAACTTGAGATTTTCTCCTTTTAACCAATTGTCAATAGGGAAGGTAATCTCGGGGAGAACTATTTTCTACATATATAATTGCAAAAGGAATTTAGACTAAGTTTATAATTAAATGAGTTAATAATAACTCCACGCAGAAACATCTATCCCCATAAGGGTTCCTAGTGATAACACGACCCCTTTCCCACACATCTCCCCCCATCGTCACCGCCATCAATGTGTGTTCAAGGGTGGACGCTAAACGTCGGTCACATCATTCATGCGACTCGTACTCGATCTTTCGACCATCTGCGTTCTGAAGCCATGTCTACACATGCTAGGCTCGCCAACTCAACCTTAGTGTATTCGCTGTGCAACATGGCTTACACCCACTGTATGCGAACGTAGATATGTCTGACACCCAGTCACCCTGGGTTGCCTCATACCGAAGAACTTTCTTGGTGGTGCACACTAAGGGGGAACACAATCATTGGTAATTTTAACATGCATCATCTTATTAGGCTATCGTCGAGTATCTAATACTAGCACACAATAAGATATACAAACAATAACATAGAATGTAAATGCGATGTGATATGGTCCTTCACGTCGTGATCTCCATCCGCCGTCACCGGATTCCGGCGCCAGGGTTCCTACGCCGTAGATACCAGGGTACCGGTGTCTTTCCGGCGTGGTAGTTCTTCACCTCCATGACTATCTACTACTACGTAACATAAGGTAATCACTTGACATTTGCCACAACCATATCACAAAGCAACGCACCCCTGCAAAATAAAGTTAGATGCCTCTACTTTATCTTTGCATGTTTTACGTGGCTGAATAGGCTTTCGCACAAGAACCATTCTTACCTACGAACTTTCAGCAGAACGATGATCAAGTAGTTGTCTCTAATACACCCCTTTCGGGGCCCTCCGTTGTAAATGGCATACCAACTAATGCGAGAGAGACATACACCCCCCCTAAGCCACTTTATACGGTACAAGCCGTATGTCAAGCATGGACCAGTCTCGCGAATGAACGCATAAATTCGGTTGGGGGCCGCTTCATCAAGCATTACTGCGGTATACGCAAGTACACATGGGAAGGTAACAGCTAAAAGATCAACGCTCACACGCTACATCTTGTGTGTTCTACCCGTACTAGCATTACTACGCATAGATCTAGCCCTGATACCACTGTAGGGGTTTCGCGTATGAAAACAATAAATATTTACCCTACGCCCCTAAACCCATGATGCTGCCAGGACCTATCTATTAGTAATACAGTAATGGGAGGGGCTTTTCACGAACTTACCCTTGAAGACCGAAAAGCGTTGTCAACGCTCAGGAGAGTGTGTTTGATGTAGACGAGCCGAAGCCGACCTCAAGGTCGTGACGAAGTCCTTGCGCTCCAGTGGCTCCAACGACTTGAGTGCCTCAAGTCCGACACATCGTGGGGAGTTATACACGTCCGGTGCCTGACGATGACTCCCGCTTCCCCGATCCAGCAGCAGTTGCGGAATTAGAGCTCCTGGATCCGAATCCTGCAGCGCGACAGCGCTCTACGGTGAAGATGTCTCTCGTTCACGTAGTCGGAACTTGGGACCACGATCACGAGAGAGAGAGAGAGAGAGAATATCAATTGGAGGTCTTCCAAAAGTGAGAAGACCTTTATTGAATATTATGTGTATTTATCTGGCCAAATACCCCCACTATATATAGGGGGAGGGAAGGTACTACCTCCCTCAAAGTCCCGGGGTGGGACTAAAGGAGAGGGAGAGGGGGGCAACCGCCGGCCGGCCCTAGTGGGCCCCGCGCGGGGGGGCTTGGCCCAGCCGGCCACCCCTTGCCCCTTCTCCCCTCTTGCCTTTCCCTCATGGGCCATATTCCCTCCGGAATTGGCCCATTAAGCCCTTTGCACTACTAAGAAACAGCCTATAGGTAGACAAGTTAATCTGTGGCGCATATGTAAATCCACGCGCTACAGAGACTTGTCAGTGGCGCACTAAGAAACATGCGCCACAGAAACCTAGAAGTTTTGTGGCACATTTCGTACAATATGCGCCACAGAAGATTGGTGGGACCCGCCAGCCGGGGTGGGACGATCCAAGTTTTGTGGCGCATCATGAGATATGCGCCACAGAAGTTGTCTCTTCTGTGGCGCATATTTTATTATGCGCCACAGAACATGGAAGAGGGACCCACCACGGAATCTAATTCGCCCACGATCTGTGGCGCATGTCTGGATATGCGCCACAGATATGTTTCACTTCTGTGGCGCATATCCACACATGCGCCATAGAAACCTAACCCTGGATCCCACCACTTTACCCTGTACCATAAGTTCTATGGCGCATATGGACTTATGCGCCACAAAACTTGAAATCAAAAGGCAGACTAACAAGATTAGAAAAACTTCTCCGTCTCTAACCCAACCACGCACACTATTAGTGAAATTGCTATTAAGCAAGACATTGCAACCAAATAGTGACTAACCAAAACAAAGGCAGATGCGCTGCTAGCGACGATCGTGGGAGAACAGATTGACGGGGAAGATTGTCGAGGCAGCGGCACGGCCTCTCAGCGACAGTCGCATCGACGACCTGGCAGCGGCGGTCCTAATTGAACGACAACAACATCGCATATCACGAGTCGACACCGGCGGTGGACTGGGGCACTAGCAGCGGAAACTGTTTAGGGCAGAGACCTGGGTCGGTGTCCTCCCAGGAGGAAAATAAACTTCCTGGCAGCCAGGCTGTACGAGTCCATCCCACGAACAAGAAGCCCAGCCCACTTATTTCTTTTCTCTCACGTTGGTTCAACTTACAAGGTTCTAATTCCATATTGCTAGGAAGAGCACTCGGTAACTCCTACTAAACCACAAACGACAACATAAGGGTTCATGTACTAGGCTCTCTCTTTCTTTTCTTTTCCATTTTTCTCTAACTTGCCACCCACGTGTCATATTTAAATATAATCTAGGTCGTAATATTATCTGTAAGATTAAATAAGTACAAAATAGTTAGCACTAAAATTTGGGCTATTATAAGTTAGGTAGAGGTCCTCAGTAATTTTTATGTCAGTCAACAACAGGTCCTTTCTATACATATTGGTCCCTAGATTTCAAATATTTCATAACTTTTGAATACAAATTCAAATGGAAAAACTTGCTCAAAATTATTCAAATATAAACTTTGTTACCATTTTGATTAATCTAAATATGCAAATAATTAACACTTTATCTAATAATGAATAAAACTTTGAAATTCATAACTTTTATTTTGCGATTCCAGTTTGAACACATAAAATGAAAAGAATAAATTTTTGCCATCCATCATGCATTTTGATCTATGGATTAGTACTCTACAATTTGTTTTGAAAGAAACACCTAATTAAATGTGTGCCAAATAATTTTAAAATTTTGATAATAAATGCAAGTTGACACTTAACATTGATCCACTTGTTGCGTAAAATTCAAATTGCACTATTTATACTTGACATGCATTATCTCTTCATTGCATTATGTAGTTTTTTATTTCATATGTGTTTGCTTCTTCCGGATAAAGGACGGTTTAAGGAGTGCCAGGTAGAGTTTTTATGTACATATCCGTTCTTAGCATGTATAGTTTTCTATTACACATAACATAGCTGACTACATGACACTAAAATATCAATTAAATTTTAGTCCCATTGCAATATATAATTTCACTATTTTTCAATGAAAAATGTAAGTAGCTCTTATTTTGATAGGTCGTATTCTTGATAAACATTCCATTAACATGGATGTCTTTAAATGCAAGGGATATAATAAAAATAGTAAATTGGTATATGCATTCGGATTTTGTAAATAGATGAGTGCTAATGTGTATGTGTATTGTATGGACCATCCGAATATCATTAAATATCTTCACAGAGAGTTCAAAGGTACAAGTGGTGAGAAATATGTTCATTATATTTCCGCTGGTCTATTTTTTTGTTTAGGTGTAAGTTGGGGTGTTTAAAGTGTATGTTTGCCTATTTTAGTTCTAGTTAAAGATAATGTTCTAAGAGTCTTGGAGAAAGCTACAAGGATTTGTCTTGAGTATTTGGTATTTCTCATTTATGTGTTTCCTCGTGGTCAAATATGCAATTCATGTCATGCGGGTTAAACAATCAACCGTCAACGCGTGTAGGCTCTCTAGTATCTAAATAGCATCGGGCATGATCTACATTTATTCTTGAAACAGTGTTACTCATAACAAACATAAAATATAAATCATCATATATGATTGTAGTATTATGCAATTTTCCCATTATTTGGTTTTCTAGTGCTCCCGGGGATATTTTTAGTACATCTGAATATGAGTGCAGACCTCAAAGGCAAGGCAAGAACTCGGGCGGGCGGGCGGTATAAAAGCCTCCTTACGGACCAAGCTAGGCTCAATTGGTCCTTCAAAATAAGATATTATATCTACAACTGAAAAATGAGCCGAAATAAAGAGATAATTAGTCCAGATCGACAACTTTATTACCTTCTCGATAATCGATAATGACACATATAATGATTGCATTGATGACTTTGTTACTTTCTCGATATTTCATACCGACACATATAATCGGTGCATTATAGTACATAGTACTATGAATCACTAATATTGATTGCATAATTAACAAATAGTTTGAAGAAAAAATACTTACTACTAGAATATTCATAGATTGGACATATTTTTTGTTATAGATTTTATCCTACGTTGACTGACTTGCCACTATCATTTTAGGGTTATGCACTGGAAACCACTGCATTCACTTTAAATCGGGCACCATCTAAACCTGTTGAAAAGACACTGTATGACTTGTGGTTTGGAAACAAACTTAAGTTGTCATTTTTTAAAGTTTGGGGATGCGATGTTTATGTGAAGAAACTTCAGCCTGATAAACTCGAACCCAAAGCGGAAAAATGTGTCTTCGTAGGATACCCTAAAGAAACAATTGGGTATTCCTTCTATCACAGATCCAAGGGCAAGGTTTTTGTTGCCAAGAATGGATCCTTTTTAAAGAAAGAGTTTCTCACGAAAGGTGTGAGTAGTCTGAAGGTAGAACTCGAAGAGGTTATTGAACCTTCTCTTCATGAAACGGCGAGTAGCGCAGCGCCGAAAATTGGTCCGGAGTTGACTTCACCGAATGAAGAAGGAACTAACGATAATGATCATGAAACTCCGAAAGAGGACACTACCGAACCTCGCAGGTCAAGCAGGACATGTGCAAATCCTGAACTGTACGGGAATCCTGTCATGATTGATGAAATAGATGACCCTGTGATGTATGAAGAAGCGATGATGAGCCCGGATTCTAACAAAGGGCTAGAAGCCATAAAATCCGAGATGGAATCCATGTACAAAAACCAGGTTTGGACCTTGGTGGATTACCTCACGACCAAAAGGCCATTGAGAATAAATGGATTTTGAAAAGGAAAACCGATGTTGATGGTAATGTGACTATCTATAAAGCTCGACTTGTCGCAAAGGGGTTTCGAAAAATTCAAGGAGTTGACTATGATGAGACATTCTCTCCTATAGCGATGTTAAAGTTGGTTAGGATTATGTTAGCAATTGTTGCATATTTTGATTATGACATATGGGAGATGGATGTCAAAACTGCGTTCCTCAATGGTAATATTGAAGAAGAGTTGTATATGATACAACCAAAGGGTTTTGTCGATCCAAAGGATGCTGACAAGGTATGCAAGCTTCAACGATCCATCTATGATTTGAAGCAAGCATTCTGGAGTTGGAATCTCCGCTTTGATGAGGTGATCAAAGAGTTTGGATTGTCCAAACTTATGGAGAGGCTTGTATTTATAAGAAAGTGAGTAGGAGCAATATGGAATTTCTAATATTATATGTGGATAACATATTATTGATTGGAAATGATATAGATCTTTTAAACAGTGTTAAAAGTTATCTAAACAACAAATTTTCGATGAAGGACCTTGGTGAAGCATCATATATATTATGCATTAAGATCTATAGAGATATATCAAGACGCCTAATTGGGCTATCACAAAGTACATACCTTGGTAAGATTTTAAAGAAGTTTAAAATGGACAGAAGTAAGAAGGGGTTCTTACCTATGTTGCAAGGCAAGATATTGAGTAAGACTCAAAGTCCGGCTACGACGGAAAAAAGAGAGATAATTTATAAGATCTCCTATGCTTCAGCCATAGGCTCTATAATGTACGTCATGCTATGTACAAGACTAGACGTGGCACATGCTATTAGTTTGACTAGTAGGTACCAATCCGATCCAGGTTCAGAACACTAGATAATGGTCAAGAATATCCTTAAATACTTATGAAGAACTAAGGAAATGTTTCTTATATACGGAGGTGAAGAAGAGCTGGTTGGTAAGTGATACATTGCAAATGTATCTATAATTTTTAATGTTCCATGCTTGGTTTTATCCACTTTCTTGTATTTTGTTCCAACTTTGGAGTACTTTTCATATGATTTCTTGGACTAACCTATTAACAAGAGCCACAGTGCCAGCTGCCTGTTTTCTGCTGTTTTTGGTTCTAAGAAAGTCAGAAAATGAATATTCTCGGAATTGGACGGGACAAAAGCCAAAGTGCCTATTTTTCTGGAAGTCATGAAGTGCCAGAATACGAGACGGAGAGGGGTCAGAGGGCCACCACACCACCTGGCCACGCGGCCAGGCCTGGCCCGTGCCAGGGGGTGGTGTGGCCGCTCCTGGCACCCCCTCGGCCTCTCCTTCTGCCTATAAGATGCCATCGGGACGAAAACCCTAAGTACCCGATCAAAAATCCACGAAAGAGTCTGTAGCCGCCGTCATCTCCATCCCTAGATCGGGAGGGATCTGAAGCTCTTCCCGGCACCCTGTCGGAGAGGGGAATTCACCCTGGAGGCCTTCTTCATCACCATGCAAGCCTCCGATGTGATGCGTGAGTAGTTCATCCTTGGACTACGGATCCATGTAGTAGCTAGATGGCTGGTTCTCCTCCTTTGTGCTTTCATGTTTAGATCTTGTGAGTTCCGTTCATGATCAAGATCATCTATTTGTAATTCTGCATGTTGTGTTTGTGGGGATCCGATGGATATTGAGATGCTATTTCAGATTGATTATTGATTCTATCATGTCTTTGTTATTTGTGATCTTGCATGCTTTTCGTTGTTAGTAGCTATCTGGCCAAGTAGATGCTAGCAACTCCAAGAGTTAGTATTTATGCTCGATAGTGGGTTCATGCCTCTGGTAATCTGGGGAAGTGACAGAAATCTCTAAGGTACTAGATGTGTTGTTGCTACTAGGGAGAAAACAACAATCCTTTGTTCATAGAAAAATCGTATTGTTTACTTTACACGTAGTTCGTAAAGCAATAATCGGTTGCTTGCAACTTAATACTGGAGGGGGTTCGGATGATAACCTGAAGATGGATTATTAGTCATAGATGTAGTTGGATGGCGGTCTATGTATAATGTTGTAATGCCCAATCAAGTCTCAAAGGAGTCAAGATGATTAGTATATGCATGTATTGCTTTCTCGGTGTTTGTCAATTGCCCCGCTGTAATTTGTTCACCCAGCATGTTATCTATCTTAAGGAGAGACACCTCTAGTGAACTATGGATCCCGGTCCTTTTATTTTACATATAATCTATAAACTGTTTACTGCTTTGTGTTTACTTTCTGCAAACTTTTACTTCTTTCCATTCGATACGTTTAATCCTTTGTTTTCTGCAAAACATGGTGAGATTGACAACCTCATCGCAAGTTGGGGACAAAGTTCTGTGGTTGTGTTGTGCAGGTCTCCACGTTGCTACTAGCACCGGTAGTGTGCCCTGACAAAGCTCAGCTAATAACACCTTTGGGGTGTTTCCTTGCTCCTACTGGTTCGATTAAACCTTGGTTTCATAACTGAGGGAAACTTGCTACTGTGCTCATCATACCTTCCTCTTGGGGTTCCCAACGAGCTCTACATCAACACCGCCATCAAGCACGTTTCTGGGCGCCGTGCATTGAGCCATCAAGCGATTTTCTGGCGCCGTTGCCAGGGAGTCAAGCACATCTTCACAAGGGGAGTCCCTCATAACCAATCTCTTTACTTTGTTGTTTTTGTTTTGCTTAGTTTCTTTTTGCTTTGTTTGCTTGTTTTGTTCTTCAAAAACACAAAAAAAATTAGTTTTACAAGTTTGCCTTCTTATTTGAAAAACAAAAAAAATTAGTTCCTATCTTGAGTGCCACTATGTCTAGCCTTGCTCCAATCACTATGTCACCCGAGGAAATGATTTTCACTTTTACACAATGAATTGAGGAAAGTTTTAAGGAAGCTTGGTCTAGAATCTCCGGTCTACATGAAAAAACTGAGCCTAAAATGACTCAAAGCTTGTTCCTTAGCCGTTTTTACCTTGGGATTGCTCTTTGCTATAGATATGCTTTAGATGCTGTTGTGGGAGGAGATTTCCTCCAATGTTATGAGGATGATGCTATTAATGCTATAAAGAAATTGATCCTCACTTACAACTTGCCTAGCCAAGCTAATATTTCTTTCGCAAAAATATTTGCTAGGTTGAACACTCTTGAGACTAGCACTACTAGCTTAGAAAGTTGATATAATACGCTTAGGGAGCATCACAATTATGTTCCAATAAACTCTGAACCATCAAAGTGGTTCCCTACAGTAAAGATTGAGATGAACAGTGAAACCTTTCAAGCTCGCTGTGATATCATGTCTGAATTTTGTCTTGTGCCCAAAGATATTTATAAATCTCTTAATACTTGGGGGCTCACTGAAGGAGGAAAATAAATATCTTTTGCTAATAATACTACCATATTACCTCTTGGAATAGCTGAAGGAGTGTTTACAAAGATCCTTGGGAAAACGATTTTTATTGATTATCTTGTTATTGAATGTGTAGACTTGGAAGGTCCCTATTAGAACTCCTTGGAGCAATAATAGATGTGGGAAAGGGGACCATGCACCTTTCTTCTCCACCAAACAATCATATTTTCCCCAAGGTTAAGAATAAAAATAAGAGAGGTAAGGGCAATAAATTTGGTTTTAATGCTTCTTCATTTGAGAACACTTGATTCTTTTTCTTGCTTCTTATGCCTAACTTAAAGGCGTTAAAGAAAAGTACTTATTGGGAGATAACCAAAAAGTTTTAGATGAGTATTGGAAGTTATTACCTCTGTAATAACCGCTCCTTATCCTTTTTATTTTGCTTTTTGTGCCAAGAGTAACCTCTAATGAGAGAGAAGTAATGATTGGGAAAGTTGTTGTCCTGAAACAGATTTTTGTCCTTCACCGTAAAAATTCGTGAGAGAGCTCTGTATGTCGGATTGAGCTATAATTGTTTGTTCTTCTGCCCCAGGTTGTTATATAAGTTTAGTTAGTTTAACACTTTTTGATTTGAGCAACAAAAGGTCTTCGAAAAAATTCGTCTTTACCTGCTGGTCTGTTTTGACAGATTTCTGCCATTTTCTGCATTTGCTTCTTGTGGGTTCCTTTTTGAGTTCTTTTGGGGAATTGAGATTTTTGAGGGAAGTGCTACAGTAGCTAGTGTTCTAATGGAAGTTTATTTGGTGTTAGAACTGAACCTTAAGACTTATTTATCTTGAGTGCACTAATGTTGCTAATAAAGATTGTGTGAAGTTTTGTATGAAGGAAAATTTTTAGGTGTATGGAAGGAATGAGTAATGAGATGAAAAATAGACTAAAGCTCAAGCTTGGGGATGCCACGCGTGTCACCCCAAGAAATATCCAAGAAGTACAAGCGTCAAAGCTTGGGGATGCCCAAGGCATCCCCTTCTTCATCAATAAAAATTACAGGTTTCTTCCAAACGCTTCATTTTTATTGTTTCATGCACAGTTGTGTTGTTCTTGGAGCATCTTCTTTTTGGTTTTCGTTTTGGTTTTCGTTTGCTTTTGTTTTTTTAGTTTTCTAAATAAATTGGTTGGACCCCCTCTTTCATACATTGGTTTGCAAATAGTTTGGTTTGGTTTGGAAAAGAGTAGGAAAGTTCATGCTTATGTGGTAAAAAGAGCTCGTTTTTGACTGAGGCCTATGCTTTGTCGTGCCATGCTTGATATTGTTTTGGCTTTATGCTTAGTATTCTTTGCTATAGCATGACTTGTTATAAACAATTGAGATTGCTTAATGTGCCTTGGATGAATCATGCGTTGTTTTAGCATATTAAAGCATAGTTTAGTGGTATTCTCCTTTGATGCTTTATTTGGGTTGACTTGGCACATGCTCACACCATGTTATGACTATCTCAAGTCACCATAGCCTTTATGATCCTTTAGTTTTCAACTTGTAGTATCACTTTATGCTTTTATCAATGATGTTTTGTCGCTCTGCATGATTATGGTCATTATTGCTCTCTTAGTTTGTCGCTCCTTGTCTTTTGCTAGCCTCTGATACATTGCAAATGTATCTATAATTTTTGTTGTTCCGTGCTTGGTTTTATCTACTTTCTTGTGTTTTGTTCCAACTTTGGAGTACTTTTCATATGATTTCTTGGACTAACCTATTAACAAGACGCCACAGTGCTAGTTGCCTGTTTTCTGCTGTTTTTGGTTCCAGGAAAGTCAGAAAATGAATATTCTCGGAATTGGACGGGACAAAAGCCAAAGTTCCTATTTTACCAGAAGACTCATGGAGCCAGAATACGAGGCGGAGGAGGGCCAGGGCCTGGCCACACCCCCCTCCCTGGCGCGGGTCACCCCAGGCCGCGCCAGGGCATGGTGTGGTGGCCCCTGGCACCCCCTCGGTCTCCCCTCTCGCCTATAAGAGCCTCCCGATACCAAAACCCTAGATCGTCAATCAGAAATCCACGAAAAGTTCCGCAGTGCCGCCGCCACCGAAGGTGAGATTCGGGGGACAAAAAGTCTCTTTTCCGGCACCCTGCTGAGACGGGGAAGTGCCCCCGGAGCCATCTCCATCGATCTCCACCACTATCTCCATCGCCATTGCTGATTCCCATGATGAGGAGGGACTAGATCTCTCTCGAGTCTAAGGGTTCTACTGGTAGCTATGTGTTCATCTCTCTCTCTATGCATGATCATATTGTGGTCATGAGCTTGTAATCTATAGATCTATTTTGCTACTCAAGTGCTTTATTAGATCTCTGCTCTCCCCATGTGTGTGAAAGTGACAGCGTGCTCACCATGGTGGCACTTAGGCTAGAGATTACAAATACTTGTTATGAGTTATATTTGGAGTTGGATGTCTTTATGAAATTGTGGTGTTTGTTGGACTCATCTAGTACTCAAGGTGACAGTGTGGGGTTTTCTAGATGGGAAAGGCTTACTTTGAGGTGTGCTGTTATAGCCCTACCATCGATTAGAGTGTCCAACCGAAGAGTAGTTAATAGTAGTATCATAAAGAGAATATATTTATATGAGAGTGTTCGCTAGTGAAAGTATGATCCCTAGGCCTTGTTTCTAAGCATTGATACACCGTTTGCAATTAGATCTGTTACATGTTTGCTTGCTTCCATCTTTATTTCAGTTTTACTTTAGTCTTTTCCACGCTATCAAGTTATCTTCTATCACCGTTACCACTTATAATTATCCATACCACTTGTATTTCACTATCTCTTCGCCGAACTAGTGCACCTATACACCTGACAAGTGTATTGGGTGTGTTGGGGACACAAGAGACTTCTTGTATCTTGATTGCAGGGTTGCTTGAGAGGGAATACCTTTGACCACTTCCTCCCTGAGTTCGATAAACCTTGGGTGATCCACTTAAGGGAAAACTTGCTACTGTTCTACAAGCCTCTGCACTTGGAGGCCCAACAACTGTCTACAAGACTAGAAGTGCGTAGACATCAAGCTATTTTTTGGCGCCGTTGCCAGGGAGGAAAGGTAAAAGGTATTCACACAGGAAGATTAAAGAAGAAGAACCTTCCACGGCAAACGCCTATTTTCTGGTGTGAGTGCTCGAAGTTATTTCCATTAGATTCTGCAATTTTGTCTTTTTGTTTCTTGTTTTCACTAGTTAGGCTTAATGGAAAACAACAACAAAATTAGAGAGCATTATAGTATTTATCTTGAGTTAGGACATGAAGTGTTTGAAGAGAAAATTAAAAAACCTATAGAACTTTATTTGCATGCTAATAACAATGTTGTTAGTATGAATTCTTTGGACACCATTATTGCTAATGCTATGGAAAAGTCTAAGCTTGGGGAAGCTAGTTTTTATGAAAATAATCTTTTTAGTTCCCCAGCTTTGGAAGATAGCTATTCTATTGCTTATGATGATACCAAACCTCCAATATATGATGATTACAATGATGAATATGATATTTTCTGTCCACCTACTATTGAGGAGAAAATTAATTATGATTATAATATGCCTCCTATTTTTGATGATTATGGTGATGACAATAATAATGATAGCTATTTTGTTGAATTTTCTCCCACCACAATTAATAAGAATGACTACGCTTATGTGGAGAGTATTAATTCTTTTATGCATGTGGCTCATGAGAAGAATGTTTTATGTGATAGTTATATTGTTAATTTTATTCATGATGCTACTAAAAGTTATTATGAGAGAGGGAAATATGGTTTTATGCATCTCAATAATATTATGTTTCCCCTCTTTATGTTAAAAGTCTTGAAGTTGCACTTGTTTTGCTTTCCTATGCTTGTTGCTTTGTGCTTTCATGACTTGTTTCTTTACAAGATTCCTATGCATAGAAAGTGGGTTAGACTTAAATGTGCTTTGAATTTGCTTCTGGATGCTCTCTTTTACTTCAATTCATATTTCTTATGTGAGCATCTTCTCAAACTATCATGCCTAACTTAAAGGCGTTAAAGAAAAGTACTTATTGAGAGATAACCCAAAAGTTTTAGATGAATCTTGGAAGTTATTACCTCTGTAATAACCTCTCCTTATCCTTTTTATTTGCTTTTTGTGCCAAGAGTAACCTTTAACTAGATAAACAGGCGAGCTTCGCCTCGCCGGTTGCATAACGTTGTCACACAACATGGCTGCCGTGCCACTCGATGGCGTTTTGATGGACTGTTACTTCTAGGTATATGTACTTCTAAGTGCACATACGATAAAATATTTTGAGAAATCTACATCACATCAAAAATTATAAGAATATAAGGAATAGGAGAGTTTTTTGAATCCCTCTTGAAAGATCATTAGAAAGATACAAGTT
Source organism: Avena eriantha (assembly GCA_910589775.1). NCBI lineage: Eukaryota > Viridiplantae > Streptophyta > Magnoliopsida > Poales > Poaceae > Avena > Avena eriantha. The sequence continues at coordinate 478,749,344 of OU342745.1, forward strand.
TCATATATAGTTGGCTATACTTGCTAACATGCACTCCATGTCAGGTCACCTTAATCACAGAGTAGGAAACACTGATCCGTTTTAATAACCAGTCAGTGAGCACATACATAATAGGTTGCACAATTCACACAAGTGAGACTTAAAAAAGAAATATCATATGGCAGTTCATGTTCCTTTGATCAACACCTAGCACCTGAAGCTGCTCCATATGTACCCAGCTATGTGTCGGGATAGCAGCTTCCTGGAGTTCCCCTATGAGCCCACCATAAAGTGAGAAACAAAGCTAAAAAGCAGAGAACTATCTAAAAGTAGTTTCATTTGGAAACCAGAACTACCTATGAATGGTTAAAAATTATTTGAATCTCACCCCATAAGTAATACAACAACATAATCATATATATGCGTATGGACATATAGAAAATCTTAAGTCGACTTAATTCCCAAACTATCTCAAAACGGCATGTGAAACAACCAGAAGGAATAGATAAATCAAAGAAAATTTAAACAAATGGAGCTACATTATCAAAGAGTATATAGAAAATGAGCAACCTATTAACTAAAACCTGAAGATTTTCTGAGAGTTGGAGGGCTGATCCTCATAAGCTTAGCAGAGCAATAAAGCACATTCATCAAAGGCATGGCATGCGTCTTCTCACTATCATGTCCCTTTGGTCTACCAATGCCTAGCATCAGTAACAACTTTTGCACCTTTGACAATGGAGTACCATCTGGAGAAAGTCGCTAGTATTGTGACATCATTGATATCATAAGCAAGATAGGCTACAAATATACAATGATTCGAAGCAATATCAGAGCGCTTATCACCCATGCTAAGTGAAGCCTAGTTTATCCTAAATGCTTGGTCAACATTTGGCATTCTATGACCAGCAAAACCATGGAGTACTCCACAAATCCATATTTCTCGGATTGGCTGGTTCCATTCATGTGTTGAACTTTGGACCGATTCAATTAGCAAAGCCATGAAATACGTATGAAAATATCTAAAACACAAGCATGGGAAAAGGAAAAATGCGGATAGCTCTATTTCATCACGGTAACATGAAATTTAACCAAACAAAAATCTATGTGGTAGAAGAACTAAAAAGTATTTAATGTGTAGGTTAATCACTGATACCTCTGAAGAAACTGCATGATATCACATTGTTTCGTGGCCAATCAACGACAGATATGAAAGGAGTAGGGGTAAAAACTGAGCGATATTTTCCTTCAGGTACACAAGGAACATTTTCACCCAATTCAGAAGCAAGCCTACAAGGAATTTCACCGTGGCCACAAGGGCCAACAGTAGCAAAGGAAAGAGGTAGCTGCCCAGCATCCTCCAGGATCTCAGCTCGCTTCCATGGAATTAACTTCAGAGCCACATGGAATTAACTTTCAAGCAAACTATCTGAGCATATAGCGACAACACAAGAACCAGAACTACAATACATATTTATCTACAACCAGTATGTAAACATGAGAATACAGGAATTTAAAGTTCTCTTAACAAATAAAAAGAAGGGGAAATGTACTGTTTCTATATCCTAGATTTTCTTGCGGTGAAAATGGGAAAGAGGAAATAAGTCTTTTACCTCAAGAAATCATTGCAAAGAGCAAACTGGAATGATAAAGCTGAGACCTACAAGGAAACAACCCCAAAAAATATTAAGAACCTGGTGATAAACTCATAGCTGGATAACTACTATAAGGTGTCGGTATACAAAAGCAAGATAAATATCCCACAATTTCGCATCAATGATTTCCCCGATCTGTCTAACATGCAAAATATTGTGTACTCTGAAGCATACCTGTGTCAAAACAATAATGGTGCATGGCTTATTCATATATGCATTAAAACCTGAAAAATGATAAAACTGTGTATTACTATATTGCGCCGCTCTGAATAAATAGCTACCTGATTGCACAATCGCGGAGCTGTATGCTGAAGAATAAAAAAGCATTAGCAATGTACACCATTGGAATCAACTATCTATTCATGCAAAGGAGGCAAAAGAGTTGGGAAACTAGAGGTAGAACAGTATTGATCCTTTGTACCGACAAAAAAAATAAAAGTTGTCAGAAAGGGGGTCTACTTTGAGCAACAAAACTGGAATTCAATTGATGTGCTATTTCAATTGTTACTACCGAATGTTTTATTATAACAGCCAAATTCTTCATAAAGCAAACATGTTGTCTATGTTTCTATGGTTGTTTCCCTTAGACAAATTAGCACGGCTAAATTGTATTCACCAACAGATAATAGCATTAGAGCTCTGGTACTTCTATTAACAGATAATGCAAAAAAGGCTAAATAGTTAATGTATTTATGGCTTGTCAATGGAATGGGTGCCTTCCTGTGTTGATGAGTCAAATAAAACTTCCTACAGTTGGCTCATTTAGTAAAAAGACAACCAAATAGCTCATAGAGCACACATATAAGGAGATTTCATAAAAAGAGAAGAATAACCGCAACAGCTTCTTAGTGAGAGGAGAAGGTTGACGACAAGAGAAATGAGCAGCGCGGAAGCAACACCTATTAACTAAAAGAAGAAGATCACATATGATTAGAAATAATATCAGTTATCCTTCTAATAGAAATGGAGCTTCAGAAAAATTAAGAAACTGTGTCATCCCTCAAACAAGAATCACTACATATTAAAGCAGAACTACATCGTAGGCCAACAACCCAAGCATCGAGATTCCTCAACACTGTGACATGCCGAGGTCCGAGACCATGGCACCTGACGCTGGTGAGGTGCAGGGAACAAAGCCCTTGTAGACAATACCAGTGCGCGGCTGCTGCTCCTACGGCATCGCGACCTAGGCCCTTGTTGTTTTTAACTGCAATTCTTTTTATTAAAATCGGGCAAACCTCTCTATAATGAAAAGATAACTTCGTCTATCAACAAATTAACTTCTATTTATTTAGTCTGCAAAACATAAGATATACATGCACTTTGCACAGACTCGGTTCAGTTTTGGCAGAAAACACATAGAACAAACACGTGAAGGGAGAGAGAAACGAGATGTGGTTCAAAGAGAGCATAATGCTTGCTAGCTGCCACAACACCTTCAGCTCACACGAACTGAAAACTTTAGAAAGAAAAAAACGAACTACCCAATATCTGACAGTGAGCTCGTTCGTTCTCGTGAACGCACACGCACCTTTCTTGCTTGATTTTGAAGATGACGCAGGTACAAGCAGTCTAGCATGCAGCGGCTCCCATTATGAATACGTCCTCCCATCACTGATGGCGTGATCCAATCATGCAAGAACAGTGCTCATATCCACGAGCAGATCAACAAGCATATAAGCAATCAAATTGAGGATCCTCTCAGAATTCTCGATGCGTGGTCCAGCTTAAACATGGAGGAGGAAGGGCATGGGGTGCTTCCCTGCGCGTCGCCGGAATTAGGGACTGCAGCCGCGGTCGGTGAAGGAGGGAGCAGCGGGGAACAGCGCAGGATCCAGCGCTCGACCGTCTCCTCCTTCGAAGGTGAAAATCAGAGTGATACGGCGCGACGATGGCTGCGGGGGCGGCGACAAATCTTAGGCGTATGGCGCAGCACATAGGCGGTCGTCCGGCGAGAGGAGAGGACGCCGGCGAGCTCGGTTTTCGGGAGGGGATCATCCGGCATTGGCACGGCCTAGGCAAGAGGAGCACGACTCTAGTGGTGCCAACCCATCGATTGCTCCCGGCCGCCTTGACGTCTGCCTCGTCACCGTCGAGGGCTGGTTGTGTAGTTGGGATCTCAGGAGGACGAGCCGATGCTTCTGGTCGCTCCATCGGTCAAAGGAGGTGAGGAAACCGAGGAAGCCCACTGCCTGCCCACGCGAGCTACGCGTAAATGGGACTCTGGTCCATAGGCAGCGACCCAGACCGATTTAGGCCCACAAGCAGCGACTACGGACCGCATGACGCACCTCTGGATGGCTGAGAGAGCTCCCTTTATCTCAGGCTTAAGCCTTTAGATAATGAGAGAGAAGTAATGCTTGGAAAAGTTGCTGTCCCGAAACAGATTTTTGTGCTTCATCTTAAAAATTCGTGAGAGAGCTCTGTATGTCGGAGTGATCTGTAATTTTTTGTGCTTCTGCCCCAGGTTGTTATCTAACATTCGTTAGTTCAACACTTTTTGATTTGAGCAACAGAAGATCTTTGAAAAAATTCGTATTTACCTGCTGGTCTGTTGTGACAGATTTCTGCCATTATTTGCATTTGCTTCTTGTGGGTTTCTTTTTTAGTTCTTTTGGGGAATTGAGCTTTTTGAGGGAAGTGCTACAGTAGCTAGTGTTCTAATGGAAGTTTATTTGGTGTTAGAACTGAACTTGAAGACTTATTTATCTTAAGTGCACTAATGTTGCTAATGAGATTGTGTGAAGTTTTGTATGAAGGAAAAATTTCAGGTGTATGAAAGGAATGAGTAATGAGATGAAGGATGGACTAAATCTCAAGCTTGGGGATGCCACGCGTGTCACCCCAAGAAATATCCAAGAAGTACAAGCGTCAAAGCTTGGGGATGCCCAAGGCATCCCCTTCTTCATCAATAAAAATCCCAGGTTTCTTCCAAACGCTTCATTTTTATTGTTTCATGCACAGCTATGTTTTTCTTGGAGCCTATAAGATGCCCTCGGGACGAAAACCCTAAGTACCCGATCAAAAATCCACGAAAGAGTTTGTAGCCGCCGTCATCTCCATCCCTAGATCGGGAGGGATCTGAAGCTCTTCCCGGCACCCTGCCGGAGAGGGGAATTCACCCTGGAGGCCTTCTTCATCACCATGCAAGCCTCCGGTGTGATGCGTGAGTAGTTCATCCTTGGACTACGGATCCATGTAGTAGCTAGATGGCTGGTTCTCCTCCTTTGTGCTTTCATGTTTAGATCTTGTGAGCTCCGTTCATGATCATGATCATCTATTTGTAATTCATACATCTTGTGTTTGCGGGGATCCGATGGATATTAAGATGCTATTTCAGATTGATTATTGATTCTATCATGTCTTTGTTATTTGAGATCTTGCATTCTTTCCGTTGTTAGTAGCTATCTTGGCCAAGTAGATGCTAGCAACTCCAAGAGTTATTATTTATGCTCGATAGTGGGTTCATGCCTCTGGTAATCTGGGGAAGTGACAGAAATCTCTAAGGTACTAGATGTGTTGTTGTTACTAGGGAGAAAACAACAATCCTTTGTTCATAGAACAATTTTATTGTTTACTTTACACGTAGTTCATAAAGCAATAATCTGTTGCTTGCAACTTAATACTAGAGGGGGTATGGATGATAAATTGAAGGTGGATTATTAGTCATAGATGCAGTTGGATGGCGGTCTATGTATAATGTTGTAATGCCCAATCAAGTCTCAAAGGAGTCAAGATCATTAGTATATGCATGTATTGCTTTCTCGGTGTTTGTGAATTGCCCCGCTGTAATTTTTTCACCCAGCATGTTATCTATCTTAAGGAGAGCCACCTCTGGTGAACTATGGATCCCGGTCCTTTTATTTTACATACAATCTATAAACTGTTTACTGCTTTGTGTTTACTTTCTGCAAACTTTACTTCTTTCCATTCGATACGTTTAATCCTTTGTTTTCCGCAAAACACGGTGAGATTGACAACCTCATCGCAAGTTGGGGACAAAGTTCTGTGGTTGTGTTGTGCAGGTCTTCACGTTGCTACTAGCACCGGTAGTGCGCCCTGCCAAAGCTCAGCTAGTAACACCTTTGGGGTGTTTCCTTGCTCCTACTGGTTTGATTAAACCTTGGTTTCATAACTGAGGGAAACTTGCTGATGTGCTCATCATACCTTCCTCTTGGGGTTCCCAACGAGCTCTACATCAACACCGCCATCAAGCACTTTTCTGGGCGCCGTGCATTGAGCCATCAGTAAGTGTTATGTCGACGCTAGCTTTGACACCGATTCGGATGACTCTAAGTCTCAATCCGGATATGTATTTCTCATGAACGGAGCAGCAGTTAGTTGGAGGAGCTCCAAACAACCTGTGGTGGCTGGATATGTTGCTGCTTCAGAAGCGGCGCAATATGTTGCTGCTTCAAAAGCGGCGGAGGAATATGTTGCTGCTTCAGAAGCGGCGCAAGAAGCGGTTTGGATGAAGGAGTTCATAAGTGAACTAGGTGTGGTTCCTAGTGTGTTGGACCCAATGGTGATCTATTGTGACAACAATGGAGCCATAGCCAACGCCAAGGAACCAAGGTCTCACAAGAATTCCAAGCATATTAAACGCTGGTTTCACTCCATATGCGAGCATGTCAAGGATAGAGATATACATATTTGTAAAGTACATACAGATCTAAATGTAGCAGATTCATTGGCTAAACTTCTTCCTAGGACAAAACATGATCAATACCAGAACTCCATAGGTGTTAGATTTATCACTATGTAAACTAGATTATTGTCTCTAGTGCAAGTGGGAGACTGAAAGGAATATGTCCTGAGAGGCAATAATAAAGTTGTAATTATCGTATTCTAAGTATGTGATAGATGCTTATTTTGCATGCTATAATTGTATTGATTGGAAACGCTAATACATGTATGTTTAATAAACAAATAAAAGTTTCCTAGTTATGCCTCTCGTATAAACTAGCTCGTTGATTAACAAGATGATCAAGGTTTCCTGATTATGGACATTGGATGTTGTTAATAACAATGTCACAACATTAGTGGAATGATGTGATGAATATTCATCCAAAATATAGCAATACGATCAAACTCATTGTGTTTTAATTACTATAACATCATACAAAGTAATTCTAGTCCTTAGACTATGAGATCATGTCAATCACTAACACTAGAAGAGTAACTTGATAACATCAAACGTCACATCGTAACAGGATGAATATAAAGGTTGGTTCAAATACTCCGGAGGTGTTATGTAGAGGCTCATGGATCAAGAGTGGGATTTTTCCATCACGATGACTGATATATACACGTTGGGCCCTGTCGGTGATATCACATTGAGAAGCTTGCAGGGAAGTAATGTGATCACTAGAATGTTATACCACGGGAACGAGAAAAGAGTGCATGTCGGTAACGAGATCAAACTAGGTATTGAGATACCGATGATCGAATCTCGGACATGTAATATATCGCGAGACAAAGGGATTTATTTACTAGCATTAAAGGTTCCCAGAATCACAGAAGTCATCGTTGCATGTGTGGGAGTCAGTATGGATCTCCAGGTCCCGCTACTGATTATTGATCGAAGAAGGGTCTTGATCATATCTGCATTATTCGCAAACCATAGGGTGACACACTTAAGGGATACCGACACCATTTGGAGCAAATGTGTTCTAGAAAAGATTTACAAAGCGCTGGAATTATTTCAATGGACACCGAAGTTGTTTCGGGTGAAATTGCTGAAATTGGTTCTGCATGTGATATTGAAATATTATAGGGGGTTTTATATGAATGTTTCTTAATTAAAGTAATTAACAAAATTCTGAATAAAATAAATAAAAGAGTTTTATTAAATCAGAGTGGATTAAATTTGGTGGAAATTTAATGCATATGAGTGGACTTTTGAGTGGAGGCATTTTTATGTGAGTGGATCTTGCACCACATGAATGAGGAAGAGGTGGGGGCACCTCCCCTTGGCAATCGGCTATGCAGAGGGGCTGCCCCTCTCCCTATAAAAGGACCACCTCTCCTCCTCACAAAGCACACCTCCTCGTAAAGGATCTCTCTCCCCCTTTAGAATTATTCCCCCATGGTCTTGGATTAGCAAGATACATGGCTTTTCGTCTGGAAGGAGTTGCTGCTTCCGCCGCATCACTGGAGCGAGGAGGTGGAGGTTGTTTGGTGGACCGGACGTGTGTGCGAGCACGGATGCACTGCTGATTTGCGGTGTTAGGACTTCCTCTTGATCTTGAGATCGGCAAGCGATCGACTACGTCATCCACGAGTTCAATCTCGTTACACTTTGTTGGTCTTCAAAGGTATGTTCTCTATGAATGTATATCCACCCGTTGCTTGTATCTAGGTAGATAGATATTGGTGCTTAGTAGTTCTCATCATAGGATTTTTTTTGTTTTCTATGCTGCGAACCCAACACAAACAGTTGCACGAAAGTAGCTTTCGGCTTCAATTTCTTGTGCTTATGGTGTTTCCCCCGTTTGGTTCTGCAAGAATCGGCTTCTAGACCTGCCTATTGCCCCTAGTGTTAGGCATCTTTGACGCAAGTTTGATAGAACTCTCATCTTCAAGATTTTTATTGTGTTCTTCAATAACTCTCTTACTTCAAAAATTAAGCTCCATCATCTCTAGTGTGTACCTGTCCGTTCTTAGCCGTGTAGGCTTGAAGTTGCCTATTCAACATTTTATCTCCATCAAGACCACTATTATTAGGCTGACTATTAGTCAGCTGACTGTTTGCTCATGTTTCAACAAACTCTAATCTTCTTTTATCGGTCGATTGTGTGATCTGATGAAGCATGTCGCAGTCCTTGATATTTTTCCAGAACGAATTTTGCATTCGCTCTTGTCTTAACGTGGCAGTTTTTGTTATATGTGTTATGTACAAATTCATTCTTAGCTTGTATAGTTTTATATTACACATAACATAGTTGACTATATGACACTAAAATACCAATTAAATTTCAGCTCCCATTGTAATATATAATTTCACTATGTTGCAATGAAAATTATGGAAAATATCTTCTGTTTTGATACTCATATTCTAGAGAAACATTCCATTCACTCGGTTGTCTTTAAATGGAAGGGAAATAACAAAAATGGTAAATTGATATGCATACTGCTTTTGTAAATAGATGAGTGTTATGTGTATGTATATCTTATAGTCCATCCGAATATCATTAAATATCTTCACAAAGAGCTCTAAGGTACAAGGTGTGACAAATATGTTCATAATATTTACCGGTGTATATAAGCTGGTCTATGTTTGATTTAGGTGTAAGCTTTGATGTTTAAAGTGTATGTTTGCCTATTTTAGTTCTACTAGTTAAAGATAAAGTTCTAGAGTCTTGGAGAAACCTACAAGGATTTGTGTAGAGTATTTGGTATTTCTCATTTATGTGTTCCCTCATGGTCAAATATGCAATTCATGTCATGCTACAATCAACGACCAACAAATGTAGGCTCTCTAGTATCTAAATAGTATCGAATATGATCTACATTTAGTTTTGAAACAGTGTTACTCATAACAAACATAAAACATAAATCATCATATATGATTGTAGCATTATGCATCATTTTTCCCTTATTTGGTTTTCTAGTGTCCCCGTGGATATTTTTAGTACACCTGATTATGAGTACACACCTCAAATGCAAGGCTCGGCCTGGGGCGGGCAGGGCAGTCTAAAAGCCTCCTTGCAAACCAAGCTAGGCTCAATCGGGTTATTCGAAATAACATGTTATCTCTACAACTAAAAAATGAGCCGGAATATAGCAGCAATTAGTCCAGATCGACAACTTTATTACCGTCCCGATATTTCAGAATGGCACATCTAATGATTGCATCGATGACTTTGTTACTTTCTCGATATTTCGTACCGACACATATAATCGGTGCATTATAGTTTGAAGGAAAAATACTACTTACCCTCGTCCATTATAGGCTGTTTTTATACAACTGTTTTGCAGAAGCTTGAGGGTCTCAGGTAGTTTATCTTCTCCTCGATGAGACACACTCTGTAGACTAGTCCATCGTTGCCAAGGGCTTCGTCAACGACGTCCACGACCACGTCTGACCGCAGCGCCACCGTTGTCCTCAAGTCTGGTCTCTCTCTCTCCAGTCTCTCTCTCTCTCCAGATTAATCATGGATAGTGGAGATGAGACTGACCCGTCCCTAGGATCAAGCCTAGCCCAGAGCCGCTCCGCGAGCCGAGCCAGGAGCCAATTCGATCTCATGCATCCACGTTATGAAGATCCAACATTCCACTTTGGTCATCCTAACAAACCGATTTGGAGGACAGTACTGAATTCTGTGAAATGTTGGAGACTGATCTTCAAGGAACCTATGCTAGAGGATGTGGGACTATTCTGCAACGACGTTGCAAAGATCCTTAGTTCAAACTTCGAACTAACAAGAGGTTGAGCAAGGGCTGCTCAGGGGACCTGGACAACTCCAACTTCCGGGCTTAGTGGCTAGCACATGAGCTGGTATGTGCTAGGCAGCCCAAGTTCGTGTCTCATTACTCTCATAATAAAAATACCACAGTGGTGGTCTAGTTTCTTACATTGAAAAAACTGTAAATATATTTACATTTAATTATAAAAAATTTAATTTTGAGGATGTTGTATCTCCTTCATAATGGGCGACAAATGATGTTTCATATATTTAATATAAATACAAACCCATAAAACAAATGGCTTACCTAATTTACTTAAAAGCTAGTACAAGATTAATAGTCAACGATTCAATAGAGCTCTTAGGTCTTACCACTTCACGAAACTAGTTGCGTGTCATGTTATCTGCCGATGCGCAACAAAATACAAAATCAAACCATAACCGACTTGATCCACTTGTTTGTTGCATATTAAATGAAAGTAAACACTTAACATTGATCCACTTGTTTATAAAACTCAAATTGCACTATTTATAATTATCATGCATCATCCTTCATTGCATTATGTAGTTTTTTATGTGGTATGTGTTTGGTTCTTCATGATAGAGGATGGTTAAGATAAGTAGCCGGTGTAGTTTTTATATACAAATTCGTTCTTAGCTTGTATAGTTTTCTATTACACATAACATAGCTGACTAAATAAAATTAAAATATCAATTAAATTTTAATCCCACTGCAATATACAATTTCACTTTGCATACAATAAAAAAATATAATTAGATTTTATTTTGATACGTCGTATTCTTGATAAACATTCCATTAACTCGGATGTCTTTAAATGCAAGGGATATGACAAAAATAGTAAATTGGTATATGCATACCGATTTTGTAAATAGATGGGTGCTAATGTGTATGTGTATCGTATGGACCATCCAAATATCATTAAATATTTTCATAGAGAGTTCTAAGGTACAAGGTGTGATAAATATGTTCATAATATTTACTGGAGTATATAAGTTGGTCTATTTTTGATTTAGGTGTAAGCTATGATGTTTAAAGTGTATGTTTGCCTATTTTAGTTCTACTAGTTAAATATAATGTTCTAGAGTCTTGGAGAAACCTACAAGGATTTGTGTAGAGTATTTGGTATTTCTCATTTATGTGTTTCCTCATGGTCAAATATGCAATTCATGTCATGCGGGTTAAACAATCAACCGTCAACAAATGTAGGCTCTCTAGTATCTAAATAGCATTGGAACATGATCTACATTTAATCTTGAAACAGTGTTACTCATAACAAACATAAAACAGAAATCATCATATATGATTGTAGCATTATGCATTATTTTTCCCTTATTTGGTTTTCTAGTGTCCCCGTGGATATTTTTAGTACACCTGAATATGAGTACACACCTCAAATGCAAGGCTCGGCCTGGGGCGGGCAGGGCAGGGCGGTCTAAAAGCCTCCTTGCAAACCAAGCTAGGCTCAATCGGGTCATTCAGAATAACATACTATCTCTACAACTAAAAAATGAGCCGAAATATAGCAGCAATTAGTCCAGATCGACAACTTTATTACCGTCTCGATATTTCAGAATGGCACATCTAATGATTGCATCGATGACTTTGTTATTTTCTCGATATTTCGTACCGACACATATAATCGGTGCATTATAGTTTGAAGGAAAAATACTACTTACCCTCGTCCATTAATTTGGATCGGAGTGCGAATCTATACAAATCTGAAACATTTATTTGGATCGGGAGTGAGTATTATTTTTGGCAAAAAATCAGACAGAGTATTAATTTTGTTGATCTTAACCTACATTGGCGATCTTGTTTAGCCGGCCCAGCCCAACTATCACGATTCACGCAGCCAACCGTTTCCAGACGCTCCTCCATCCCCACCCCGCCGCCACCGTTTCCCAGATGCCGCTGTTCGGGCACTGGGCGGATCTTCCGCCAGAACTCGTCTGCCGCATCGGCGACTTCCTCGACCTCAAGTGCTACGCCAGCGCGCGGGGGGGCTGCACGGCGTGGCGATGCGCGCTTGCGTCGCTGTCCCCGTCGCTGCTCCTCGTCCCCGACGACGACGCTTGCTGCCCGTCCGCCGCCTCGATCTCCACGCGCCGCTCCTTCCAGCTCAGGTCCACGGCCCCGGGGGCACACTGCGTCGGCGCCAGCAACGGATGGCTCGCCCTCTGCGTCTACATCTACAGCGGCCAGACCATGCTCAGCCTCTTCAACCCCACCACCGCCACCAAGATCGCCTTGCCGCCGCTCATCCACGACAGCAGCGTCCGGGTCTCCAAGATCGTCCTCGCGCCCAGCCCCGCCCTCGACGACTTCGCCGCCGCCGCCATCTGTAGCACGGACAGGCTCGCCTACGTCACCGCGGGGGCCAGGAGATGGGCCGTCCTCGACCCTCTCCGCCTCGCCGTCGGAGATCACCTCACCGACCTCGTCTACCATGAAAACGAAGGAAAAGGTCTGGTCTACTGCCTCACAAGCTACGGAGACGCCCACGTGCTCCACCTACCGGAGCGCCGCCGCCGGGAACCTCTTTTCGCCGACGAACCATCGCCACTGCCTCTGCTGCCCATCACCCGCCCCCGCCGGGAATTCTCGGCGGCTACCGCGCAACGTATTGAAAATGACAGGAGGAGGCGGGCACATCAGCTGTATGCTATGATTCACAAGAGATCTCTAGGGCCAGACCTCAACGCGCGGGCCAACGTCGAGCCCTTGCTGTCCCTCCCATTCAACCCCGCCACCAGCTTCGCCCCGCCGTACAACAAAGTCTCGACTTTCACTAGCGCCAAGAACCTGGTGTTCTGCCCGGGTAATCTATACCAGATATGGAGGAACACGAGCTGCACGGTCACTCTGCAGCTGCCCGGAGGCGGTCGCCGTCGTGTAGCCGAAAATGAGGTGTTTGTTCTGCGGTATTATCCGCAGCGCCAACCATGCTGGGATGCTGTCACCGACTTGGGGGGCTACTCGGTGTTTGTCGGGAGAAACAATGCGGTGTCCGTGTATGCTCAAGAAGGTGTTCTGGGGCTCAAGGGTAACTGTGTGTACTGGATCGGCGGGAGGGGTAGGGATCGGGGCATGGTCTTTGACATGGCAACTGGGAGGTCTACACCTTGCCTTCATGCTGCTGCTGCTCCTGGGGCTGTTCCGCAAATCACAATTTGCTGGTACTTCCTCTGCTGAATAACTGCAAAGGTATTAATCTGTCCTGCTGGTACTTCCTCTGAAAATTCATCCCCTTGTGCTTGTCGTTAATTTCAGCAGTGCTTACTAGTACTTGCTTCTGATGAATCCCCTTGTGCTCATGTATTCTAGCTTCCTATTGTTTTGTGTTGCACAATCTTGTTCATTTATGCTTCTTATACATGTACTGAGAAACTTGAGGGTCTTAGGTAGTTTATCTGCATGTTACTTGCCCTGCTGGCTGTATGATTTAACCCAGAGCATATGTCTTTTGTTTCATTTCTCAACACGTGTTGCTAACAAAAGATGTGCATAGATGTTGTATCTTCACCAAATTTGTGACCAGATTTTTGAATAAAATGCACATAGCTACAATGCTTTCTGGTTTGTAGTTGGCATATCCCCCAGAGCAGTGTTCCTGTATGCCATCTGCATGTGGAAAGAACTTGATTGACGAGTAACTGAAGGCATTTTTGTTATATTGAGTATGCATGTATTAGCATGTACTGAATTGGTTCCTCTGCGTCTTTGATCATTACTTAATAAATCATGATGACCTGTGCATACTTCTGTACAGTTGGTATGCTTTATGTTCACTTCTGTTACCTGCTTGCTAAGGATTGTTCAAGTAATACCTATATAACATAGTGTCAATTTAATTATTTCTCTCAAGTAGTTTTGAGTGCAATTGAACTTCAGCCTGCAGCCCTTTTCTTAAAATGTCCACTTCAGTCCGCGGGGTGAGAAAGGCTTACTTTTGACATGATTTCAGTTCTATAATGCTGATGGTAAGGGTGCATGGCGGAACTCCAAGTTACTAGTATTATTCGCTCCCTTTTTGGCCAGCATTTTAGGTTTGCAGTTAAAGGGATATTTCAAGCATGATGATATTCTTTTCTCGAGATTAGTTGCACAATCGTCTCTTTTCTTGATAATTCATTGTTAATATCAGCCACTACCTATGTTCAACTTTGGCTATGTAGTTTCCTTACAGACTTGTTTCTGTTAATCTAGGTACACCTCAAGCCCTGCTTTGGAATTTGCAGCATTCATGGAGTGCCTCAACAAGCAGCATAGCACAGATGGTGCATGCACCCTACCGGAAATACAGTTTGGTGGATAAATCTATACAATGCAAGTGCTGTATTTTTCCATATTGTATGCCAAGCGATGGTTTGTGGTAAATGTTTGTTGCAACATGAGAGCCTGAACCTCCTACATAGATATGTTGTGCAAGAAATGACATTTACAGAATCGAGGAGACCATGCAAGAAATGACATTTGATACTAAATTGATGAGACAATATCAGGTGTATGTTGTTCCATCACATCTTAAATTCTGAATATGCAAGCCATTGTAAAGACTGAAACAAAAGGTTGAGATGCATGAGCAGGCTGTCCTTTTCCATTTTCAAACTGTCCTTGTTTGTGTTTATTCCCTTCCATCTGAAATCATGCATCTACCTTTTTACTGAGATGCAGAATTTATACTGGCATCATACAAAGTTGTGTAGCGTTAGTAACTTCATATCATGATCATGTAAAAGCATCAATTTCTGAACCCTAGGCGCAGTTTGCATCTTAAGAACCGCATGCAGAAACTTCAGGCTGTTTTTATACAACTGTTTTGTTAGAGTTGAGTTTTTTCCTGTCCAAAGTATCAGCAATTCATTGCATATATTATCTCCTTGGCTGTGTTTATGCAATCAAAACGACATAGCCAAAGGTGGACAGTGCAAATTCTCATACCAGGAGTACTCTGTTTTCCTAAACAATTTCACTATGGTTGTCAGATTTACATTGCCAAAGTTGGACGGTGCAAATTCTGAAAGCTGTATTTATGCACACGTTTATGTTGTCAAGTGTATGGTGCTACATTGTTGATACACCAAATTGGACCAAAACAGGGCAATGCCGACTTTCCGTGCTTGTTCCCCTGTCATACACATCTTACTACCTATCCAACCCCTCCAGCTACTCCAAAGTTGCTCACTGCTCCATCACAGAACCAAAAAAAACATGATCATCATTTCATTCACAGTCAGCCAGACTAAAGTCATTTCTTATTATTTGGTCCTAAAAAGGGATATGCTAATTTATTTGAACTTAAACTGGAAATTCGATGAAAAAATTTGATGAATGAACACACTGCTGACACCCTTTCGATGATGACGAGAAGCCAAGGTCAATCAAGGGATATGCTGCTAATTTATTTGCGCTAGATGAACCCCATTCAGACACCTCTGTTTTTTTTTCTCTTTCAGCACAGCTCTGCTTTCTGACTGGCAGACTACCAACTTGCTGAGCCTGTTCCTTCCGTTCTGGGGGCATCAGTGTATGTCACGCCTTCTTCGGTTTATCCACAGCAGAATGACATATATATTTAAAATTAACAGCAATTGCTTGCTAGGGCAGAATGCCCAAAAAGATAGACAGCTATTGCTTGCGACAGGCCCTGCTTTCTCTCAAGCAAACGGAAAGGGAAACAGAGTTCCAGCTTACTAAAAAGGTTGCAGCACAAACCAATGCTAAGCTGAAGCAGTCAATGATTTGTTAAAGAAAAAAGAGAGTAGGCAAAATATGTTCTACAACAAAAGAAACAACTGTATCAGATGAACCCAACATTTATCAGTTATCATAAATTGGAACTGATTGAGCATCTGACTGCTGACAGAGAAGTAGTTTCCAACCACGGCAAGAGAGCAGAGTTTGAGCTATATTCGAAATGAAACGACCAAATTGGTTGGAGAAAGTAGCAGTTTGATCAAATCTCGAAAGTCAGGACAACTGATATCGTCCCAAATGAGAAATCAGATCAAGTCACGTCAATAGGTAAGTGGGTTACACCCAAAGGTAAGTTCGGAAGAGAAAAAAACCCTTTTTTATAATGACAGGAGCATTGCAACACATATATTTGACTGTTCAGGTAGTAGTGCTCAAGTCACGACACTCAGTGCAGGTAGTAACAAAAAGTCAGGAGCAAGTATCGTTGTCTTGATGTGTTGTCGAGCTTCGAGTTAGCTGAAACTCGGGAGCACCATAAAAGAAATAGGTCATAATCTCTTAATTATGCCCGAAATATTTATTAGTTAGAACATGGCCAGACAAAAGGAATTCATTCAGGATGAACTGCAAGCAAGAAAAGTAGTAGAAATTTTCCAGCCACAGCAAGACAGCAGAGTGTGTCCAACAATGAGTCATCATTTTGAACAAAGGAACCAACAAACATGGTCAGCTATGATCAGCTTCTATATTACTGTATCTGAGTTGAGGAGTTTATTCTATAGCATACATAGTAGTACAAAGAATGAGACGAATTATTATTAACACATCAAGTTAACACCGTGCTGTCCAAGAAGGCAGATCAAAAGATTACTGTCGCCAGCAGTGAGACATTGGCAAACCATAAACAGTAATCTATTGCAACAAATTACCATGGCAGGCTAGCAAACCTGAAGAATCCCGGCGATGACTTGAAAGGACATGTGCTTAGCTTCATAAGGTACTCTGTTTGCAGCATGGCCAGGTCACAAAATAATGCTTGCAGGAGAAACATTCTTCTGTGCAGCAAGTATAAGCAGGCCGCGGTGGCGGAGACCAGCAATCATCCTTGCCTCTGTGTGGCAAACAGGTTTAGTGCGAGGCTCTTGAAGCGCAGCATCCCGGTGTCGGGGCTCCTTCTTGGAGGTGAGCTGTATTGCACGCTGCGGCTGCGTCCGAGCCAGTAGAACCTCCTGGCCAGCGAGCTGCTGCCATGGCGGCGGGCACCGCTGCCGCTATGCACATGGTGTGCATGGACAGAGTCCGCAGGCGATACCTCGGAGTCGACCCCACCGGCGGAGGACGACACCGAGTGGCTGCCGCCGCCGCCGTTGATCCGTGCCGCTGAGGACGACATGCCAGCATGCCCCTGCATCCGGGACCTCGTCGTGGCGGCGTCCATGTCCCTCCAGGAGTGGGACGAGAAGGACCTGCTGAGGATGCCCCTGATGGGGTCGGCGGCCCTGCGGGTGGTGCGCTCCCACCAGGGCCTGAGCCTGAGCGAGGCCCTGTCCTTGGAGTGGAGGACGAGGTCGGAAGCAGAGGCGACCGTGGTGGCGCTGGTGCTTGGCGCGGCCGCGGAGGAGGTGGGGGCGGAGTCGGCCGCGTCCCAGGACTGGCGGGACGGGAGCCAGGTGGAGTCGGCGCCGGTGCCGTGCTCGCAGCAGACCATCCACTCGCAGGACTGGCGGAGGGAGCGCTTCCGTTGCAGCTGCTCCGGCTGCTGCTGCTCCTGTTGGTGCTGGGGATCTTGCTCTTCTTCTTCTTGTCTGAATCTGCTGCTGGGGGATTTGGACGGGGCAGGGCGGTCCTGCTGGTCGTGTAGCTGGAAGAGGCGGAGCAGCGTCGTCCTCCCCTCCTGCAGCTGCGCCGGCGCCGGCGCCGCGAGCTGTCGGGGTGGGGGAGGTGGGGGCAGAGGGAGGGGAGCAGCAGGGGGGGCGGGGGGCGTGGCCGGGAGTGCCGCGGCGGAGAGGCGCTCGAGGAGGCAGGCGGAGCAGAAGCCCGTGAAGGGGGGCTGCGCCGGGTGCCTCGCGCACCGCGACAGGGCGCTGCCGGCGGCGGGATTCATCGGTCCGCCGGCGGCCGGCCTCCGCCTGCTCCGCCTCCGCCGCTCCCGGAATTCGAAATCGAAATCAGTGGCCGGGTGGTGGTGGGGAATTGATTTGGTCCGGTTTGACTGAGAAAGGCTAGGGCTTTGACCAGAATCGAATCGGCGGAAGGGAGAGAGATGGGAGGGGAGGAGAGAGCCGTTGTTGTTGGGCTCTGCTCTGCCTCGTTTTTGTTTGTTTTGCATGGACCCTCGCTGCCATGTGGGCCCGGCCCCTACCACCCACTACCCCAGCACACAGCACAACGGCTCTCTCCTTCCTTGCTGCAAAGTGCAAACAAAGCACATTCTTTCCATGATCCCTCTTCTTCTTCTCCATGCTTGTACAATTGTACTTGTGATTGTGATCTGTGGTAAAAAAAAAGGTGCATTTTTTCGATTTGACCTCTAACTAATCCGAATCCTTGACTTTGTTACGAAACCCTAACTTGCTCGGATAGGACATACCGAGTGCGAGGAATGCGAGAGGAGAAGAATGATCATACATCAGTGAACTGTTATAAGTCACAAGTCCAATGATCACCAAAGTTTTATGGAAACCCCATGATTAGAAGATATAAAACCGATATATGATCATTTGTTGGGGACACGGTGGAGTTGGGGACACAAGTTGAGGATGTCTGGGAGCGCACCAACCGCTAGAGCATTTTCTGGCACCATCTTCATCGACTTGTGTAAAATCCCAAGTTTGGGGAGGTTACACCATTGCGAGCTTTTCTTTTCTTTTAGATTTATTTACAAAGCATTTTGTTTATCTTTTATTTTGTTTGTTTTTTTTTACTTTCAATCTTGTTTTTACCTTTCTACTGTACACTAGATCCATAAAAAATTGTGTAGCTTCTAATATGTATGCCAAACCATGGAGGAAGATATTGATAAAATTTCTGAAGCTTATGATGAATATACCGATCAACTAAAGCGGGAAAAAGAATGGATGAACTGCGTAAGCATATCAACCATATGGCTATTGAATTTTGTGAACTACATGATATAACTTGCTACACTAGAGAAATCTATATAAACACTCTCACTAACAATGTAAGCATAATAGTGACTCTATAATTGCTTATTATCGATAGTGTAGATTTTCATGCCATTATATATAACAAGTTGAGAAATATATTTCTTATATTGGAGCCCATGAGATAGACTCTCTTATTAATGAACAAATTGAAACTAGTCATGAGTCTCGTATGATGAAAGGACACCCGTATATTATCCTCCAACTTTGCATAGAAGAATTTAGTGATAATGCTGATGTTATTGAATATAAAGAAAAAACTCTTGCTGCCAAGGAAAGTACTAATATATTGCTGAAGAAGAGGATGAAAACATAAGCTTCGAAGATGGAGAATATGAAGAGGGGAATAAAGAAGATATGGTCCAACCTAACCTTGAGGTTGTTGGGTCCGCAGCATAGAAAACAAAAAAATTCCTACGATGAGAACTACACGCCAAGATCTATCTACTAGGTACAGAGCAACGAGCGGACATACATCCATCGAGAACTTACCCTCGAAGACAACGAGTTTTGTTAACGAGTAGGAACTCGTGGTTGATGTAGTCGTACACTTGCCGATCTCAAGATCGTGTGAAAGTCCGAGCACCGCAAATCAGCAGCGCATCCGTCCTCGCACACACGTTCAAGCCACCGGACAACCTCCACCTCCTCGCTCCAGCGATCTAGCGGAAGCAGCAACTCCTTTCATACGAAATGCCACCAGGAACATGTATCTCGCTAATCCGAGACCATGGGGGAATAGTTCTAGAGAGGGAGAGAGATCCTTCACGAGGAGGTGCGAGGAAGAAGGAGGAAGAGGGGGGGCTTTTATAGGAGGAGGGGGGTGCCCCTCCCCATGGCCGGCGCCTCATGGGGGGTGACCCCTCACCTCCCCCATCCTGTGGTGGTAACCCCTCCATATTAAAATGCCTCTTCACATTCCCTTTAAAGTCCCCACTTTAAATGCATTAAAATTCTCTAAGTTTAATGCTCTCTCATTTAATAAAACTCTTTTATTAAATTTATTCAGAATTTTGTTAATTAATTTAATTGACAAACATTCACATATAACCCCTTGCAATATTTCAATATCACATGCAGAACCACTTTCTGCAATTTCACCCAAAACAATTTCCGGTTTTTACCGAAACAATTCATGCGCTTTGCAATTCTTTCGTCTGAAAAATATGTGCTCCAAAATGGTGTCCGGTAACTCTTAAGTGTGTCACCCTACGGTTCGTAAATAATGCAGACATGATTGAGACTCCTCTCAGATCAATAATCAGAAGCGGGACCTGGAGATCCATACTGACTCCTGCATATTCAACGATGATTTCTATGATCGTGAGAACCGTTAACGCTTGTAATTTAATCCCTTTGTCTCATGATATAATACATGTCCGAGATTCGATCATCGGTATCCAAATACCTAGTTTGATATCGTTACCGACATGCACTCTTTTCTCGTTCCCGTGATATAACATTCTAGTGATCACGTTACTTGCTTGCAAGCTATCTTAATGTAATATCACCGAGAGGGCCCAGAGTATATCTATCCATCATCGGGATTGACAAATTCCACTCTTGATCCATGAGCCTCAACATAACACCTTCATAGTACTGAACCCATCTTTATAGTCACCCTGTTACGGTGTGACGTTTGATGTTATCAAGATACTCTTCCGGTGCTAGCAATTAACATGATCTCATGGTCTAAGGATAAATATTACTTCGTATGATGTTATAGCAATGTAAGCATAATGACTTGATCATAATGCTATACTTCGGATGAATGTTCATCACATCATTTCACAAATGCTGTGACATTGTTATTAACAACATCCAATGTCCATGATCATGAAACCTTGATCGTCTTGTTAATCAACAAGCTATTCTATAAGAGAGGCATAACTAGGAACCCTTTTTGTTTATTAAACACACATGTATTGATGTTTCCGATCAATACAATTATAGCATGCAAAATAAACATCTATCATATATAAGGAATACATAATAACAACTTTATTATTGCCTCTCAGGACATATTTCCTTTAGTCTCCCACTTGCACTAGAGACAATAATCTAGTTCACATAGTGATAAATCTAACACCCATGGAGTTCTGGTGTTGATCATGTTTTGCCCTAGGGAGAGCTTTAGTCAAAGGATCTGCTACATTTAGGTCCGTGTGTACTTTACAAATCTTTATATCTCCATCCTTGACATGTTCGCGGATGGAGTGAAACCGGCGCTTAATATGCTTGGAATTCTTGTGAGACCTCGGTTCCTCGGCATTGGCTATGGCTCCATTGTTGTCACAATAGATCACCATTGGGTCCAATGCACTAGGAACCACACCTAGTTCCGTAATGAACTCTTTCATCCAAACCGCTTCCCATGCCGCTTCTGAAGCAGCAACATATTCCGCCTCCGTCGTTGATCCAGCCACCACAAGTTGTTTGGAACTCCTCCAACTAACTGTTGCTCCGTTCAAGAGAAATACGTATCCAGATTGAGACATAGAGTCATCCGAATCGGTGTCAAAGCTAGCATCGACATAACACTTAGCGACTAGCTCTTCTTCACCTCCGTATAAGAGAAACATATCCCTAGTTCTTCTCAAGTACTGGAGGATGTTCTTTACCACTATCCAGTGTTCCGAACCTGGATCAGATTGGTACCTACTAGTCAAAATAATAGCATGTGCCACATCCGGTCTTGTACATAGCATGGCATACATAATAGAGCCTATGGCCGAGGCATAGGGGATCTTATCCATTATCTCTCTTTCTTCTGCCGTAGCCGGACTTTGAGTCTTACTCAATGTCTTGCCTTGCAACATAGGTAAGAACCCCTTCTTACTTCCGTCCATATTAAACTTCTTTAATATCTTATCAAGGTATGTACTCTGCGATAGCCCAATTAGGCGCCTTGATCTATCTCTATAGATTTTAATGCCTAATATATATGACGCTTCACCAAGGTCTATCATCGAAAATTTGCTATTTAGATAACTTTTAACACTGTTTAAAAGATCTATATCATTTCCAATCAATAATATGTCATCCACATATAATATCAGAAATGCCACATTGCTCCCACTCACTTTCTTGTAAATACAAGCCTCTCCATAAGTTTGGACAAATCCAAACTCTTTGATCACCTCATCAAAGCAGAGATTCCAACTCCGGGATGCTTGCTTCAGTCCATAGATGGATCGCTGAAGTTTGCATACCTTATTAGCATCCTTAGGATCGACAAAACCCTTAGGTTGTATCATATACAACTCTTCTTCAATATTACCATTGAGGAACGCAGTTTTGACATCCATCTGCCATATTTCATAATCGAAATAGGCAGCAATTGCTAACATAATCCTAACCGACTTAAGCATCGCTACGGGTGAGAATGTCTCATCGTAGTCAACTTCTTGAATTTGTCGAAACCCCTTTGCGACAAGTCGAGCCTTATAGATAGTAACATTACCATCAACATCAGTTTTTATTTTAAAAATCCATTTATTCTCAACAGCCTTTCGATCGTGAGGTAAGTCCACCAAGGTCCAAACCTGGTTCTCGTACATGGATTCCATCTCGGATTTCATGGCTTCTAGCCATTTGTTGGAATCCGGGCTCATCATCGCTTCTTCATACGTCGCAGGGTCATCTATTTTATCAACCATGAAATTCACAACAGGATTGCCGTACAGTTTAGGAGCTGCACATGTCCTACTTGACCTGCGAGGTTCGGTAGTGTCCTCTTTCAGAGTTTCATGATCAATATCATTAGCTCTCTCTTCATTAGGTGAAGTCAACTCCGAAACAATTTCTGGTGCTGCGCTACTCGCCATTTCATGAAGAGAAGGTTCAATAACCTCTTCGAGTTCTACCTTCCGACTACTCACACCTTTCGCGACAAACTCCTTCTCAAGAAAGGATCCATTCTTGGCAACAAAAACCTTGCCCTCGGATATGTGATAGAAGGTATACCCAATCGTTTCCTTAGGGTATCCTATGAAGACGCATTTTTCCGCTTTGGGTTCGAGTTATCTGGCTGAAGTTTCTTCATATAAACATCGCATCCCCAAACTTTAAGAAATGACAACTTAGGTTTGTTTCCAAACCATAATTCATACGGTGTCGTTTCAACAGATTTAGATGGTGCCCGATTTAAAGTGAATGCAACTGTTTCCAGTGCATAACCCCAAAATGACAGTGGCAAGTCAGTCAGAGACATCATAGATTGAACCATATCCAATAAAGTACGATTACGACGTTCCGACACACCATTACGTTGTGGTGTTCCGGTAGGCGTGAGTTGTGAAACTATTCCACACTCTTTCATGTGTCTCCTAAACTCGTAATTTAGATACTCTCCTCCACGGTCAGACCGAAGAAATTTGATCTTTCTATTACGATGATTTTCCACTTCATTCTAAAATTCCTTGAACTTTTCAAAGGTTTGAGACTTGTGTTTCATCAAATAGATATACCCGTATCTACTCAAATCATCCGTGAAAGTAACAAAATAACGATATCCACCTCGCGCCGACATAGTCATTGGTCCACACACATCAGTATGTATGATTTCCAATAAATCTGTCGCCCGTTCCATTGAACCGGAAAACAGCGTTCTTGTCATCTTGCCCATAAAGCATGGCTCACATGTATCAAATGATTCAAAATCAAGTGATTCCAAAAGTCCATCAGAATGGAGTTTCTTCATGCATTTAATGCCAATATGACCTAGACGGAAGTGCCACATATATGCAAATATATCATTATCAAGTTTAATCTTTTTAGCATTAACATTATGAATATGCGTAATATTACTATCGAGATCCAACAGAAATAAACCATTCAACATAGGTGCATGACTATAAAAGATATCATTCTTATAAATCGAACAACCATTGTTTTCAGATTTAAAGGAATAACCACTTTGCATCAACCACGATCCAGATACAATGTTCATGCTCAGTGCAGGCACCAAATAACAAGTATTCATGTTTATAACTAATCCCGATGGCATATGGAGAGGTAGCGTCCCAACGGCGATCACATCAACTCTTGATCCATTACTGACCCGCATCATGACCTCATCCCTTGCTAGTTGTCGCTTGTTCCGCAGCCCCTGAACTGAGTTACATATATTATCAACCGATCCCGTATCAAATACCCAGGTGCTACTGCGAGTACTAGTCAAGTACACATCAATAACATGTATATCATATATACCTTTGTTTGCCTTTCTGAACTTCTTGTCCGCCAAATACTTGGGGCAATTGCGCTTCCAAAGGCCAGTCCCCTTGCAATAGTAACACTCGGTGTCAGACTTAGGGCCAGCTCGGGGTTTCTTTTTAGGTGTGGCAACAGATTTGCCACCCTTCT
The DNA here is from genome assembly GCA_910589775.1 of Avena eriantha. Lineage (NCBI taxonomy): Eukaryota > Viridiplantae > Streptophyta > Magnoliopsida > Poales > Poaceae > Avena > Avena eriantha. The sequence goes on from OU342745.1 coordinate 478,773,636, forward strand.
TTCCCTTGTGCTTGCCTTTCTTGTCCTTCTTGAAACCGGTGGTCTTATTGATCATCAACACTTGATGTTCTTTCCTAATCTCCACTTCTGCAGTCTTAAGCATTGACAGAAGCTCGGGAAGAGACTTCTTCATGCCCTGCATATTATAGTTCATCATGAAGCTCTTGTATCTAGGTGGTAGATATTGGAGAACACGATGTATGCCTAAGTCAATGGGAATCGTTATTCCCAAGGACACAAGCTTATCGGCGCACCCAGACATTTTGAGTACGTGCTCACTAACGGAGTTCTTCTCCTCCATCATGCAGCTAAAGAAATTTTCAGTAGCATTATAACTCTCTACGGCAGCATGGGTATCGAAAATCTTTTTCAATTCTCCCATGGTATATTGCCATTTTCGAAATGCTTTCGAAGTTCTAGCTCTAGCCCATAAAGTATGCCGCAATAAACTAAGTTGTGGTCCTCCTGATGAGTCATATAGACATTCTTTTCCTTGTTAGGGGCATCAGGAGCTGGTGGGGGGCCTAGCGGCGTCTCTAGCACATATTTCTTTTGTGCAGCGGTGAGGAGAATCCTCAAATTCATAGCCTAGTTGGTGAAGTTGCTACCATTCACAGCAAGTTTCTCTTTCTCCATTAACACATTGAAATTAAAAGCAGGTGGTGCCATCTACAACAGAATTTGTAAAGTTTATTTAGACTAAGTTTATGATAGAGTGAGTTCAACTAACCCAAATTACTAATGAACTCCCACTCAAAAACGACATCCCTCATGTCCTTTTGGAGATTACATGAACCAAATCCACTACACCAAGTCCGATCATCACGTGAGTTGATGTAGCTTCCAAGGCGAGCATCTATATGGGCATCATATCAACTATATGACTCATGCTTAACCTTTCGGTCCGTGTTCCGTGGCCATGTTTGTACATGCTAGGCTCGCCAAGTAAGAACCTTAGTATTCACGTGTGTAAAACTGTCTTACACCCGTTCCTATGAAAGCGTAGATTCGAGTACACCTGATCATCACGTGATGTCTCGAAACACGATCGATAGAACAGTGCATACTTAAGGAAGAACACATTTTTATCTTGATATCTAAATGAGGGATCATCTTACAATGCTACAAAAAGTGCCAAACTAGCAGTATAAGATGCTAACATCTAATGTGTAAAGTGAGATGATATGGTCCATGCATTTGATCTCTATCATTTGCATAGTGGTATGATCTCTATCATTCGTTTGTGTGTAAGGCCAAGGTCTATGGAACTTACACGTTGAATGTGTTGTAAAAGTATCTATCATACATCTACTTACAACAATACCATATCAAGACACTAACCCAGCAATGATCTAAACTAGACGCCTCTAATTTATCAATTCCAAGTTTTACGTGGCTTAGGGATTTCGGAGATAGAACCGTTCTTACCTACGAACATGAACCACAACGAGGATAACCAAGTTATTAGCAACTTGTTGTAAATTAGATATTGACTATAGTAGGAGAGACAGACACCCGCCAGCCACTTATGCAAAACAAGTTGCATGTTAGTCGTGGAACCAGTCTCATGTACGATGACATGTAAGGTTGGTCCGGGCCGCTTCATCCTACTATGCCACAAATATCCAAAATACATAGAAGATGCAATAACATGATCATTATCGCCCACATATAAGCATATGTGTACTACCCGTGCAAAGCACCTACGCATAGATCAGGCTCTGATATCACTGTTGGGTCCGCAGCATAGAAAACAAAAAATTTCCTACGATGAGAACTACACGCCAAGATCTATCTACTAGGTACAGAGCAACGGGCGGACATACATCCATCGATAACTTACCCTCGAAGATAACGAGTTTTGTTAACGAGTAGGAACTCGTGGTTGATGTAGTCGTACACTTGCCGATCTCAAGATCGTGTGGAAGTCCGAGCGCCGCAAATCAGCAGCGCATCCGTCCTCGCACACATGTTCAAGCCACCGGAGAACCTCCACCTCCTCGCTCCAGCGATCCAGCGGAAGAAGCAACTCCTTCCAGACGAAATGCCACCGGGAACATGTATCTCGCTAATCCAAGACCATGGGGGAATAATTCTAGAGGGGGAGAGAGATCCTTCATGAGGAGGTGTGAGGAAGAAGGAGGAAGAGGGGGGCCTTTTATAGGAGGAGGGGGTGCCCCTCCCCATGGCCGGCGCCTCATGGGGGTGACCCCTCACCTCCCCCATTCATGTGGTGGTAACCCCTCCACATTGAAATGCCTCTTCACATTCCCTTTTTAAGTCCCCACTTTAAATGCATTAAAATTCTCTAAGTTTAATGCTCTCTCATTTAATAAAACTCTTTTATTAAATTTATTCAGAATTTTGTTAATTAATTTAATTAAAAAACATTCACATATAACCCCTTGCAATATTTCAATATCACATGCAGAACCACTTTCTGTAATTTCACCCGAAACAATTTCCGGTTTCTATCGAAATAATTCCTGCGCTTTGCAATTCTTTCGTCTGAAACATATGTGCTCCAAAATGGTGTCCGGTAACTCTTAAGTGTGTCACCCTACGGTTCACAAATAATGCATACATGATTGAGACTCCTCTCAGATCAATAATCAGAAGCGGGACCTGGAGATCCATACTGACTCCTGCATATTCAACGATGACTTCTGTGATCGTAAGAACCTTTAACACTTGTAATTTAATCCCTTTGTCTCATGATATAATACATGTCCGAGATTCGATCATCGGTATCCAAATACCTAGTTTGATCTCGTTACCGACATGCACTCTTTTCTCGTTCCCGTGATATAACATTCTAGTGATCACATCACTTGCTTGCAAGCTATCTTAATGTAATATCATCGAGAGGATCCAGAGTATATCTATCCGTCATCGGGATTGACAAATTCCACTCTTGATCCATGAGCCTCAACATAACACCTTCGTAGTACTGAACCCATCTTTATAGTCACCCTGTTACAGTGTGACGTTTGATGTTATCAAGATACTGTTCCGGTGTTAGCAATTAACATGATCTCTTCGTCTAAGGATAAAGATTACTTCGTATGATGTTATAGCAATGTAAATATAATGACTTGATCGTAATGCTATACTTCAGATGAATGTTCATCACATCATTTCACAAATGTTGTGACCTTGTTATTAACAACATCCAATGTCCATGATCAGGTAACCTTGATCATCTTGTTAATCAACAAGCTAGTCTATAAGAGTGGCATCACTAGGAACCCTTTTTGTTTATTAAACACACATGTATTGATGTTTCCAATCAATACAATTATAGCATGCAAAATAAACATCTATCATATATAAGGAATACATAATAACAACTTTATTATTGCCTCTTAGGGCATATTTCCTTCAGAGGTTTCATGGGAACTTCTCAAAGATGATAGTAATTTTCAGACTCAATTTTTTTGTCATTTATGAGAACCAATTGTCCAACTCAAAATTTTGTGGTCATTTACGAAAACCCATTCTATTATGATGAATATAAGAATACTCCTTTATTAATTAGTAATGATATTAGTGAAATTGTTGATGAGAATGAGGAGTGTCTCTTAGATATGGTTTATGATAATTCTTTAGATGATTGTCATATAGTGCTTGATAAATATCCGTGTGCAACAATTGTTACTAATCCATGGGAGGATACACATACAAATGATTTACTTGTTGTTCATGATGATACTCTTATTAGTAAGAGTCCTATACTATTCTTGAACTCTCCTGGCTTTACAATAGAGGAGAAATATGATTATGTTGAGGAGTACTTACATGGTTTGCAATTATGTTATGCTTATAAAAAAATCTTATTGCAACCATGATATTATGATTTAAAATAGTACTAGCAACTAGTTTTAAAGAGGAAAGCATACGAAGGAATTACATGATAATCACAATGATCCTCTTTATAAACCAATGCTTGAAAATTTGCATGCCTCCGATGGTTATATTGTTAAGTTTTCTTCTAGTACTTGGAACTATTATGAAAGATGAGGTGATAAGAGCCCTTTGTGTGCTTCTAATAATTATAAGTTGCAAGTACCTACTGTTTTTATGCATTGGTATACCTCTAATTGTTGTGATATATTCACTAATGCATGGATAGAAAGTTAGACTTCGTTGTTATTGTTTCCATGCCTTGTGTTGCGCCCTACCATGTTTCAAATTGATTATTGTTTTGATTGATTTAAGCACACCATGGGATCCTGGTATTGTGTAATGGAACACTTCCTAGGGAAGAAAGAGACATCACCACGGTACAAGATACCACATGGTCTCCCTGATCTTAAACCAAGTAAGTAAAGCCTAGCTATATGGATATAAAGAAAGCGCTTTTCGGGAGGCAACCCGTTTTTTTCTTTTCTTTTTGCACTCTTGCTGTAGAAAGAGAGTTTTCTGTTAGTTTACCTTCTGTAGTTTCTAATAAAGTACCACGTTTTACCCATCTGGATGATATTAAGTTGATAGAACTATTGGGAGTTGCGGTTTCCTTCATGATGTTTTTTACGAAAACAATTTGTTGTGGAGTTCTGTAACTCTGATTGAGCTCATATTTAAATTGTTTTTGCAACTTTTCATCATCTATATGAAAAAAGTTAGTAAAACTTCTTGACATGTTTAAGTAGGCGACTTTTACTTCCCCTTTCCCTTATCTTTAAGAGAATACAATCTAATCTTTCTTTTTATTCCAGTAGCTCGTTCATACTTACTTAACATAACTTCAAGTGGTGGTCTCATTATTTAAAAGATAAACATACAAAATAAAACATAAAACTAGATAAAGACGCTCCAAGTTTTTTCTTAAATCTTATGTTGCTCAAAAAATAAAGTTTAGAGGTTTGCAAACCGTGAGTGTAATATGTCCAGTGGGGGTGTATTGTGACTTCCCAAGCTTATGGTCTTAACCATTCTTGGATAACTCATAGTATGGTATTCCTCCATTCCGTGTGAAAAAACTTCAAAACGAAACTTTTCTTCCCATCTTTCTTCTGAGAGACGACATTAGTGACACAAACATATATTGCAAGATGCTATAAAACTCCCAAATAAATTTTTGTTTGAGATTTCCATAAAGTATATTAAGCTGCAAACATTAATATAAGATCAAAATATTCATAAGAAATCATATTGAGACTTAAACAACGAAAGACAAAATCTTCCTAGAAAAATAGCAGTTGCAGAACATAATTTTTTTGAGATACAAGTCGTACATGGTGTGTATGTTTCATGTGCTTTAACGAATGATAATTTGCAAGTGTCTTATGTAGTACTACCTTTTATTTTACATACATGGATGATTATTTTTAAGTTACTTTGACTAACTGAGAGTGGGTAGTATTATGGACACTTTTGCATGCTTGTAGATGTCAACCTTCCCATCAACCAAGCCAAAAAAGGAAATTCCAAACAAGCTAAGACTTGTATCCAAATCCCTTAAACTCATTACTTGAACAATGTACACCATACCTGCCTATATATCACTTTATATTCCAAGTATATTATATGTACTACATCTTTAACACTAGTAGGAAAAGGCTTATCCACATAGGTTATATCAGTGTCGCACATCGAAAGTGTGCCCCACGGTTAGTTGTCCGTGGCGCACGACGAAAATATGTGCCACTGACCTCCACATAACCGTGGTGCACGGCAAGATCATTGCACCACACATATGTGGGCCCCACAACTGGTGGTCGACCCCATCCATTGCATGCATATCTATGGCGCACGGAATACGCGTGCGCCACTGATAACAACCACATCAGTGGTGCATGGCCTTTTGGTGTACCATGGGAATAAATGGGCCCATGCATCTGAAAAAGGTGGCGAGTTACCCGTGGCACACGTCCAGCAGGTGCGCCACTGATCATATTATCTGTGGCCACCGCCACGGGTATGTCGTGTTAGGCACATAAAAGGTGGCATTTCTCCTACCTACCTCCACTAGTGCAAGCACCACCATTTCTACCATAGATCTAGCTCGGTTTGCTCCTACTCTCCACCCCATTTTCTCCAATAATTCTTCCATTTTAGGTTGCCAAATCTCTTTGGGTTGGATGGATCTATAAAGGACTTCCTCTCCACCGTGTAGATATATATAAAGTAAGCACACACAACTTTTCTCTCCTCATTCACATCTCTTGTCTCCATATCAAGTTTGCGCGGCCAAGAAAGTTGTGCGCCATGGATAACCACCACACCACACGCTCTCTCGCGCGATCTCTCTCATCTCGGTGTAACTTGTGGTTGTTTTGTGTGTGGACGACGATCGACGTTGGCGGTATATGTATGATGTTAGCTTGTACGTGAGGCTTTTTCGTCGTTGCTCGGGAGATTTTTACATGGATATATTCTTGTGTTCTTGTGTATGCTTTGTGTTGTGCAGGTACGGTGCCGATGTGTGGTGCATGAATGTTTACCAAAATGTTGATTCATTTCTGTTTTGGCAAATTTTTGCACTACCGATATGTCCTATTTATAGGGAAGGTCATGCCGAATTTTTGCATGTGTATGGTTCTAAATATTCTATTTTCTCCATACCTCGCAGGTAACCATGGTGCGCCACATGAGCGAAGCTATGGTGGCTAGATACAAGGCACGCGCGATGGCTGTCATGATTCAGAATAACATGACCGAGATAAGATGTCCTTGTAAGAGATGCAAACTTGGGACCCTAATCAAACCTGATTCCGGGATATTGGAGAAGCACTTACTCATGGGTGGTTTCATGCCCGACTACATTGACGAGGACATCGACAACGGGGCGCCGACGGGAAATGGTGCTCACGAAGGCGTCAGACATGATTATGATGAAGGAGATGCTGAGCATGATTATCATGAAGGAGATGCTAGTCGACATGATCATCATGAAGGAGATGCTGGATCCGATGGTGGTGGAGAAGATGCGGACACGTAGACCCCGCTAACTTCAGCTTTACGGGACCCTCATGTTCAAGAACTTCTCCTCAAGGAGATGAGCAACGCCAAAGCTGCTGCCAGAGAGAAAGCCAAGATGGCGCAAATGGATCAAGACAGGATTACTCTGTTGTATCTGTTGGAGATATGCCCAAGAGGCAATAATAAAAGTGATTATTATTATATCTTTGTGTTTATGATGAATGTTTACATCCCATGCTATAATTGTATTATTAGAAAACACTAATACATGTGTGTTTTGTAAACATAAGAGAGTCCCTAGTAAGCCTCTTGTTGAACTAGCTTGTTGATTAATTGATGATCGTGGTTTCCTGATCATGGACATTAGGATGTGATTAATAACAAGGTTATATCATTAGGAGAATGATGTGATGGACACACACCCATAGTAAGCGTAGCATAAGATCAAGTCATTAAAGTTCGTATTGCTGTAAGCTTTCAAATACATAGTAACCTAATCCTTCGACCATGAGGTTATGTTAATCACCATCACCGGATGGATACTTTGATGACATCAAACGCCGCTTCGTAACTGGGTGGTTATAAAAGTGTCATTGGGTATTCTGAAAGTATGTGTTGAAGCGCATGAACCAAGATTGGGATTTGTCCATCCATATGACGGATAGATATGCTCTGGGCCCTCTCGGTGGAATGTCATCTAGTTAGCTTGCAAGCATGTGACTAGGTCACAAGGGATGACATATCACGGAACGAGTAAAGAGTACTTATCAGTAACGAAGTAGAACTAGGTATGGAGATGCCGACGATCAAACCTCGGATAAGTATAGTATTGTGAGACAAAGAGAATTGGTTTCGTATGTAAGTGGTTCAATCGATCGTGAAGTCATCGTTGAGTATGTGGGAGCCATTATGGATCTCTAGGTCCCGCTGATGGTTATTGATAGGAGATGTGTCTCTATCATGTCTGCATATTCACGAACCGTAGGGTGGCACACTTAAGGTTCGAAGTTGTTTTAAGTAGATATGGAATATGCGTTGGAGACCGAATGTTGTTCGGAGTCTCGGATTGGATTCGGGACATCACGAGGAGATCCGGAATGGTCCGGAGAATAAGATTCATATATAGGGGATCATTTTCTGAGTTAGGAAATGTTCCGGAGTGTTTGTATGAGGATTCTAGAAGGTTTCAGAATGTTCCGGAAGGTTCTAGAAGATATCTTAGAGTTTGCTTGAAAATCAAGATAGGGATCAAGGAGTCCTGGTGGGTCAAGACTAGGAGTCGTGGGGGAGGAGGACTCCTCCCCCCACTCCCAATCCGCCGGACTAGAGAGGAGGGGAGTCCTACAAGGACTCCCCCTCCCCAGGCGCCCTCCCTTCTTTAAATAGAGGGGCAGGGGCGCCCCCTCCTCCCCTGCTCTCATAACTCCAATCTCTTCCGCCTCTCTCCTCCACCTTTCTTCTGCACAGGCATAGGCGAAGCCTTGCAGAATTCTCTACTCCACCACCACCACCACGCCGTCGTGCTGCTGGGATTCCGTGGAGAAGATCTACTACCTCCACTGCTCGCTGGAACAGGGAGAGGAAGGTCTGCTTCGACTCCGCACGTGTGACCGACTGCGGAAGCGCTGCCGAAACGCCACGCCGGAAGGATCGTCAACTTGACCGACGGTGGAAGCGCTACCAGAACGCGACGCCGGAAGGATCGTCCACACGATCTTGAGATCGGCAAGTGATCGACTACATCAACCACGAGATCTAATCTCGTTAACGCTTTCGGATCTACGAGGGTTAGTTCCTATCTATCTCATTGCTCATGTCTAATAGATTAGATCTTGGCTTTTATCTAGATTAGATCTAGGTTTTGTTCGTTCTTGCGGTAGAATTTTTTTGTTTTCCATGCTACGAACCCATCAGTGGTATCAGAGCCGTATCTATGCGTAGATCTGTTGCACGAGTAGAACACAATGTTTTTGTGGGCGTTGATGCTTTTGTTGTCGGTGTCTTAGCGTGTACTTTGCATCTTGCGGCATGGTGGGATGAAGCGGCTCGGGCTAACATTACATGTCATCGCACATGAGACTTGCTCCACGCTTGACATCAAACTTGCTTTGCACAAGTGGCTTTGCGGGTGTCTGCCCTCCCACCATAGTTAAGATTCAATTTACAATGAGCATCTTGACAACACTTGTATCAACGTTGTGGTTCTTGTTCGTAGGTAAGATCGGTCTTATGCGAAAGCCCCAAACCACGTAAAACTTGCAAAGAAAATTAGAGGCGTCTAACTCGTTTTTGCAGGGGTTTTGTGATGTGATATGGCCAACATGTGATTGTGATTGTATTTGATGTACGCAATGATCCTTGTTGTAATATGGCAACCGGCAGGAGCCTAATGGTTGTCTTTAATTTTGTTAAGACCTGCGTGTCTATTCATCTTGTAATAGCTTTATTCCAAGTAGTTGTAATAGTTGCTGGTGATGATGGACAACCATGAAGCGGCGCCACTGACCTTGACGCGATGCTGGTGATGATGGAGATCATGTTCGTGCTTTAGAGATGGAGATCAAAGGCGCAAGAAGAAAAGGCCATATCATATCACACTAATTATGAATTGCCTGTGATGTTAATCCTTTATGCATCTTGTATTTCTTTGATCGCGACGGTAGCATTATAAGATGATCCCTCTCACTAAAATTTCAAGTAATAAAGTGTTCACCCTTAGTTGGCACCGTTGCTAAGACTCGTCGTTTCGAAGCATCTCGTGATGATCGGATGTGATAGATTCTACGTGTGCATACAACGGGTGCAAGCCAGATTTGCACATGCCGAAACTAAGGTTATCTTGAGGAGCCTGGCATGTACAGACATGGTCTCGGAACACGGAATACCGAAAGGTAGAGCATGAGTCATATAATTGATATGATGAACATGAAGATTGTTCGCCGATGAAACTACATCTTCTCTCGTGAAGATCGGACTTGGTGTAGTGGACTTGGTTCGTGTAATCACTAAGACAATGTGAGGGATGTTGTTTTGAGTGGGAGTTCACCTAGTTAGTTTAAGAATTAAATTAGAACTCAATTCATCATAAACTTAGTCTAAACTACTTGCAAATTGTTGTAGATTATGGCGACCCCCTCCATCAATTTCAATGCGTTCCTAGAGAAAGAAAAGCTTAAGAACAATGGAAGCAATTTCACGGACTGGTTCCGTGGACTGAAGATCGTCCTCAGGGCTGGTCAGTTGACCTATGTGCTCGATGCACCGCTAGGTGACCCACCTGCAGATAATGCCACCGATGACGAAAAGAATGTTTTCGCCACTCGGAAAAATCATTACTGCACAGTTCAATGTGCCATCCTGTACGGTTTAGAAGCGGAGCTCCAACAGCGTTTTGAGCACCACGACCCGTTCGAGATCATTAAGGACCTCAGGCTAATTTTTGAGACTCGCACGGCCATGGAGAGCTATGAGGCCTCCGAAAAGTTCTTTAACTGTAAGATGGAAGAAGGAAGCTCCATTAGCGAGCACGTGCTCACCATGTCTGGGTACGCAAAGAAGCTCCAGGAGTTGGGAATATCGATTCCTAATGAATTGGGGATTCACCATCTCCTTCAATCACTGCCACCAAGTTACAAGAACTTTGTGATGAACTACAACATGCACTGCATGAACAAGACATTGCCTGAACTGTCGTCCATGCTAAAAACTGCTGAAGTGGAGATAAAGAAGGAGCACCAAGTGTTGATGGTCAATAAGACCACCAATTTCAAGAAAAAGGGCAAGCCTAGGAACAAGGGCAACTTCAAGAAGGACGGCAAGAAAGCTGCCGCACCTGCTAAGAAGCCCAAGGCTGGTCCTAAGCCTGAAACTGAGTGCTTCTACTGCAAGGGTGCTAGTCACTGGAAGCGTAACAGCCCCAAGTACCTGGCGGATCTGAAGAACGACAACATCAAGAAGAAAGGTATATTTGATATATGTGTTATAGATGTGTATCTTACTAGTAATCGTAGTAGTGCCTGGGTATTTGATACTGGTTCGGTTGTTCATATTTGTAACTCGAAACAGGAGCTGCGGAATAAACGAAGACTATCAAGAGATGAGGTGACGATGCGCGTTGGAAATGGCTCCAAGGTTGATGTGATCGCCGTCGGCACGCTCCCTCTACATCTACCTTCGGGATTAGTTTTAAATTTAAATAATTGTTATTTGGTGCCTGCGTTAAGCATGAACATTATATCTGGATCCTGTTTATTGCGAGACGGTTACTATTTTAAGTCTGAGAATAAAGGTTGTTCGATTTATATGAGTAATATATTTTATGGTAATGCACCTGAGATGAATGGTTTATTCTTACTGAATCTCGATAGTAGTGATACACATGTTCACAACATAGATGCTAAACGAATTAAATTGAATGATAATTCTACATACATGTGGCACTGTCGTCTTGGTCACATTGGAGTGAAGCGTATGAAGAAACTCCATTCTGATGGACTTCTTGAATCACTTGATTTTGAATCACTTGAAAGATGCGAAGCATGTCTAATGGGAAAAATGACTAAGACTCCATTCTCTGGTATAATGGAGCGAGCTACAGACTTATTGGAAATAATACATACCGATGTGTGCGGTCCAATGAGTGTAGCATCGCGTGGTGGATATCGTTATGTTCTCACTTTCACGGATGATTTGAGTAGATATGGGTATGTCTATTTTATGAAACATAAGTCCGAAACTTTCGAGAAGTTTAAGGAATTTCAAAGTGAAGTGGAGAATCATCGTAACAAGAAGATTAAGTTTCTGCGTTCTGACCGCGGAGGTGAATATCTGAGTTATGAGTTTGGCATGCATTTAAAGAAATGTGGAATACTTTCACAGTTGACACCGCCGGGAACACCACAGCGTAATGGTGTGTCCGAACGTCGTAATCAAACTCTCTTAGATATGGTTCGGTCTATGATGTCTCTTACAGATTTACTGTTATCATTTTGGGGCTATGCATTAGAGACAGCCGCATTCACTTTAAATAGGGCACCATCTAAATCCGTTGAAACGACACCGTACGAATTGTGGTTTGGTAAGAAACCTAAGTTGTCGTTCCTTAAAGTTTGGGGTTGCGAGGCACATGTAAAGAAGTTACAACCTGATAAGCTAGAACCCAAAGCGGAGAAATGCGTCTTCATAGGATACCCAAAAGAAATGATTGGGTATACCTTCTATCATAGATCCGAAGGCAAAGTTTTCGTTGCAAAGAATGGATCCTTTATTGAGAAGGAATTCTCTCGAAAGAGGTGACTGGAAGGAAAGTAGAACTCGATGAGGTTATTGAACCTTCTCTCGGATTTGAGAGTAGCGTAGCACCAGAAGATGTTTTTGTGCTGCCTGCACCAATTGGAGAGGAAGCTAATGATAATGATCATGAAACTTCAAATGAAGTTACTGCTGAACCTCGCAGGTCAACGAGGGTTCGTACCACTCCTGATTGGTATGACTCTTCCTTGAACGTCATGTTGGTGGACAACGCTGATGACCCTGCGACGTATGAAGAAGCTATGGTGAGCCCAGATTCCGACAAATGGCTAGAAGCCATGAAATCCGAAATGGGATCCATGTACGAAAACCAAGTGTGGACTTTGGTGGACTTACCGGATGGCCGTAAGGCTGTCGAGAACAAATGGATTTTCAAGAGAAAAACAGATGCTGATGGTAATGTTACCGTCTATAAAGCTCGACTTGTTGCGAAAGGGTTCCGACAAATTCAAGGAGTTGACTATGATGAGACTTTCTCACCAGTAGCGAAGCTAAAGTCTGTGCGGATTTTGTTAGCAATTGCTGCATATTTCGATTATGAGATTTGGCAGATGGATGTCAAAACGGCGTTCCTTAATGGTGACATTGAGGAAGAGTTGTATATGGTACAACCCAAGGGTTTTGTCGATCCTAAAGATGCTGACAAGGTATGCAAGCTTCAGCGCTCCATTTATGGACTGAAGCAAGCATCCCGGAGTTGGAATCAATGTTTTGATAAAGTAATCAAAAACTTTGGATTTATACAAACTTATGGAGAAGCTTGTATTTACAAAAAAGTGAGTGGGAGCTCTGTAGCATTCCTAGTACTATATGTAGATGACATATTGTTGATTGGGAATGATATAGAACTTCTTAATAGCGTCAAAACCTATTTGAATAATAGTTTTTCAATGAAGGATCTTGGCGAAGCGGCATACATTCTAGGCATGAAAATTTATAGAGATAGATCAAGACGCCTAATAGCGCTTTCAAAAAGTACATACTTGGACAAAGTTCTAAAGAAGTTTAGAATGGAAGATAGCAAGAAAGGGTTCGTGCCCATGTTGTCAGGCAAGAACTTGAGTAAAACTCAAAGTACAGCTACGGCAGAAGATAGAGAGAAAATGAATAATATTCCCTATGCCTCGGCTAGGTTCTATCATGTATGCCATGCTGTGTACAAGACCGGATATAGCACATGCTGTTAGTTTGACTAGCAGATATCAAAGTGATCCTGGAATGGAGCACTGGACAGCGGTCAAGAATATCCTAAAGTACCTAAATAGGACTAAGGATATGGTTCTTTCTTATGGAGGTGATGAACAACTTGTTGTAAACGGTTACACCGATGCTAGTTGGAACACCGATCCGGATGACTCAAAGTCACAGTCGGGTTACGTATTTATTTTGAATGGTGATGCAGTGAGCTGGAGGAGTGCGAAGCAAAGCGTTGTGGCGAAATCTTCAAGTGAATCAGAATACATGGCTGCTTTGGAGGCTGCACAAGAAGCTGTTTGGATGAAGGAATTCATTACTGAACTCGGCTTGGTTCCCAGTGCGTTGGACCCGATGGCCATCTACTGTGACAACACAGGTGCCATAGCTAATGCGCAGGAGCCAAGGTCACATAGCAAGCTGAAGCACATCAAGCTACGTTTCCACGCTATTCGCGAGTATGTCCGAGATGGTGACATAAAGATTTGCAAAGTACACACTGATCTGAATGTGGTAGATCCGTTGACTAAACCTCTCCCTAGGGCAAAGTATGACCAACACCAGAACGCCATGGGTGTTCGGTATATTACCATGTAATCTAGATTATTGACTCTAGTGCAAGTGGGAGACTATTGGAGATATGCCCAAGAGGCAATAATAAAAGTGATTATTATTATATCTTTGTGTTTTTGATGAATGTTTACATCCCATGCTATAATTTTATTATTAGGAAACACTAATACATGTGTGTTTTGTAAACATAAGAGAGTCCCTAGTAAGCCTCTTGTTGAACTAGCTTCTTGATTAATTGATGATCGTGGTTTCCTGATCATGGACATTAGGATGTGATTAATAACAAGGTTATATCATTAGGAGAATGATGTGATGGACACACACCCATAGTAAGCGTAGCATAAGATCAAGTCATTAAAGTTCGTATTGCTGTAAGCTTTCAAATACATAGTAACCTAATCCTTCGACCATGAGGTTATGTTAATCACCATCACCGGATGGATACTTTGATGACATCAAACGCCGCTTCGTAACTGGGTGGTTATAAAAGTGTCATTGGGTATTCTGAAAGTATGTGTTGAAGCGCATGAACCAAGATTGGGATTTGTCCATCCATATGACGGATAGATATGCTCTGGGCCCTCTCGGTGGAATGTCATCTAGTTAGCTTGCAAGCATGTGACTGGGTCACAAGGGATGACATATCACAGAACGAGTAAAGAGTACTTGTCAGTAACGAGGTAGAACTAGGTATGGAGATACCGACGATCAAACCTCGGATAAGTATAGTATCGCGTGACAAAGGGAATTGGTTTCGTATGTAAATGGTTCTATCGATCACAAAGTCGTTGAGTATGTGGGAGCAATTATGGATCTCCAGGTCCCGCTGATGGTTATTGATAGGAGATGTGTCTCTGTCATGTCTACATATTCAAGAACCGTAGGGTGACACACTTAAGGTTCGAAGTTGTTTTAAGTAGATATGGAATGTGCGTTGGAGACCAAATGTTGTTCGGAGTCTCGGATTGGATCCGGGACATCACGAGGAGATCCGGAATTGTCCGGAGAATAAGATTCATATATTGGGGATCATTTTCTGAGTTAGGAAATGTTCCGGAGTATTTGTATGAGGATTCTAGAAGGTTTCGGAATGTTCCGGAAGGTTCTGGAAGATTTCTTGGAGTTTGCTTGAAAACCAAGAAAAGGATCAAGGAGTCCTTGTGGGGCAAGACAAGGAGTCGTGGGGGAGGAGGACTCCTCCCCCCACTCCCAATCCGCCGGCCTAGAGAGGAGGGGAGTCCTACAAGGACTCCCCCTCCCCAGGCGCCCTCCCTTCTTTAAATAGAGGGGCAGGGGCACCCCCTCCTCCCCTGCTCTCATAACTCCAATCTCTGCCGCCTCTCTCCTCCACCTTTCTTCTGCACAGGCATAGGCGAAGCCCTGCAGAATTCTCTAGTCCACCACCACCACCACGCCGTCGTGCTGCTGGGATTCCAGGAAGAAGATCTACTACCTCCGCTGCTCGCTAGAACGGGGAGAGGAAGGTCTGCTTCGACTCCGCACGTGTGACCGACTGCGGAAGCGCTGCCGAAACGCGGCGCCGGAAGGATCGTCAACTTGACCGACGGCAGAAGCGCTGCCGGAACGCGACGCCGGAAGGATCGTCCACACGATCTTGAGATCGGCAAGTGATCGACTACATCAACCACAAGATCTAATCTCGTTAACGCTTTCGGATCTACGAGGGTTAGTTCCTATCTATCTCGTTGCTCATGTCTAATAGATTAGATCTTGGCTTTTATCTAGATTAGATCTAGGTTTTGTTCGTTCTTGCGGTAGAATTTTTTTGTTTTCCATGCTACGAACCCATCAGTATCCTCGGTGCCGGCACAAGCATACACGTCTGAATGTAACCCTCAAGGCTGTGGAGATAAAGGTGCAACACAAATGGACCGACGTGATCTTCAACCATATCATGGAATTATGGCATGATATACTTCCTGAGGGTAACACATTGCCAAGAGGTATCGACGAGGCCAAGAAAGTCGTGTGCCCTTTCGATCTACCGCACGTCAAATACCACGCCTGCATCAATGACTGTGCACTTATCGGGGCGAGTACAAGGATAGAACCACATGTCCGGTGTGCGGCCATGCGCGATATAAGAGAGGGAACACGAAAGTTCCTCAAAAAGTGGTATGGTCCTTTCCTATCATGCACCGTATGCAGCGGTATTTCATGGACCCTAAGGAAGCGAAGCTCATGCAATGGCATGCAGAAAGTGAGAAGCCCAAAGATGATCTGGAGAACGGCAAGATCCTGACACACCATGTAGATGCTATAGCCAGTGTCACGCATTGGACATGGAGTTCGAAGAGGAGTTCGGGGACGATGCCAGGAACGTTATGCTGGGTATGAGTATCGATGGACTCAATACCTTTGGCAACCACAGTATAAATCATAGCACCTGACCCGTGTTTGTATGGCCGTACAACCTCCCCTGGCTATGCATGAAGCAAAGGTACATACACATGAGTATTCAGGGGCCGAAAAAACCGGGTATGAGTATTGACATGCATCTGTATCTCAGGTTGTTGAAAGAGGAATTAGCCACGCTGTAGGAGACACCAGCCCGTACGTGGGACGCCTACACACAGGAATATTTCTTTCTGAGAGCCGTGTTGCTCACAACGGTGCATGACTATCCTGGTCTGGCATATGTATCGTGCCAGGTGAACCATGGACACGGTGCATGTGTCAGGTGCATGGAGAAAACCCTGCATATGCAGCTACCGAAGGATCCCGGATCTTCGAAAACCGTGTTCCTAGGGATTAGAAAGCGGCTTGCCACGGATCACCCGTGGAGAAAACACGGAGATCTGTTCAATGGTGAGAACGATCTCAAAACATACCCACCTAGGAGGAGTGGCTACGATATCAACGACTTGCTGGAAAAATGGAAACAGTGCCCTGCTATGGGAAAGAAGCATCCGAGGAAAAAGCCGCTGTTGGGTGTATGGAAAGTGAGGTATGTTTTCTGGGACCTGCCGTATTGGAAATACCTCCACACGGCACATAGCCTTGACCTCATGCACATCACGAAGAACGTGTGCAAGAGTCTTATTGGCACGGTTATCAACATACCGGAGAGGACCAAAGACGCGCCGAAGGCAAGAAACGACCTAATCAAGCTAGGCATCAAGGAAGAACTTCATGGAGGACGCCCTGATGATGATGACGATGAGGATGTTGCTCAAAGGAAAGAGACTCAAGGTCATCGCAAAAGGGCTAAGAGGAACAACTACTACTGCCCCTTCTTGCTTCACTATGAATGGGGAGGAGCTCAAGCATTTTTTCAACGTCCTCATTGGAAGCAAACTTCCTAATGGTTACGGAGGGAAGATATCCCGATATCTGGATGAAACGAAGAAGAGGTTCTCCGGGATGAAATATCACGACTGACACGTGTTGATGACGTAGATACTTCCGGTTGCGATCCGAGGGATAATGGACGAGCACGTACGTGAGACGCTGTTTAGCCTCTACAACTTTTTTGATATCATATCTAGGAAGTCGATCGGTGTGAAGCAACTCGACACGCTACAAGAAGAGATCGTCGTGATACTATGCAAGCTCGAGATTTACTTCCCCCCCCCCTCGCGTTCCACGAAATCATGGTGCATATGTTGGTCCACCTAGTGGATGATATCATCCACCTTGAGCCGCTATTCCTACACAACATGATGCCGTTTGAAAGGCTGACTGACATTCTCAAAGGATTCGTTTGCAATAGGAACCGTCCAGATGGAAACATAGCCAAGGGCTTCCTGACGTACGAGTCCATATCATTATGCTAGAATTATCTATGAAATGAGGATGACGAAGACCCGATTGGTCTGCCAATCAGGAGGCACCTCAGGAGACTCGATGGATGTGGTCACCGCGAGGGCCACGCCCCAATGCATATCATCTTCACTAGTCGATATACAGACTTTGATAGGGCAGACCGAGTCGTGCTACAACACATAGAGTTGGTCGAACCATGGGTGGTAGAGCACAAAAGCTTAATTGAGAAGATGTTCACGGACACGGGCCGACGACGGACAAAGGGAGACATGACTAGAGTAGGAGAGACAGACACCCGCTAGCCACTTAGATGCCAAACTAGCAATATAAGATGCAAACATCATATGTGTAAAGTGGAATGATATGGTCCATGCATTTAATCACTATCATGTGCATCATGGTATGATCTCTATCATTCCTTTGTGTGTAAGGCCAAGGTCTATGGAACTTACATGTTATGTCTGTTGTAAGAGTATCAACTATACATCAACTTGCAACATTACCATATCATGATAGTAGCCTAGCAACGATCTAAACTAGACGCCTCTAATTTATCAATTGCAAGTTTTACGTGGCTTAGGGCTTTCGAAGATAGAACCCGTCTTACCTACGAACATGGAACCACAACGATGATAACTAAATTGTTAGCAACTCGTTGTAAATCATATATTGACTATAGTAGTGATACGTTGCTAACGTATCTATAATTTTTGATGTTCCATGCTTGTTTTATATCTACTTTCTTATGTTTTGTCCACACTTTGGAGTATTTTTATACACTTTCTTGGACTAACCTATTAACAAGATGCCACAGTGCTAGCTGCCTGTTTTCTGCTGTTTTTGGTTCTAGGAAAGTCAGAAAATGAATATTCTCGGAATTGGACAGGACTAAAGCCAAAGTTAATATTCCACCGAGGGGGACAAAGAGCCAAAAGACAAGACGGAGAGGGGCCAGAGGCCGACCACACTATCTGGCCGCGCGGCCAGGCCTGGCCCGCTCCAGGGGGTGGTATGGCTGCCTAGGGCACCCCCTCAGCCTCCCATTTTGCCTATAAGATGCCTCCGATATAGAAACCCTAAGTACCCGATCAAAATTCCACGAAAGAGTCTGTAGCCGTCGTCATCTCCATCCCTAGATCGGGAGGGATCTGAAGCTCTTCCTGGCACCCTGCCCGGTGGGGAGAGATCACCTTGGAGGCCTTCTTCATCACCATGCCTGCCTCCGGTGTGATGCGTGAGTAGTTCATCCCTGGACTACGGGTCCATGTAGTAGCTAGATGGTTGGTTCTTATTCTTTGTGCTACCATGTCTAGATCTTGTGAGCTCCATTCATGACCAAGATCATCTATTTGTAATCTTACATGTTGTGTTTGCGGGGATCCGATGGATATTGAGATGCTATTTCAGATTGATTATTGATTCTATCATGTCTTTGTTATTTCTAATCTTGCATGCTCTTTGTTGTTAGTAGCTATTTTGGCCGAGTAGATGTTAGCAACTCCTAGAGGGAGTATTTATGCTCGATAGTGGGTTCATGCCTCTAGTAATCTGGGGAAGTGACAGAAATCTCTAAGGTACTAGATGTGCTGTTGCTACTAGGGAGAAAACAACAATCCTTTGTTCATAGAACAATTGTATTGTTTACTTTACACGCAATGCTTAATGCAATTATCTGTTGCTTGCAACTTAATACTGGAGGGGGTTCGGATGATAACCTGAAGGTGGATTATTAGTCATAGATACAGTTGGATTACGGTCTATGTATAATGCTATAATGCCTAATCAAATCTCATAGGAGTCAAGATGGCATAAATCCTTTTGGGGAGCAGAGTTGCAGTCACAGCACCTGGCCTGTGACTCTATGTATCTACAACCTTCCTCCTTGGCTGTGCATGAAGCGTAAGTTCATTATGATGCCAGTGCTTATCCAAGGCCCAAAGCAACCCAGCAACACCATTGATGTGTACCTAAGGCCATTAGTTGAAGAACTCTTACAGTTGTGGGGAAAACCAGGTGTACGTGTGCGGGATGAGCACAAACAGGAGCCATTTGACCTACGAGCGCTACTTTTCGTAACTATCAATGATTGGCCTGCTCTTAGTAACCTTTCAGGACAGACAAACAAGGGATACAAGGCATGCACACACTATTTAGATGATACTAAAGCTACATATTTGCATAAATGTAAGAAGGTTGTGTACCTGGGGAATCGTCAATTTCTTCCGATCAATCATCAAGTAAGAAAGAAAGACAAGCATTTCAAAGGTGAGGCAGATTACTAGAAGAAGCCTGACCTCCCTACATGTCATGATGTATTTGGTATGGTTAAGGCATTAGAAGTAATCTTTGGAAAGGGTCCTGGCGGTCACCCTGTTCCGAACGATGTTGCTACCGGACACGGACCCATGTGGAAGAAGAAATCTATATTTTGGGAGCTACCCTATTGGAAAGTCCTACGTGTCCGCTCTTTAATCGACATGATGCACGTGACAAAGAATCTATGCGTGGACCTGCTAGGCTTTCTGGGCATGTATAGAAAGACAAAAGATACACCAGAAGCACGGGAAGTGATGGGTACGTAGCATGGAAAACAAAAAATTTCTACCGCAAGAACGAACAAAACCCAAATCTAATCTAGATAAAAGCCAAGATCTAATCTATTAGACATGTGCAACGAGATATATCTGTACTAACCCTTGTAGATACGAAAGCGTTACGAGATTCGGATCTCGTGGTTGATGTAGTCGATCACTTGCCGATCTCAAGATCGAGTGGACGATCCTTCCGGCGCCGCGTTTCGGCAGCGCTTCCGCAGTCGGTCACACGTGCGGAGTCGAAGCAGACCTTCCTCTCCTCGTTCCAGTGAGCAGCGGAGGTAGTAGATCTTCTCCACAGAATCCCAGCAGCACGACGGCGTGGTGGTGGTGGTGGAGTAGAGAATTCTGCAGGGCTTCGCCTAAGCCTGAGCAGAAGAAAGGAGGAGGAGAGAGGCGGCTAATATTTGGAGTTGTGGAGGAGGGCCATGGGTTGGCGCCCCTACCCTTCTATTTAAAGGGGGGAGGCGCCATGGGGAGGTGGAGTCCTTGTAGGACTCCCCTCTCCCTTGGCCGGCGGATTGGGAAGGGGGGAGGAGTCCTCCTCCCCCACGACTCCTTGTCTTGCCCCACAAGGACTCCTTGATCCTTTTCTTGGTTTTCAAGCAAACTCCAAGAAATCTTCCAGAACCTTCCGGAACATTCCGAAACCTTCTAGACTCCTCATACAAATACTCCGGAACATTTCCTAACTCAGAAAATGATCCCCAATATATGAATCTTATTCTCCGGACAATTCCGGATCTCCTCGTGATGTCCTGGATCCAATCCGAGACTCCGAACAACATTTGGTCTCCAACGCACATTCCATATCTACTTAAAACAACTTCGAACCTTAAGTGTGTCACCCTACGGTTCTTGAATATGTAGACATGACAGAGACACATCTCCTATCAATAACCATCAGCGGGACCTGGAGATCCATAATGGCTCCCACATACTCAACGATGACTTTGTGATCGATAGAACCATTAACATACGAAACCAATTCCCTTTGTCACGCGATACTATACTTATCCGAGGTTTGATTGTCGGTATCTCCATACCTAGTTCTACCTTGTTACTGACAAGTACTCTTTACTCGTTCTGTGATATGTCATCCCTTGTGACCCAGTCACATGCTTGCAAGCTAACTAGATGACATTCCACCGAGAGGGCCCAGAGCATATCTATCCGTCATATGGATGGACAAATCCCAATCTTGGTCCACGCGCTTCAACACATACTTTCAGAATACCCAATGACACCTTTATGACCACCCAGTTACGAAGCGGTGTTTGATGTCATCAAAGTACCCATCCGGTGATGGTGATTAACATAACCTCATGGTCGAAGGATTAGGTTACTATGTATTTTAAAGCTTATAGCAAACGAACTTAATGACTTGATCTTATGCTATGCTTACTACGGGTGTGTGTCCATCACATCATTCTCCTAATGATATGATCTTGTTATTAACGACATCCAATGTCCATGATCAGGAAACCATGATCATCCATTAATCAACAAGCTAGTTTAACAAGAGGCTTACTAGGGACTCTTTTATGTTTACAAAACACACAAGTATTAATGTTTTCGGTTAATACAATTATAGCATGGGATGTAAACATTTATCATAAACATAAAGATATAATAATAACCACTTTATTATTGACTCTTGGGCATATCTCCAACAGTCTCCCACTTGCACTAGAGTCAATAATCTAGTTAAAAACTTGTGCATTCAACACCTATGGCTTTCTGGTGTTGTATAGACACTATTGCTAGTGGTAAACATAATCTTCGGATCTGACACTTCCAGGTCCGTGTGTATTTGCATGTCTTTGCGTCTCTACGCATTACTCATTCTCCAATGAGATGGCATTGTATAAATTTGGTCTTTTGGTGAGACCTTTAGTTCCCTGGGATTAAATCATCTTGATACAATTGTCGTACAATGTATCTTCATAGTATTATCCCTCTATGAACCGCGCCTAGTTTGATAACAAACTACTTAACACAAATGCCCTCCTTTGCTGCTACTATAGCAGTTATATACTTAGCCTTTTGTTGTAGTATCCGTCACAATATCTCAACTTTGGAACTCATCCAAATCCATCATGGAACATCCTTTCCATTATATTGTGCCACCCATAGACTAAATTGAGATAAATTTAATTTGTATCTTGTGACAAAACTAGTATCAATGTAACACTTTACAATGAACTACCTTTAACTATTTGTCACTTATACATGATATATTCTTAGTTCTTCCAAAGCTCATAAGAATACCTTTACTATTGTCCAATGATCATCTTATGAATTATTCTGGTATATGCTCATAACATTTAGAGCATAGGACATATCTGGATGTGTACATCTCAAAGAATGATTCATCAAAATATTCTTGTGATTTCACCAAGTGTCAAAACACTTGAATCTCGTGTCAACACACTTGAATCTTGATTCAGTCCTTTCCGTGCGTCAAGAACCTTTCTTGTTGTTTCCATATTGAACTCATTCAACATCTTATCTATGTACATTTGGCAAAACCATATTAGCGCCTCAATATATTCATATAGACATTGATGCCTAATTCTTGGGTTATGCCTAAGTCTTTCATCGAAATGAAATTCTTAACCCATGTCAAATAAAAGATACATCATTTCTAATCAACAATATGTCTTTCACATAATGTATTAGAAATATGTCTTAGCGCTCCCACTTAATTTCTTGCAAAATGCAAACATCTTCATCGTCTCTGAAGATTCCAACTCCGCGATGCTCACTTCAACCATGAAAGTTTTGCATACTCTTTTAGCATCCTTTGAATTTAACAAAACCCTTTGGATCATGTCATGTACACGTCCTAGGTAACCATTCTATTAGAAGAACTTGTTTTGTTTGTTCAACTACCATATACCAAAATATATGTAGTGGTTGCTACATTAATCCGTCTAGACTAAATATTGCTATGAAAGATCAAATCTTATCATAGTCAATTCCTTGAACATTGTCGTAAACTCTTTCCAACATGTCGACTATTTCATAGATTTGAAACATCCATGTCTATTTCTTTATAGATTCAAACACGACCGATAGGCTTCACGCCTTTCCGGAGGGTCTTCTAAGTTCAGAAACTTGATTTCTCGTGTATGGATACTATCACGGATTCCATGACTTGTAGTCATTTTATGGAGTCAGGGCCCATCATCGCTTCTTTGCATGTAGTCGGTTCATCATTGTCAATACAATAACGACTTTCTTATCAAATCTTACTATTTGATTCTTACCGACCCATACGGTTCTATAGGAACTCTAATCTCCGAGATCACACCTTTTGTAATCACGAGAGCCATGAGCATTGTGGCCGCCACCGGGACACTTTCCGGCGCTGCGCTACTTAGCACATATAGCTAAGGTTCAACAACCTTATCAAAGTTCTATTGTCCTCCCACTTAACTTTTCACGAAAAATTCCTTCTCAAGAAACTTGACGTTCCAAGCGACAAACTCTTTTGTCCTCGGCGTTATGGAGAAATTCCCAACAAATTCTTTGGAATAACCTACAAAGACGTGCTTATCTGACTTTGGTTGTAAACATTTTACTGATGCATAGCATACCAAAATTTAAGAAAAGACAATTCGGGTTTTATCCCAAACCATAACTCATATGGTGTCATTTCAACGGATCACGATGGAGCTCTTTTCAGTGTAAAAGCGGAAGTCACTAAAGCTTTAATCTTTAAAATATAATGGCAGTTTTATAAATGACACCTTTGATCTTACCATGTAAAACAAGGTTTCAATACATATCTCGAACACTCCATACTCCTATGGTGTTTTGGGAAATGCAAATCCTTGGAACGATTCGTCAGATCTTAGGTGTTTTGCTAAACTTGTAACTCAAACATCTTTCTTTATGATCCAATCATAAACTCTTTTATTTTCTTGTTACAATGATCTTCCACTTCATCTTGAAAGTCTTTGAACATTTTTCAAATGTTTCATACTTCTTCCTTATTGAGTAAGTATATACATATACTCACTCAAATCTTCGGAGAAAGCATATGAAGTTGAAATCCATCGCCCACGACTACACATAATGGACTATATACATCAATATGTACAAATTCCAATCAGTTAGTCGTCCGTTCCTCTTTTGGCCTACGAACAGAGTTTTAATTATCTCCAGGAAAGTATCACAAGCGTCATTTGATCCAAATCAAAGACTCCAAAAACCCATCAACATGGAGTTTCTTCATGTATCCCTTTCAATATAATTTAAACGGCGATGTCACTTCGCAAGTGATCTTTCAATCATTTGTCTTGCGACATTTTAGCATTAGTTTTATGGTCATTATTTCTCCAACCAGACTTGTATATTATCCTTCTATTATGGAATACGGTAATTATTTAAACAACCTTTTGTCGTCATAATACCTGATCAAAATAACAATTATTGAAAAAAATCTTGAAGGCAAGCTTGGATGTTAACGAGCAACACAACAACCCTTTGTTTGTTTTCGATGAACATCATCACATTTTCTCTTGCTAGTTACTTAGGCCATTGCAGTTCATGAATTGTGTTGTCCTGTATGACACTTCATACCAACCAATTCGGTATCCAATACCTAAGAGCCACATTGTTTAACAAGCAAGGAATACAACCATAACATGTATATCTTCTATATGCCTAAGTTGGACATCTCCAACCTTTTATTTTCTGCCAAATATTTTATAGATTCTCTTTCAGCAATTCCTTTTCTTTTAAAAGAATCTATCAACATCAATAGTGGTGTCATCAACATGACACATGGTACAAAGCGTATATAGTCAACCACTAATACCTTTGGACTTGCACTTTGAGGTGGATCACCATCATCAAATGTTTGGTGTTCTTTCAAAAATCCATTCTTTAGTAATCTTTTAGTGTAGTAAACATTTTACTTACATCTTCTATTCATCCTTATCATGACAACTTTCATGATCAAGCTGCTATAGCTTATAAGGTGAATTGGGAGTATAATGTTTCTTTTTCAAAACCTTTTGGAGGATTAGGACGACTAGCGTCTCCAACCTTCACAAATTCTCATCAAATATGAGGACGTATACTCTATCATGTTGTAACCAACACATTTTTTTTAGATATCGCAATACCTTTCACATATGATGGTTTCTGTAACATTGCTTTCAGCTCTTAGATAAACTTGATATTAAAAACAATCTTTTGAGTATCAAGAATCATGGAGGCAAACATGATACATTATATACTAACACTGGAATTGTTACTCTTGATTTAATACTATTTATTAAACTTCATGGAGTAAATAGAGTTTGCTGAAAGTTTGCAATAGGACTTATAAACTTTAAATTGACATTCAAAACAATACGATACCAGTTCGTAAAGTAAATATCTAGAATTTCTATAGTTCCACTATCTCAACTATAACTAAGCGTAAGGTGGTGAACGGATGCCAATGACTACAACAAACTATGCAAATTCACTTTGATTGTGTTTATGATAAATTGAGTTCGACTAATCCAAATTACAAATGAACTCCCACTCAAAACAACATCCCTCGAGTTGTTTTAGTGATTACACGAACCAAATCCACTACACCAAGTCCGATCATCACGTGAGATGATGTAGCTTTAAAGGCGAAAAAATCAACATGTTCATCATATCATCCATATGACTCATGCTTTACCTTTCGGTATTCCGTGTTCCGAGACCATGTCTGTACATGCTAGGCTCGTCAAGGTTAACCTTAGTTTCCGCATGTGCAAATCTGGCTTGCACCCGTTGTATGCACACGTAGAGTCTATCACACCCGATCATCACGAGATGCTTCGAAACGACGAGTCTTAGCAACGGTGCCAACTAAGGGTGAACACTTTATTACTTGATATTTAGTGAGAGGGATCATCTTATAATGCTACCGTCGCGATCTAAGCAATACAAGATGCATAAAGGATTAACATCACAGGCAATTCATAATTAGTGTGATATGATATGGCCCTTTCTTCTTGCGCCTTTGATCTCCATCTCCAAAGCACGAACATGATCTCCATCATCACCAGCATTGCGTCAAGGTCAGTGGCGCCGCTTCATGGTTGTCCATCATCACTAGCACCTATTACAACTACTTGGAATAAAGCTATTACAAGATGAATAGACACGCAGGTCTTAACAGAATTAAAGACAACCATTAGGCTCCTGCCGGTTGCCATATTACTACAAGGATCATTGCATACATCAAATATAATCACAATCACATGATGGTCATATCACATCACAAAACACCTGCAAAAACAAGTTAGACGCCTCTAATTTTCTTTGCATGTTTTACGTGCCTTGAGGCTTTCGAATAAGAACGGATCTTACCTACGAAACTGAACCACAACGTTGATACAAGTGCTATCAAGTTGCAAAGTGTAGATTGGATCTATAATATGGTGGGAGAGACAGACACCCGCAAAGCCACTTGTGCAAAGCAAGTTACACGTCAAGCGTGGAGCAAGTCTCATGTGCAATGACATGTAAGGTTAGCCCGAGCCGCTTCATCCCACCATACCGCAAGATGCAAAGTACACAAAGCAAAAGACGGCACGAGCACCAACGCCCACAAAACCATTGCGTTCTACTCGTGCAACAGATCTACGCATAGATACGGCTCTGATACCACTGATGGGTTCATAGCATGGAAAACAAAAAAATTCTACCGCAAGAACGAACAAAACCCAGATCTAATCTAGATAAAAGCCAAGATCTAATCTATTAGACATGTGCAACGAGATAGATCTGTACTAACCCTTATAGATACGAAAGCGTTACGAGATTCGGATCTCGTGGTTGATGTAGTCGATCACTTGCCGATCTCAAGATCGAGTGGACGATCCTTCCGGCGCCGCGTTCCGGCAGCGCTTCCGCAGTCGGTCACACGTGCGGAGTCGAAGCAGACCTTCCTCTCCTCGTTCCAGTGAGTAGCGGAGGTAGTAGATCTTCTCCACAGAATCCCAGCAGCACGACGGCGTGGTGGTGGTGGTGGAGTAGAGAATTCTGCAGGGCTTCGCCTAAGCCTGAGCAGAAGAAAGGAGGAGGAGAGAGGCGGCTAAGATTTGGAGTTGTGGAGGAGGGCCATGGGTTGGCGCCCCTACCCTTCTATTTAAAGGGGGGAGGCGCCATGGGGAGGTGGAGTCCTTGTAGGACTCCCCTCTCCCTTGGCCGGCGGATTGGGAAGGGGGGAGGAGTCCTCCTCCCCCACGACTCCTTGTCTTGCCCCATAAGGACTCCTTGATCCTTTTCTTGGTTTTCAAGCAAACTCCAAGAAATCTTCGAGAACCTTCCGGAACATTCCGAAACCTTCTAGACTCCTCATACAAATACTCCGGAATATTTCCTAACTCAGAAAATGATCCCCAATATATGAATCTTATTCTCCGGACAATTCCGGATCTCCTCGTGATGTCCCGGATCCAATCCGAGACTCCGAACAACATTTGGTCTCCAACGCACATTCCATATCTACTTAAAACAACTTCGAACCTTAAGTGTGTCACCCTACGGTTCGTGAATATGTAGACATGACAGAGACACATCTCCTATCAATAACCATCAGCGGCACCTGGAGATCCATAATGGCTCCCACATACTCAACGATGACTTTGTGATCGATAGAACCATTTACATACGAAACCAATTCCCTTTGTCACGCGATACTATACTTATCCGAGGTTTGATCGTCGGTATCTCCATACCTAGTTCTACCTCATTACTGACAAGTACTCTTTACTCGTTCTGTGATATGTCATCCCTTGTGACCCAGTCACATGCTTGCAAGCTAACTAGATGACATTCCACCGAGAGGGCCCAGAGCATATCTATCCGTCATATGGATGGACAAATCCCAATCTTGGTCCATGCGCTTCAACACATACTTTCAGAATACCCAATGACACCTTTATGACCAACCAGTTACGAAGCGGTGTTTGATGTCATCAAAGTACCCATCCGGTGATGGTGATTAACATAACCTCATGGTCAAAGGATTAGGTTACTATGTATTTTAAAGCTTATAGCAAACGAACTTAATGACTTGATCTTATGCTATGCTTACTAGGGGTGTGTGTCCAACACATCATTCTCCTAATGATATGATCTTGTTATTAACGACATCCAATGTCCATGATCAGGAAACCATGATCATCCATTAATCAACAAGCTAGTTTAACAAGAGGCTTACTAGGGACTCTTTTATGTTTACAAAACACACAAGTATTAATGTTTCCGGTTAATACAATTATAGCATGGGATGTAAACATTTATCATAAACATAAAGATATAATAATAACCACTTTATTATTGACTCTTGGGCATATCTCCAACAGGAGGACCAACAACATATGAAAGACCCACCAAACATGCATCCACAGAACAAGACCGATAAAGGGCGTCACTTAAGTCCTTCTAGCTACGCTCTTACGGAAGCAGAGAAGGAAATCTTTTTTGAAGTCCTTTATAGTATCAAGGTGTCGTTTGGATTCTCATCTAACATAAAGGGTATACTAAATATGACAGAGAAAAAATTCCAAAACCTGAAGTCTCATGACTGTCACGTGATTATGATGCGGTTGCTTCTGATTGCATTGAGGGGGCTTCTATCGGAAAATGTTCGAGTACGCAATGTGAAGCTATGTGCATTCCTCAATTCAATATCTCAGAAGGTGATCAATCAAGATATTCTGACAAGGTTACAGAAGGATGGGGTCCAATGTCTTGTTAGTTTTGAGTTGGTGTTGCCACCATCCTTCTTCAATATTATGACGCATCTCCTGGTTCACCTAGTTGAACATATTTCCATTCTTGGTCCTGTATTTCTACACAATATGTTCCTCTTTGAGAGGTTCATGGGAGTGGTAAAGAAATATGTTCATAACTGTTCTAGGCCAGAAGGAAGCATCTCCAAGGGCTATGGAATAGAGGAGGTCATTGAGTTCTGTGTTGACTTTATTCTTGACCTTAAGCCGATTGGTGTTCCTGAATCACGACATGAGGGGAAACTGAGTGGAAAAGGAACGCTGGGAAAGAAAGCAATGATATGTAGGGACGGACAATCTTTCACTCAAGCACACTACACCGTTCTACAGAATTCCACCTTGGAAGCTCCGTATACCGGGGAACACAAGAATATTGTACGCTCCAACAACCCGGGAAAGCTAGAATCCTAGATTAGAGATGAACACATGAAGACTTTCGGCAGTTGGTTGCAAACACATCTAATGAATGACACCACTGTTGGAGATCGGCTCTACTTGTTGGCTGGGTCACCATCTTCTACTATATTGAATTACCAAGGGTACGAGATAAATGGGAATACATTTTACACGATCGCCCAATCTAAAAAGAGCACCAACCAGAATAGTGGTGTCCGCTTTGATGCAACCAACGAGAATGGCAAAAAGGACACATACTATGATTACATAGAGGAGATATGGGAACTTGACTATGGAGTTTCTTTTAAGGTCCCTTTGTTTTGGTGCAAATGGATCAACCTGAATGGAGAAGGGGTAAAGGTAGACCAGTTGTACGGAATGGCAACAGTAGATCTCAACAATCTTGGTTATAGATCCGAGTCATTTTTCCTAGACAATAATGTGGCACAGGTTGTCTATGTGAAGTACATGTCCTCCATACTGAAAAAAGAAAAAAAATAAGCAAACGAATACATCACACGATGAGCCAAAGCGTCACATAGTTCTTTCAGGGAAAAGAAATATCGTGGAAGTCGAGGACAAGACAGACATATCAGAAGATTATATTAATTTTGATGAAATTCTGCCCTTCAAAGTGAAAACTGACCCAAGCATCCCGTTAAGCAAAGAAGATGCTCCATGGTTACGGCTGAAGCGACCATAAGCGACCATAAACGAGCATAAGAAATTCGAAAACGGTATCACAAACCATTTCGTGTGGTGCCATATTATATGACATAGTTGCAAGGAAAAATACCAAATTTGGTATATTGATTATGTCTCGAAAAAACCTTCACAAAATGACCTAGGTTTCATGGCTTTTGGTCCAAATGACCAATGTTATGTGTATAACCGAGGCATAGTTTGTGATACTGTTCCCATATTGTGTATGCATGTGCATCTTGGGATGGCTAACAATGTTGCAGGAGGAAGTTTTATTTTTCGTTGCATGGAAAAGCCATTTTCTATTTTCCGAGTGCCAAAATCGGGGCGTTTTGTGAAGCAACACCAAACGTTAAATAAAAAAATGGTACCACCCCATTTTCAAAAATACTAGACCACCTTAAATGAAAAATGTCCCAACTAGGGATTTTAAAACCTTTTCGTCCATCCCTGGAGAAAAAGACAAATGTCTACCGAATCTGTAGGAAGTGGGTCCTGTTTGACCTACAGGTACATGATCTAATGCTCGTGATTTTTTGAAAAAAATCATTTCTAGACACATAATGTGATGTTTCTTTAGAGATCTAATGCAAGTTTTAACGAGGCTCATCCCCTATCTTCATGCCCGCACAACATAGTGTCGACACTCACTACATAAGGACGCCTATTTATAGATTAAGCAGTACAACATAGTGTCGAAACTCACGACATAATGTCGACACCCTTGTCGATAGTCCTAGTTGGAGGCACTAACTGGAACTAAACATATTTCCCGCCATTTCCCACCGCTTTCCGCTATGCTTTCCTGCCCTTTTCCTCTAACCGTGTCTTTTAGTCCAAGTTGGAGCCACTAACCGGGACTAAAGATATTTCCCGCCATTTCCCACCGCTTTCCTCTATGCTTTCCTGTCATTTTGCTATAACCGGGTCTTTCAGTCCGAGTTGGAGACACTAACCGGGACTAAAGATATTTCCCGCCATTTCCCACCGCTTCCCGCTATGCTTTTTCGCCCTTTTCCTCTAACCGGGTCTTTTAGTCCTAGTTGGAGCCACTAACCGGGACTAAAGATATTTCTCGCCATTTCCCATCGCTTCCCGCTTTGTTTTTCCGCCCTTTTCCTCTATATCTAGGCCGACCGTGCCATGGCTATCCACACATCCACACCTTCATCTCTCAACAATGGACACTACATATTGGGCCATTCTCACACTCGAAGAGACCGAGGCGCTGTGCGCCTCTAGCTACCCATGCCCACCGAGCTACCGGGTGCCCGCTGACTTGATGTTGAGCGTTGGAGGAGTTCCTATTCCTTCTGTGCCTCAAGAAACATTTGCAAGATGCAGTCATTGCTTGGGCATTGTCTACATAGAGGGTTCTCAGTACAACCATGCCAAATAAAAGATACTAGATAATGGAATGCGTGGATATAAATTGTCCAGCTAGGGTGCATGGCTATCTTCCTAAATATGACACAAGTTGGTTGGTGAGTGACATGGTTATGCACACGTGTCAGCTTTCATCTATCCCTACAGATCATCGTAACCTCTCGTCCACGCTTCTGGCTCGGTTGTTTTACATGGAGATAGTGGAGAGCAAAGCGGTGGAAGTGAAGGCTATAATAAATAAAGTAAGGGTCACGTTTAATTACAACATTTTGGACGACAAAGCTTGGACGGCAAAGCAAAGGGCTCTTGAGGACAGGTTTGGTTCTTTTAGAGACGCGTATGACTGTGTAGTGAGACAACTCCTTACACTACAGGCAAAGAACCCAGGCACCTATCTCGACATCCAACACTATGTGATAGCCGAGGATCCATCCGTAAAGGTGCTTCATCGAGTGTTCTTCTCTTTCTCTGTGTGCATCCAAGCTTTCACTTATTGCCAACCAGTTATATGTGTGGACGGCACGTTTCTCGCTGGCTAGTATAAGGGACAGATCCTTACCGCCATTGGTCAAGACGGCAACAATCGAATTGTCCCACTCACCTTTGCTTTTGTTGTGGGAGAAAACACTGAAAGCTAGACATGGTTCTTCAGTCAGCTCAAGATAGTAGTTGTGAAAGATAAGCCCAATGTGTGCATCATTCATGATAGGCATGCAGGTATACTAAATGCAGCTAAACGTTTGACACAGCCTAGGCCTAAAGAACAAACACCTTGGCTCGACATGCACAGCCGCTGATGCATGCGTCATCTAGGAGCTAATTTTTTCTCATAGTTCAGGAACAAGAATCTGATGAATCTTTTCAAAAAACTGTGCAAGCAGAACCAAGAATGGAAGTATGATTTCATACGTGCACATCTCGATGACTTCACTCAGAAACATGTCAGGGTGAGGAAAGCGGCCCAAACTACAGCTATAGCTGCACATCAAGCAGCAGTTTCTGCCCATGCTGCTACTAGAGAAGAGCAGCTGGAAGAAGAGCCTGTAGGGCTTTGTGACTTGCCTGGATTTGATCCGCCTGGTACTAGGAGAAGTCCCGGGAGATAGATTAAAAAATTTCAACAGTGGATAGAGTACGAGCCTTTGGAGAGGTGGTCTTTGCTACACGACACCCATGGAGCTAGGTATGGTGTCATGACTACAAACCTAGCCGAGTCATATAACTTTGTCCTCAGAGGTGGCAGGGCTCTGCCACTTACATCCATTGTAGAGGGTATTTTGGATGGCACGATCAAATATTTCAGAGACAGATGACAGAGAGCTCAATTGCATATATTAAACAATCCGAACACACGCTTCTGTGAAAAAATTATGGAGTACATGGATAAAAAGATGGCAAAAGCTCGGACACACACTGTCGTGGCCATCGGTAATGCAGAGAGAAGGTTTGAGGTGCGGTTACCTGCCGATAAGTTTGGGTGTGGTAATGAGCTAAGGACGCATGAGGTGAAGATTGGAAATGAGAAATGGCCAACCTGTGAGTGCACATGCAACAAACCAAAATTGCTTCATCTCCCTTGCTCGCATGTGCTTGCTACGTGTGGGCAGCTGGGGTTGGACGCAATCTCGTTCGTGTCTCCGTACTATCTAAAAGAATCTGTGATTAATACTTGGACAGGTGAGATGTTAGGATTTCGAGTAGTTGGTAATTTCAACACGGTAAACCTTGGTGAAAGGCAGTACATCCCCCACCCTGCTCTAATGCGAACATGTAGAGGAAGACGCCAGTGTAGGCGCATCCAGAACGACATGGATGAATCAGAAGCTGGAGGCCCAACGTGACAGTGTTTTCTATGCAATGCTTTTGGCCATAGGCAAGGTGTTGTCCCAAGTTCGGAACATGTGTAGTACCTACGCGAGGCCGTGGTACCCAAGCTCAAAGAAGCAGAGGTCGCGGGCAAACTTAGGTTCCGATGAACTATGTTCCATGTGTAATATATGATGAACTATGTTCCATGTGTAATATGTGATGAACTATGTTTTAGTTTGTAATATGTGATGAACTATTTTTTAAATTGTAATATGTGATGAACTATGTTTTAATTTGTAATTTGTGATGAACTATGTTTTAATTTGTAATTTGTGATGAACTATGTTTTAATTTGTAATTTGTGATGAACTAAGTTTTAATTTTAAATTTGTGATGAACTATGTTTTAATTTGAAATTTGTGATGAACTATGTTTTAATTTGTAATATGTGTAGGAATGGCGAGAAGATACAGTTTGCTCAGTGAAGATATTAAGAAGAAACATCGTGCTAGAATCTTGGAGGATGAACCTAACTCCCTCGAGCCCTTGGTCACTCGCACTCCCAACGTAACCTAGAGGATACACCCGGCTTGGGTTTCGAGGTACGATTTTATTGTAATCATGCATTACAACAATTATGCTTGGACGCACTAAGTCTTTTGTCACTCCATTTCGATATGCAGGTTGAAGTGGGCTGGGCTTTTACCTTTCGCTCGTCTAGCTGAGGACACTGGAGACACTACACGTCTATTATATGACCAGTCGTTGCTCAGCTACTTGGTTGACCACTGGAGGCCCGAGACGCACACTTTTCACTTTCGCTTGGGACAAATGGCTCCTATTCTCCAGGATGTGTCTTACCTGTTGGGACTTCCTTTGGCAGGCCAGCCCATTGGGCTGCTGGATGCACCAGCCAGTTGGCAAGACAATATGGCCCAACGTTTCAAGGGTATTAGTGCCGTATCTAGTCCATTTGACAACGATGATCACGGGCCCAAGTTCGACTGGTTACTAGGATTTCATGTGTGTTTGCTAACTTGTTAGTCCAATTGTCTTTACGCATCGCACCATTCTATGTTTTTTTGGTAGTAAGCTATCTTTACATTAATGCAGATCCAACGTTAGGCTATCCAGAGATCGAGTTGACTGAGCCACAGATCACTTGATGCTTGTAGGCATACTTACTTTGTCTTCTTGGGAAGGTGATGTTCACCGAGAACCATGTCACAACTATCACCGCTCGCTACATCCCTATTGCATTGGAGATTGCTAATGCAACAAGCGCCGACATGATTACACAAAGGAGTTGGGGTTATGTGGTCTTGTCAGCTACATACAGAGGTATGTGAAGCGGTTGCCAGCGTAAAGCTCCTAGGCCAGGCTTGCTTGGATGCCCATTACTGTTGCAGCTTTGGTCTTGGGAGCGGTTTCCTATTGGACGACTAGACGTAGTTGTTGAGACGGCATACCCATCGCATGCATTGGGTGATCCTCCGACAGGACTATTCGACGCAGACCGCATCGACTTACCGACTTTCGGTACAGTTTGGACACGTCGCAAGGTATGTGCAAAGTTTTAATTAGTTCATGTACTATATGACTGGAAATGACATGTCTTCTGTGGCAGAGCCGCTTTTCTCATGCTCAGGTGAGGGGTTGCTACCCCGCTTTCTCCGAGCAGTTTGACGTGCTGCTCGTGAGCTCGGTGATGTGAGAGCCCTACACGGATGCAGCTGTTGGTGCTAGATTCCGCAAGGATGGGGACGACCTGGGAGCCCTCACACTGATTTCTACTCTCTGTACCAGAGACGTGGCATATTGGCTTACAAAATCGAAGATCATCTTCGACATGCAGGTAGAGGAGATGAGCCTACAGAGAGCAATGAGGCAGTTCGGCCTTCGCCAGTTGGCCGACCCTCGTCCTACTGAGAGTGCCTTACCTTTGGTTGTCCACACGTAAGTTTATTGACTTTTCTGGTTTATTGACTTATCTAGTTTATTGACTAATCTGGTTTATTGACTTATCGCAAACACTCTCCAATTGTAGGTTTTCAAGGAAGGGAAGCAACAAGGCCGTGACAGGCTGGCTCCATAGAGTTGGGACATACGTAGAGGAGTGGGACATCGCAACAACATGAGTCTGGGACTCGGATGCCCCGTTTGATATGGAAGAGTTCAACCACTATCTGAGAAGCTACATGAGCGCCACCCATGGTAAATAAGAAGATTGCTGAGATACTCATTATCTGCTTGCCTTGTCATTTTGATATGGGGATTCTTCCGTATCATCGGGCAAGGGGTACCCCGTTGGAGGTTCTCTATGATATGCACGTATTTACGATGACAAGAACTTACCGGTAACTAAAGTTGAGTAGCATGAGGAGCGGCCCTCGTACTCAAGGGACATGGGATTTCCAGTTTATAGTCTTTCAAGCATATAACTCATATTGGACCTCACTTTCGCCTTAACCATATTAAAGATGTTTATGATAGGGGCAATGTGAGCTCAAAGCTAATGAGTACCATACTTTCAGCATTTGGAAGCCTTTCAAACTATTTAAAACCGTTTCATTTCCTTGTTGAGTCTCCACATATTCTATGAGCACCTTCTTGAGAGCATAGTTGTCATTCTTAGTGTAATGTGCTTGTCTCAAAACTTGATTATTTGTGTTATGACTTTGATGCTTGTATTTTGATATCTTTACTTCTAGTCTTCACCTGAACTTCAGAGGTGCCTTGGCATTCATAATCAAAGGCAAGCGAGATACCACTCTATCATACCTTGTTCTGAGCATTGTAATGTTGCTTATGTTTATGTTTCATGCTACTTATTATTTTTGAGTTGGAATCTCTTCATAGCTTGCAATGCCTATTAAGTAAACTTAGTTGCATACTCCTTATTATGAATTGTCTAAGTAGTTGATCACATGCTGAGAATATATACATCATATGAAGCAAATGTGTTCGTGAAAGTTTTTTTATCGCACTTAGTTTTCAACTGAATTGCTTGAGGAGAAGCAATAAGCTAAGCTTGGGGGAGTTGATACGTTCAAAATGTATCTACTTTTCCGAACACTTTTGCTATAATTTCTCCTCTAAACTTGTGTGATTTGGATGCAACTAACACAGACTGACGCTGTTTTTAGCAGAATTGCCTTGGTGTTTAGTTTTTGTGCAGAAAATCAACTATCAGGAAAAATCCCGGAAAATATGCCAAAAATCCTATTTCACCAGAAGATTCCCAGAGCCAGAATACGAGACGGAGGGGGGCTGGGCCCAGGCCACACCACCTGGCCGCGCGGGCCAGGCCTGGCCGCGCCAGGGGGTGGTTTGGCCGCCCCAGACACCCCCTCGGCCTCCCTCTTAGCCTATAAGATGCCTTCTAGCCTAAAAACTCAGGGGGTTCGACGTTTTTCTAGAAAGAGTTCCGCTCTGCCGCCACCACCATATTCCGCGATTCAGAACCAAAAACTCCGTTCTGGCACCCTGCTGGGACGGGGAAATGGAGGAGATCATCGCCATCGCTTCTCCACCGACCATCCATGTTTCCCCCATCTATAAGTGAGTAATCCTCTGCTGTAGGCTATGGGGATGGTAGGGATTGGATGAGATCGTTCATGTAATGGCATTAGATTGTTAGGGCATGGTGCCTATTATCTTCTATTAGTGCTTTATGACTTTGGTGCGACTTGTTATGCTTAATGCTTGTCACTAGGGCCCGAGTGCCATGATTTTAGATCTGAACATGTTATTAATTCATTATGATAGTATTATTTATGGTCTTACCTGCAAGTTGTATACACACGTTGTTGTCCGGAACCAAAGGCCCCGAAGTGACAGAAACCGGGATAACCGGAGGGAATGGCTTTGATGTGAGGATCACATGTGTTCACAGAGTGTTAATGCTTTGCTCCGGTGCTCTATTAAAAGGAGCACCTTAATTGCTAGTAGTTCCCTTGAGGCCCCGCTGCAAACGGGCTGGCAGGACAAAAGATGTTGTGCAAGTTCTCATTGCGAGCACGTATGACTATATATGGGACACATGCCTAGGATTATCTAGTACTTGGATGCTTT
This sequence comes from Avena eriantha, assembly GCA_910589775.1. Lineage (NCBI taxonomy): Eukaryota > Viridiplantae > Streptophyta > Magnoliopsida > Poales > Poaceae > Avena > Avena eriantha. The sequence continues at coordinate 478,811,182 of OU342745.1, forward strand.
AGCTTATTTACCTGCAATTGCCCTATGTTCTGATTGCTATGTGAATTGTCTTGTCCATGCAATGCCCGTCCATCCATCCCTATGCCTACCGCACTCGAATCCTACTATTTACTACTATTGTTACTTCTGTCTTTACTTTACTACTGCTGTTACTTTACTATTCCTACTACAAAACTGTTGCTACTGATAAAACTGCTATGAGCAAGATTGTTTCTAGGTGCAGCTGAATTGACAACTTAGTTGTTAAGGCTTATAAATATTCTTTGGCTCCCCTTGTGTCGAATCAATAAATTGAGTTTCACTTCCCTCGAAAATACTGCGATACACCCCTATACTTGTGGGTCATCAGACAGAATGCGGTAACACATTGTCTTCATCTAATGTACCTACTTGCTATAGAGTTTCTATTCCATTTTACCCTAGTGGTTCAAATTGCAGGCACAGTTGCTAGTTGATCTTGAGACGGAGACTGCTGATTACAGACGGTCCCTCTGGACCTCTGCTTATACCACGTCAGGAGCAGCAGACCTAGCGGATTCACCTAGAGGAGAAGATCCGACGTATCCACGGAGTTATCACGTACACCTGCTCTTTGGACGTTGCTCACCAGCCGTGACCACAACGGCCTCCGCGTCACTCAATGCAGCAGAGGCAGCACCAGCAGCAACCACGTCCACCCTCGCCCATACGACAGTCTCCACGTCCACGACTTAGACCACAGGCAACACCGAGGCCTCCCCCTCCAGACCAGCCTGGAGGTTCGTCGTGGTAGCAGCAGAGTTCTTTCGACTGGTGGCAGTAGCAGCAGCCACCTTTTCAAGGTGGAGGTTCATCGTGGCAGCCTCATCAGCAGCAGCCACCTTTTTAGGGTGGAGGTTCGTCGTGGCAGCAGCAGGAGCCTTTGGGCCACTCTCCCGCGCCGAACTATGGCTTTCGTCCACAGCCGCAGCCACAGGGTATGCGTCTTACACAATACCGAGACTAGCTTCATATCAATTTCTTATATACTTCGGTATTCATATGCAGGAGCCTTTGGAGTGCATGGGTCTATGCCTGACTATCAGGGATCTTTTTCTGGATCGACGTGGATGAGTGATCATGAGGTGGAGCATAACACTCAGGACTTCTTGACACAAAGCAGTTGGATCAACATTTTGTTGGGTTCATAGCATGCAAAACAAAAAATTTCTACCGCAAGAATGAACAAAACCCAGACCTAATCTAGATAAAAGCCAAGATCTAATCTATTAGACATGTGCAACGAGATAGATCTGTACTAACCCTTGTAGACTCTAAAGCGTTACGAGATTGGATCTCGTGGTTGATGTAGTCGATCACTTGCCGATCTCAAGATCGAGTGGACGATCCTTCCGGCGCCGCGTTCCGGCAGCGCTTCCGCAGTCGGTCACACGTGTGGAGTCGAAGCAGACCTTCCTCTCCCTGTTCCAGCGAGCAGCAGAGGTAGTAGATCTCTCCACGGAATCTCAGCAGCACGACGGCGTGGTGGTGGTGGTGGAGTAGAGGATTCTGCAGGGCTTCGCCTAAGCCTGACTAGAAGGAAGGAGGAGGAGAGAGGCGGCTAGGGGCAAGAGTGGAGGAGCAAGGAGGGGTGGCGCCTCCACCCCTCTATATATAGAGGGAGGGGTGCGGCCTAGGGTTCCCACCCCTAGGCCCACCCCCTAGGGCCGGCACACAAGGGAGCTTGGGGGGAGAGTCCTTCCCCCCCAAGTTTCCCTTTTAAATTTCCCTTTATCCTTTTATCCTTTCTTGGTTTTCAAGTAAACTCCAAAAAATCTTCTAGAACCTTCTGGAACATTCCGAAACCTTCTAGAACCCCCATATAAATACTCCGGAACATTTCCTAACTTAGAAAATGATCTCCATTATATGAATCTTATTCTCTGGACAATTTCGGATCTCCTCGTGATGTCCCGGATCCAATCCGAGACTCCGAACAACATTCGGTCTCCAACGCACATTCCATATCTACTTAAAACAACTTCGAACCTTAAGTGTGTCACCCTACGGTTCGTGAATATGCAGACATGATGAAGACACCTCTCCGATCAATAACCATCAGCGGGATCTGGAGATCCATAACGGCTCCCACATACTCAACGATGACTTTGTGATCGATAGAACCATTAACATACGAAACCAATTCCCTTTGTCATGCGATACTATACTTATCCGAGGTTTGATCGTCGGTATCTCCATACCTAGTTCTACCTCGTTACTGATAAGTACTCTTTACTCGTTCCATGTTATGTCATGCCTTGTGACCCAGTCACATGCTTGCAAGCTAACTAGATGACATTCCACCGAAGCGGGATCTGGAGATCCATAACGGCTCCCACATACTCAACGATGACTTTGTGATCGATAGAACCATTAACATACGAAACCAATTCCCTTTGTCATGCGATACTATACTTATCCGAGGTTTGATCGTCGGTATCAGCCTACCTAGTTCTACCTCGTTACTGATAAGTACTCTTTACTCATTCCATGTTATGTCATCCCTTGTAACCCAGTCACATGCTTGTAAGCTAACTAGATGACATTCCACCGAGAGGGCCCAGAGCATATCTATCCGTCATATGGATGGACAAATCCCAATCTTGGTCCACGCGCTTCAACACATACTTTCAGAATACCCAATGACACCTTTATAACCACCCAGTTACGAAGCGGTGTTTGATGTCATCAAAGTACCCATCTGGTGATGGTGATTAACACAACCTCATGGTCAAAGGATTAGGTTACTATGCATTTGAAAGCTTATAGCAATGCGAACTTAATGACTTGATCTTATGCTACGCTTACTATGGGTGTGTGTCCATTACATCATTCTCCTAATGATATAATCTTGTTATTAATCACATCCAATGTCCATGATCATGAAACCATGATCATCAATTAATCAACAAGCTAGTTCAAGAAGAGGCTTACTAGGGACTCTTTTATGTTTACAAAACACACATGTATTGGTGTTTCCTTATAATACAATTATAGCATGGGATGTAAACATTCATCATTAACACAAAGATATAATAATAACCACTTTTATTATTGCCTCTTGGGCATATCTCCAACAGTCTCCCACTTGCACCAGAGTCAATAATCTAGATTACATGGTAATATACCTAACACCCATGGCGTTCTGGTGTTGGTCATGCTTTGCCCTAGGGATAGGTTTAGTCAACAGATCTGCCACATTCAGATTAGTGTGTACTTTGCAAATCTTTATGTCACCATCTTGGACATACTCGCGAATAGCATGGAAACGTAGCTTGATGTGCTTCAGCTTGCTATGTGACCTTGGCTCCTGTGCATTAGCTATGGCACCTGTGTTGTCACAGTAGATGGCCATCGGGTCCAACGCACTGGGAACCACGCCAAGTTCAGTAATGAACTCCTTCATCCATATGGCTTCTTGTGCAGCCTCCGAAGCAGCTATGTATTCTGATTCAGTTGAAGATTTCGTCACAACGCTTTGCTTTGCACTCCTCCAGCTCACTACAGCACCATTCAAAATAAATACGTATCCCGACTGTGACTTCGAGTCATCCAGATCGGTGTTCCAACTAGCATCGGTGTAACCGTTTACAACAAGCTGTTCATCACCTCCATAAGAAAGAACCATATCCTTAGTCCTCTTTAGGTATTTTAGGATATTTTTGACCGTTGTCCAGTGTTCCATTCCAGGATCACTTTGATATCTGCTAGTCAAACTAACAGCATGTGCTATATCCGGTCTTGTACACAGCGTGGCATACATGATAGAACCTATGGCCGAGGCATAGGGAATATTATTCATCTTTTCTCTATCTTCTGCCGTAGCTGGACTTTGAGTCTTACTCAAGGTCCTACCTGACAACATGGGCACGAACCCTTTCTTGCTCTCTTCCATTCTAAACTTCTTTAGAACTTTGTCTAAGTATGTACTTTGTGAAAGCGCTATTAGGCGTCTTGATCTATCTCTATAAATCTTGATGCCTAGAATATATGCCGCTTCGCCAAGATCTTTCATTGAAAACTATTATTCAAATAGGCTTTGACACTATTAAGAAGTTCTATATCATTCCCAATCAACAATATGTCATCTACATGTAGTACTAGGAATGCTACAGAGCTCCCACTCACTTTCTTGTAAATACAAGCTTGTCCATAAGTTTGTATAAATCCAAAGTTTTTGATTACTTTATCAAAATGTTGATTCCAACTCCGGGATGCTTGCTTCAGTCCATAAATGGAGCGCTGAAGTTTGCATACCTTGTCAGCATCACTAGGATCGACAAAACCCTTGGGTTGTACCATATACAACTCTTCCTCAATGTCACCATTAAGGAACGCCGTTTTGACATCCATCTGCCAAATCTCATAATCGAAATATGCAGCAATTGCTAACAAAATCCTCACAGACTTTAGCTTCGCTACTGGTGAGAATGTCTCATCATAGTCAACTCCTTGAATTTGTCGGAACCCTTTCGCCACAAGTCGAGCTTTATAGACGGTAACATTACCATTAGCATCTGTTTTTCTCTTGAAAATCCATTTGTTCTCGACAGCCTTACGGCCATCCGGTAAGTCCACCAAAGTCCACACTTGGTTTTCGTACATGGATCCCATTTTGGATTTCATGGCTTCTAGCCATTTGTCGGAATCTGGGTTCACCATAGCTTCTTCATACGTCGCAGGGTCATCAGCGTTGTCCACCAACATGACGTTCAAGGCAGAGTCATACCAATCAGGAGTGGTACGAACCCTCGTTGACCTGCGAGGTTCAGCAGTAACTTTGTTCGAAGTTTCATGATCACCATCATTAGCTTCCTCTCCAATTGGTGCAGGTGGCACAAAAACATCTTCCGGTGCTGCGCTACTCTCAAATCCGAGAGAAGGTTCGATAACCTCATTGAGTTCTACTTTCCTTCCAGTCACTTCCTTCGAGAGAAACTCCTTCTCAAGAAAGGATCCATTCTTGGCAATGAAAACTTTGCCTTCGGATCTATGATAGAAGGTATACGCAATTGTTGCTTTAGGGTATCCTATGAAGACGCATTTCTCCGCTTTGGGTTCAAGCTTATCAGGCTGTAACTTCTTTACATATGCTTCGCAACCCCAAACTTTAAGGAACGACAACTTAGGTTTCTTACCAAACCACAATTCGTACGGTGTCGTTTCAACGGATTTAGATGGTGCCCTATTTAAAGTGAATGCGACTGTCTCTAATTCATAGCCCCAAAACGATAGCGGTAAATCTGTAAGAGACATCATAGACCGAACCATATCTAAGAGAGTTCGATTACGACGTTCAGACACACCATTACGCTGTGGTGTTCCCGGCAGTGTCAACTGCGAAAGTATTCCACATTTCTTTAAATGCATGCTAAACTCATAACTTAGATATTCACCTCCGCGGTCAGAACGCAGAAACTTAATCTTCTTGTTACGATGATTCTCCACTTCACTTTGAAATTCCTTAAACTTCTCGAAAGTTTCGGACTTATGTTTCATAAAATAGACATACCCATATCTACTCAAATAATCCGTGAAAGTGAGAACATAACGATATCCACCACGCGATGCTACACTCATTGGACCGCACACATCGGTATGTATTATTTCCAATAAGTCTGTAGCTCGCTCCATTGTACCAGAGAATGGAGTCTTAGTCATTTTTCCCATTAGACATGCTTCGCATCTTTCAAGTGATTCAAAATCAAGTGATTCAAGAAGTCCATCAGAATGGAGTTTCTTCATACGCTTCACTCCAAAGTGACCAAGACGACAGTGCCACATGTATGTAAAATTATCATTCAATTTTGTTCGTTTAGCATCTATGTTGTGAACATGTGTATCACTACTATCGAGATTCAGTAAGAATAAACCATTCATCTCAGGTGCATTACCATAAAAGATTTTACTCATATAAATCGAACAACCTTTATTCTCCGACTTAAAAGAGTAACCGTCTCGCAATAAACAAGATCCAGATATAATGTTCATGCTTAACGCAGGCACCAAATAACAATTATTCAAATTTAAAACTAATCCCGAAGGTAGATGTAGAGGGAGCGTGCCGACGGCGATCACATCAACCTTGGAGCCATTTCCAACGCACATCGTCACCTCGTCTCTCGCTAGCTCCTGTTTCGAGTTACAAATATGAGCAACCGAACCAGTATCAAATACCCAGGCACTACTACGATTACTAGTAAGATACACATCAATAACATGTATATCGAATATACCTTTCTTCTTGATGTTGCCGTTCTTCAGATCCGCTAGGTACTTGGGGCACTTACGCTTCCAGTGACCAGTACCCTTGCAGTAGAAGCATTCAGTTTTAGGCTTGGGACCAGCCTTGGGTTTCTTAGCAGGTGCGGCAGCTTTCTTGCCATCCTTCTTGAAGTTGCCCTTGTTCTTAGGCTTGCCCTGTCTCTTGAAATTGGTGGTCTTATTGACCATCAACACTTGGTGCTCCTTCTTGATCTCCACTTCAGCAGTTTTTAGCATGGACGATAGTTCAGGCAACGTCTTGTTCATGCAGTGCATATTGTAGTTCATCACAAAGTTCTTATAACTCGGTGGCAGTGATTGGAGGACACGGTGAATCCCTAACTCATTAGGAATCCTTATCCCCAACTCTTGGAGCTTGTTTGCGTGCCCAGACATGGTGAGCACGCGCTCGCTAACAGAGCTACCCTCTTCCATCTTATAGTTAAAGAACTTTTCGGAGGCCTCATAGCTTTCCATGGCCGTGCGAGTCTCAAAAATCAGCCTGAGCTCCTTAATGATCTCGAACGGGTCGTGGTGCTCAAAGTGCTTCTGAAGCTCCGCTTCTAAACCGTACAGGATGGCACACTGAACTGTGGAGTAATGATTTTTCCAAGTGGCGTAAACATTCTTTACGTCATCGGTGGCATCTTCTGCAGGTTGGTCACCTAGCGGTGCTTCGAGCACATAGGTCAACTGACCAGCCCTGAGGATGATCTTCAGTCCACGGAACCAGTCCGTGAAATTGCTTCCATTGTTCTTAAGCTTTTCGTTCTCTAGGAACACATTGAAATTGATGGAGGGGGTCGCCATAATCTACAACAAATTTGCAAGTAGTTTAGACTAAGTTTATGATGAATTGAGTTCAAATTTAATTCTTAAATTAGCTAGGTGAACTCCCACTCAAAACAACATCCCTCACATTGTCTTAGTGATTACACGCACCAAGTCCACTACACCAAGTCCGATCTTCATGAGAGAAGATGTAGTTTCGTCGGCGAACAATCTTCATGTTCATCATATCATTCATATGACTCATGCTCTACCTTTTGGTATTTCCGTGTTCCGAGACCATGTTTGTACATGCTAGGCTCATCAATATTAACCTTAGTTTCCGCATGTGCAAATCTGGCTTGCACCCATTGTATGCACACGTAGAATCTATCACATCCGATCATCACGAGATGCTTCGAAACGACGAGTCTTAGCAACGGTGCCAACTAAGGGCGAACACTTTATTACTTGATATTTAGTGAGAGGGATCATCTTATAATGCTACCGTCGCGATCTAAGCAATACAAGATGCATAAAGGATTAACATCACATGCAATTCATAATTAGTGTGATATGATATGGCCCTTTCTTCTTGTGCCTTTGATCTCCATCTCCAAAGCACGGACATGATCTCCATCATCACCAGCATTGCGTCAAGGTCAATGGCGCCGCTTCATGGTTGTCCATCCTCACTAGCAACTATTACAACTACTTGGAATAAAGCTATTACAAGATGAATAGACACGCATGTCTTAACAGAATTAAAGACAACCATTAGGCTCCTGCCGGTTGCCCTATTACAACAAGGATCATTGCATACATCAAAAACAATCATAATCACATGATGGCCATATCACATCACAAAATCCCTGCAAAAACAAGTTAGACGCCTCTAATTTTCTTTGCATGTTTTACGTGGTTTGGGGCTTTCGAATAAGAACGGATCTTACCTACGAAACTGAACCACAACGTTGATACAAGTGCTATCAAGTGAAAAGTGTAAATTGGATCTATACTATGGTGAGAGAGACAGACACCCGCAAATCCACTTGTGGAAAGCAAGTTACACGTCAAGCGTGGAGCAAGTCTCATGTGCGATGACATGTAAGGTTAGCCCGAGCCGCTTCATCCCACCATACCACAAGATGCAAAGTACACAAAGCAAAAGACGGCACGAGCACCAACGCCCACAAAACTATTGTGTTCTACTCGTGCAATAGATCTACGCATAGATACGGCTCTGATACCACTGTTGGGTTCGTAGCATGGAAAACAAAAATTGTCTACCGCAAGAACGAACAAAACCCAGATCTAATCTAGATAAAAGCCAAGATCTAATCTATTAGACATGTGCAACGAGATAGATCTGTACTAACCCTTGTAGAGCCGAAAGCATTACGAGATTGGATCTCGTGGTTGATGTAGTCGATCACTTGCCGATCTCAAGATCGAGTGGATGATCCTTCCGGCGCCGCGTTCCGGCAGCGCTTCCGCAGTCGGTCACACGTGTGGAGTCGAAGCAGACCTTCCTCTCCCCGTTCCAGCGAGCAGCAGAGGTAGTAGATCTCTCCACGGAATCTCAGCAGCACGACGGCGTGGTGGTGGTGGTGGAGTAGAGGATTCTGCAGGGCTTCGCCTAAGCCTGACTAGAAGGAAGGAGGAGGAGAGAGGCGGCTAGGGGCAAGAGTGGAGGAGAAAGGAGGGGTGGCGCCTCCACCCCTCTATATATAGAGGGAGGGGTGCGGCCTAGGGTTCCCACCCCTAGGCCCACCCCCTAGGGCCGGCACACAAGGGAGCTTGGGGGGAGAGTCCTTCCCCCCCAAGTTTCCCTTTTAAATTTCCCTTTATCCTTTTATCCTTTCTTGGTTTTCAAGTAAACTCCAAAAAATCTTCTAGAACCTTCCGGAACATTCCGAAACCTTCTAGAACCCCCATATAAATACTCCGGAACATTTCCTAACTTAGAAAATGATCTCCATTATACGAATCTTATTCTCCGGACAATTCTGGATCTCCTCGTGATGTCCTGGATCCAATCTGAGACTCCGAACAACATTCGGTCTCCAACGCACATTCCATATCTACTTAAAACAACTTCGAACCTTAAGTGTGTCACCCTACGGTTCGTGAATATGCAGACATGATGAAGACACCTCTCCGATCAATAACCATCAGCGGGATCTGGAGATCCATAACGGCTCCCACATACTCAACGATGACTTTGTGATCGATAGAACCATTAACATACGAAACCAATTCCCTTTGTCACCCGTTGCTATACTTATCCGAGGTTTGATCGTCGGTATCTCCATACCTAGTTCTACCTCGTTACTGATAAGTACTATTTACTCGTTCCATGTTATGTCATCCCTTGTGACCCAGTCACATGCTTGCAAGCTAACTAGATGACATTCCACCGAGAGGGCCCAGAGCATATCTATCCATCATATGGATGGACAAATCCCAATCTTGGTCCAGGCGCTTCAACACATACTTTCAGAATACCCAATGACACCTTTATTACCACCCAGTTACGAAGCGGTGTTTGATGTCATCAAAGTACCCATCCGGTGATGGTGATTAACACAACCTCATGGTCGAAGGATTAGGTTACTATGCATTTGAAAGCTTATAGCAATGCGAACTTAATGACTCGATCTTATGCTACGGTTACTATGGGTGTGTGTCCATCACATCATTCTCCTAATGATATAATCTTGTTATTAATCACATCCAATGTCCATGATCAGGAAACCATGATCATCAATTAATCAACAAGCCAGTTCAACAAGAGGCTTACTAGGGACTCTTTTATGTTCACAAAACACACATGTATTAGTGTTTCCTTATAATACAATTATAGCATGGGATGTAAACATTCATCATTAACACAAAGATATAATAATAACCACTTTTATTATTGCCTCTTGGGAATATCTCCAACACATTTTTCAGACCCCCACACAGGAGACTCAGTACGATGATCACGGCTTAGTGATTCCTCCTCGAATCGTTCGTGCGCCCATTAGGTACGGTTGGAAACCACTAGAGCAACCAGAGCAACCACGTGAGCGTCAAGGCAGACGACGACGCTGATACCTCTCTCAGCCAGATATGTACTAGTTCTCTATCTATCTATCTATCTATCTATCTATCTATCTATGTATGTATGTATGAGACATATATCTATCTATGTGTGAGACATGGACCTTTCTATGTGTGAGACATTTCGCAATGTTATTCATTGCTTGGTCGAGATCGCTAACAAACGACTACAACAGAAAATTAGGATACAAACTAGATAATTAAGATACACACACGAGCTACAAGGGAGAATTGTTCTATCCCTACGACGATGCCTTCTTCATGGCCTACTCTTATTGCCCTTACCCTTCGACGATGCCTCGACCGATGATGGCTTGCACTTACCCTTCGACGATGCCTTGCCTTTACCCTTCTTCTTGGCCAGCCTTTCGTCCCACTCAGGTCTCCACTTAGTCCCAACGGTAGGCGTCATGAATATATCATCTTCATCTTCACTCTCTTCTAGCTTATCATTGCTCTTCTTGGCATGCGCCTTGTTCAAGGTCTTGGCCTTGTCACACTATGCTCTATCCCTAGTACCACCGACCGGCGGCATGAAGAGATCGTTAGAGTCTTCACTCTCTTCTATCCAAATCCAAGGGAGCGTGATGTTCTGCTGCTTTGCCCCTTCATTAGAGAATCGTTTCTTGCTCCACCTAGCATTGATCCAAAGTAGCTCTTGCCGTATCTCGTATGGAGTCCTCTTTGGCCAGCATTTTCTACGCAATCCCTCACCCAGCTCAGTGAGGAGACAATTAGTACTAATTAGGTCCTCCAATGGGACTGGATTGTTGTCTATCCTAAAGTTCCTAGCCAAATGAAAAAGGTCGACGGACATGTCTATCACGAAACTGTGATCGTAGGGAAAACCGGGAAACATACTAACTAAAAGGGTTTGCTTAAACAACTGCGTGATTAGGGGGTTTTATAGGGTAAACAAACAAAAAATGGCGGGAAACATTTTGGCAGGAAACATTTTGGCAGGAAATATTTTGGTAGGAGATATTTTGGCGGGAAACATTTTGGCAGGAGACATTTTGGCTACATTGTCTCCAAAATTAAATGACATGTTGAATTTAAGATACATCACAATACTATAACTGAAATGAAGTTACATCAAGACACTACAACTGAAATTAAGATACATCAAGACATTACAACTGAAATTAAGATACATCAGGACACTACAACTGAAATGAAGTTACATCACGACACTACAACCGAAATTAAGATACATCAGTACTAAGACATACGTCTACCTTCCCTGAGTCCAGCGCGGGTACTTCCCGGTCTTGTCCCCACGTTCCTCTGCCGCCCGCGCCTCGGCAGCTCTTTCTCTTAATCTCTTCCTTTCCGCCTCACGGGCCTCCTTGCGCCCCTGTTCCTGCCGCTCCTCTTCCTCCCTTCTCTTCCTGTTCATCTCGCGGTTTCAAGCTTGCTCTGCTCGGAATTCTTTCATTTCTCTCTCCCGTTCCTTCTTCCCATTCGCGGCCTTCCTTTCAGCACGTTCCTCATCAACAAAGATATCCCTTGCACGCCGGCTCCTGTCCGCAATCTCCTGCACGGCCTAGGCTGGCTGCTCCGTGTCAATCCAATGGTACCACTTGCAAAGTGGAGGAGGTGACTACAAGCAAATCGATGGAATGAATAAAAGAACACATGATAACATGAATGGTTCATATTAACCATACTCTGAGAACATACCAGAGGCCTCTCGTACGACGAACTTGCTTGCTGGGGCGGGCTTGCGTCGTAGTTGGGACACATGAAAAACTTCATGCCCATGCAGGTGGAGAAATCGATCGACTACTTGACCTTCATGAGATGGCCGCACCAACAGCGCTCATGTGTCACCCCTTGTGGCAATCTGGCATCTTTCATCTTCGTAGGCCTATACTCTGGGTCCGAACATGGCACACTCATGACGGAGAGGGGAAGGAAATGCGAGAAAAAGAGAAAGAACAGCTGAACTAGGTGAAGAGAGAACATCTCGGTGCCTGGATTTATAGAGCCAATGGGAAGAATAGGCGGGAAAAAAGGCGGGAAAACATGGTAGGAGGCGGGAATCAACTGGCAGGAAATCATGACGGGAATAGGTTGGCGGGAAATAGTGGCGGAAATCGGCAGGCGGGAACCGAAAACTAATTTAGACGTTTAGGGCTTGCAGTGATTAAGCATGGTTATGCATTGATCATGCATGATTTGGTTAGGGCATGGACGATTAGTCCAATCGGTGAGGGCCTGGCCGATTGGGCCATTCGGCCTTCCTGTGACCGAGAGGTGCACTCGGCTTCGCCCTGGCCGATTGGGCCATCCCCAGTCGGCTAGGCCCTGACCGACTGGGCCAATCGCGACACCCTGACCGATTACAGCTGGCTGACACTGGCATGTCTGCCGAGAGCTCACTCAGCGAGCTCCAGGCCGAATCGTTGCATTCGGCGACGCCGTAGCCGACAAATACCTAGAACTTTAAATGCTAAATTCGCGCAACACTTGTGAAATTAATTAAAAGAAGTGTATTATTTAAAGAAAAATTGCCTTTCCCTACACAACAAAATCACAATATATATATATATATCATGTGATATATATATCACAGCATGCTTGCACAGTACATATATATTGCATACACAATACATATGTATCATCCAAAAATGCTCGATATAAGTGCATAAACAATACATATATCATCCAAAAGTGCTCGACATCAAGTGCATACACAATACATATATGGTATCATCATCATACATATAGAGTGCCCTACATGTAGCTCTAGAACCCTACACCCATATCTAACGGCATGAAGAGCTCGACAACTCGAGATCTCCCTGCGTGAAGTCAGACGTCCTATTTCTAGGTACCTAACAATCACCAACAGAAGGAGGGCTAGGCGAGACATGAGGAGAAGCACCAGGAAAACCACTAGGAGAAGCACTAGAAGAAGAACCTGGAGAATGGTCACCGATATGCATCGGAGTGATCTCGCACGACGAACCAGGCGTGGCTTGTGCACGACCAAACGGTAGGTTTCCGGAACATCTGGTCCCCTACATGTTTAAGCAAGAGTTAGCAACCTGAGAGACACGTTTTCCTAGAGAGTAGTAGGTATTAAGTGGTCAGGCAAAAGATCTTACTAGGGTCCCTCCGTAGTAGGTCACAGCGAATTCTTCCTTCGATGGCGTCACTACCAACAGCCCTGGCCTAGGTACTGGTTCTGGTAACGGTGCCAAATCCTGCTCTCCAGTGGCCATAAACCTTGCGAATTTCTGCAAGATGGTTTAGATGTCAGACGTTGCAGAAATAAAGGTTCAAACTAGCACTATATGGAGTGGGACTTACCGCATTCATGGTTTCTTGGTACACCTGGTATGCATCATTCCTCTTCAGTCACTCCTGAGCGGTCAACTTATATTCTGCATGACGTGCATCATAGGGCACATCCAACTTAGGCTACAATTTCAAAAATAGTGAATATCGTCAACTTCGCCATTCAGGAACGAATGTCATAAATAGGATGAAAGGGCGAAAAACTTACATCGGTGGATCGACGCGGCCGTAGAGGAGGCTAGATAGAGGGACCGTCGGCGGTGAGGGTAGCCTTGACACGAGTGAGGTTCATGGTGGTCACGACATTTATAATGCTGAGATGGCCATGCTACCTGCCGTGCCCTGCTACAATAAACGAAACCTCGTCGGTCTCCTCGATAATGGGGTCATTGGCGAAACAAACAAACAAAACTAGGGGACTAAACATGCCTAAACAAATAAAAAAGTACATTGGCAGAACCTCGTACAGAGAGAGCTAGGGGATAGATCCCCGGGCCCAAAGAGACTAGGGCTTCGATGGGAGACGGACGCCGGAGCGCCTGAATCCCACCAGAACTTGCATAAAACCATGCCATGTGTATACAAGTGTGGTATATGGTCTATAGATGCAATGGCTACCTCCTAGGTGTCACCGTCTTCACGGGCATGCGGTAACACTTAGTAGAAAACTCTAGGTGTTTATCGCATGCACCATAGACAGTCACACCTGGGAGCTAGGTTTTCCATCTAAGAGCAATCCACCACACTTGTGCATGTATTCTATGGACACTCGCGTGTTCTTGTGCCATCCCGGCGCTTGGAGGGTCCTTTTCCGACGAAACCTTAATCTGAGGACCACGCAGGTCTACCCCGTAGCATTGTCCGTATGAGGGCTGACCAGTGTACTTTTATAGTGGTTTAGATTTGATTAGGTCATAAATACATGGAAAACCAAGACTAGGCCCAAGGTTCCACCGGCTTGCCTCCATTTGACCCGCAACTGGAGTTTTCCTCCTGCATGTCCAGCACACTTCTCTAAGTGTTATCACATGCGCGTAGACGGTCACACTCGGGAGCTTGACTTTTCATATCATGTGATATTCAAGTGGGAGAGAGAGAGGAGTCGGGGAACATGTGGAGAAGAAGAGCCAAAAGAGGGGATAAGGTTCTGGGCCCTACCCTCGCTGATAGAGTGTCACACACTTAACTATCCGGAAAATGGGAGCGACCCGATTGTCCGGGAGAACTCGATCTACCTTTTCCTTTTACTCCCTCCGTCTCGAAATAGATGTCGCAGGTTTGTTAAAATTTTGATGAATCTAGACACTAAATTTTGATAAATCCAAGACATCTATTTTGAGACAGAGGGAGTAGAAAATAAGTACAAATTATTATTTCCAAATAATAGTCAGTTGAAACAAGATTAATGGATAATTGATGCATCTGGAATGATTTGGAAAAAAAGGTACCGACGTGAACATATAAACTTATAAATATTTCCGTGATGATGTGCCGTCAACCGATATCATTAAAAAAAGGTTCAGCTCTTGTAGTAATTAGAGAGCCTTAAAAAAACATCTTAGACATCTCTCGTTCAAAGCAATAAAGCTTCGTGCTCACACAGAGATGGAAGACCAGCTGCTAGTACCATTTACCGAGATTGAAGTTGTTGACAATATCTGCTATTTTAGGTCTCCTTTTCTGATCAAGATCCACACATGTTAGAGCAAGGTCGATGCACCTGATTTTATGAGGGTAATCATCATCGTCATTTATTCCATCATATTCGCGAATCATGCAACTTGCGTCCTTACAATTTTGTTTCACCTGCATACAAAATTGGACTATTAATTTATGCTCTTAGGTGAGAACGTACCACTTCCTCAGTTTTACAAAATCAGATATGGATCGGAGAGAGTACATAAATCTAAATAAATATTTAGAATTTGGAATCTTCATAAACTGAAGCGATATTTACACTTACTTTGTCAATAAATTCCCTTGCACAACTTTGGTCAGCTCCTGAAGAATTCTCTTTTGTGAGTGATGAATTCTTCCTTCCTGTGGTGATCTCGATTATGATTAGGCCTAAACTATATATGTCAAACCGTTTCGAGATTTCCCTTTCTTTTCCTTCTTTTGGTATCCCCTTAAAATACTCTGGAGCCATGTAGCCGCTAATGACATCAAGAGACAGTACAATAATAAGCATTACTAGAGGTGTGAAGAAAGCTGCCTTTTACATTACAACAGAGAAAGAAACAAATATCATTAATGAGTACCTACATTGATCCGACAAAACTTTCAGTTAAGACCTGGGAATGTTCAGGATCAACGATTCTGGAGTATCCAAAATCTCCAATCTTGGGGTTCATATCATGATCCAGGGGGGGGGGGGGGGGGGGGGGGGGGGTGGTTCAGCGTGTGTAGAAACTGTAGACCATTGCGGATCCCTTTGATAATTTCGAAGCGCTCTGTCCATCGAACGTCTTTCTTTTCAACTGTAAAGGAAAGTTGATCATTTTATATAACTAGCACATTGTCCGTGCGTTGCAACGGAAATAACAGCGAAGAGTTCGCTTTGAACACATACACCGAAGCCGACTCCAGCTCCTCGTGCTACCATCAAGAATGGCAAGTTTTCTTAGTGGTTATCTGTCAACTCTCAAGAGCACACCATATTCTTTTGCTTCAATGTGTACCTGACCTCGAATTCGTAGACGTGTGGCACAGAGAGAGTCCAGCGACAGATGACCGGTGGACACGACCACGGTCACGTACCCAACCACCCTGCACAACGCATTCTCCACCACCACCAACCTCTTCTTCCAGATCGGTGGCTCATCCTCTCGTTCCCATCCTCTTCCCCCTGCCCGCCCGACCCACGCAGAAGCCGCCGCCTCCTCTCTCTGCCTGGGATGCTGCGCCGCCAGCGCGCCTCCCTCCCTCCCCCATCGTCTTTTGCAGGAGAAGAAGAGAAGAGTCGCGTCGCCCTCCTTCTTTGTTCCCCGTGCGCCGCTGATCTCCCAAGTTTCCCGTACCACCGGTCGTGTCGCGTGCCCCTCCCTGCCAGGAAGCTCTGCCACCGACCAGGCCCCGGCTCCGCCTGCGCCTCCCCTCGCCTCCACCCTCTCCGCTCCGAGTTCTGGTCACGCCTCTTCCCCCTTGGACCCCGTTTGCCATCCCGCCATGCCAAGCTTCCTCTCTCTCTCTGCTTGCTCCTCCTTCAAATCTCATCCTCTGTTTCCTCTCCGTCTAGCCACCCAAGTTCCATTCTATCTCGGCTTGTTGATAGCAAATCGGTGAAAGTATATGAATCGGTTGGACTCGATGTGAGGAATCGATGTGGGACTATTCAACAACAATATATCGTACGTAGTCACACAGAGCGCCAGGAATTCTCTCCGACCGGCCCAGTTTGTTGGATGGGCCTAACTTTTTTTCCTTTATTTCTGGGCTATATATGTACGAAACGGCTAACGCTATTTTTTCACTCATGGACGGTACGTACGGTGGGTAATTGCCCATAGCGTGGGAGGGCAAAACGGTTAAAAAAAAGAGTTGGACCGGAAGAAACAATCCGTCCTTTATTTTATATATATATATATATATATATATATATATATATATAGAGGGTTGTATTGGACAAGTGAAAAAAGGAGAAAGTTTATCAACATAATAAGGTTGGCATAAGAGTTCTAACACTGCATTTAAATTCTTTATATTCTTTCAGCTCTCGCACCTATTATGTAAGTGGCGGGACAGCATGTATCGGCTTGGCAACATGATGAATGATCTTCTTTTGCTTGGTCGCTATCTTTGTGGAAGTTGATCCCTTGGCTGTGGGGAGTCATTGTATCTCCTTTTCCTTTATCTATTGGCCCTATTTTGTGTTGTTGCCCTAGCATACTTCTTATTTTCCTTCCTTTCCCTTGAACTATTTGCGTGAACTTCATTGGTTGTTTATATATAATAAAGCTGCATGAAAGAACGCCTATTTCGAAAATGTCCTCCAACATAATTGTACGAGATCCCAACAGCAGAATTTGACAATTGGCAAAGTTCAACGGCGGGGAATAATTGGAAGCTAACGGCTTTGTGTGCATCGACCCAAATTCAACTTGCACAAGAAATTGGAAATCCATTCTACGTGGGTGAACAGCCACAGGGACGGACATGCCGATCGAGTTTCTAAATGGCTAGTGGAAGCATATGTTTTTGAAGCGAAATTTGGGCTCTTGCGGGTGGCCAAAAGATAAAGAAGGGTCTCTCACATGGTGGCATCATCATCAGATAGATATAAACAAGGCTATTCAGAGACATGTGAAGAGTTCCATCTCACATATGTTCATTTTCATATATGGGCCAAATAAGATTTTAACATTAATTTCGCTTGAGTTTTTTTAAACTTATTTGCGCATTTTCGGGTTAGAGTGGTACAAGCTGAGGAAGTATGCATGGGTCCATTTTTTGCATACTCCTAGAGAAAACTAGAGTAGAGAAAATGCAAAGTAGTGCCAGGTAGTGTAACATACCAAAAATAATGTGGTCTAGGGTGTAGGGGATGTATTCATAGATGAACAATCTTTCAACACCGGGACAGGTGATAATCTCGCCATCAATCAACCTCATTGTTTCCTCGCGCTCTTCAATGCAGAACGCAAGCAACTCCACTACGTTATCATGTTTGTGCTGCATAATGCTCACAACTTTTTTAGTGTATGCGTCTTTGTCAAACTTGTGTGGTTCTTCTGCCACATGTCTCTCCACAACAATAATCACTCCATCTTGCAGAATTGCCTGTATTAACCTCGCCAACACGGAAGCTATATATTAGCATCATCTACTCCAATTTATTAACTTATGGAAATACAAAGTCATGGATGCATAATCATACCTTATGCACCGTTGTGTCAACACCGGTAACAACTTCTTCTGAGAACTCTTCTGTAATTTCCTCCAGGTAGTCGAAGGGCAATTGCTTTCCTCGAATACTTTCCGCAGTTTCCATTTTCTGATACATGTTAATTAAGCTGCGAGCTTCAGGTACAATTTTTTTTAAAAAAAATACTTGCATGATTAGCCCGTCATTTTCCAGAACAAGGCAGCACAATAAAGACTAAGATATGCATTCACATGAACAAAACGGGGAGTTTTGTTTTTTGCCACTACTTACTTAGCACCTTTACGATTTGCACTCCCTTACATTGTGCAAGACCCCCCCCCCCCCCCCCCCCCCCCCCCACACACACACACACACACCAAACAGGACATACATCCAAAGACAAAACTGCCGTCGTTGGGAAGGATTGGAGCTGAAGTCAACAATCCGGAGGCACCGGATTGAGGAAGTAGAAGAAATTAGGAAGACCAGGATGATGAGAGTGTTGGTTGATCTCGGATCTGACCGGGTAAAAAGTAAAGTTATGGGCTGGGACACGGACCAATCGTGCGTGGCCTTTGACCCCAACAGAATCATCCTGATCGGAGCCACATCTAACCCATAGATGGTTTTGGTCCTCTGTTGCAATCAGTTTAAAGATCTTGTCCTCCGTAATGAGGAATTTAATCTAAAAATGGTATCAGAGCTAATCTGTTTGCATTAGAACCCTAAGTATGATTGTAGACTCGGGCAAAGTTATAATGGGCTTGCTTTTGATGAAATTAAGTGTTAATTGCATGTTCTTAAATTCAATTATTTTCACTTAATAAAGTTTTGATCCTATTATTTCATACTATTGATCAAGTTCATATGTCGGATAGCCCTTTTCTTTCATTCTCGTTCATGCCATGTTTAGCACATCCGTGTTTGGGTTTTCATAACAACAATTCACTACGGCAGAAGCTAAAAACGCCGACGGCCTAATCCTACGCCGACGGCCAAATGTCTGGGCCGTCGGCGAAGGTTCCCGGGCTCGTCAGCCCGGCAAAGGGGCCGTCGGCGTAGAAACACCATCGGCGTATATCAAAATCCCTGACGGCTGCCGTCGGCGTAAATATACCGTCGGCGTATGCATACTATGGCCCGACGGTCGCCGTCGGCCTTCCCTATACCGTCGGCGCAGGAGGACACGTGTCCCCAGTTAACGGCCCACCTGACGGGGCGGTCCGCGGCGTTAGGCGCGTAGCTACGCCGACGGCCAGGCCGTCGGCCTACCGAGTCTATCCCCCTACGCCGATGGCAATGCCGTCGGCCTAAGTCTTTTTTTTGTTTCGGTACAGTTGTTTTATTTTTTCCCACTAAAATTTTAATGTATATGTAATTTATAAATAAATAGGTGATTGTAAAATAATCACGCGAATCTTCGGCATCCTTCCACACCCACATAGAATAACGACGCGCACACACCGACAGTAAATAAATTGGCTTGGAGAGTACCTGCGGGCGGCTTCGAGCTGCCGAGGGGCTCCGGGTGGCGGCGGCTTCGGGCGGGCGGTGGCTTCGGGTGGCGGCTGCTTCAGATGGGCGGCGGCTGCTTCAGACGTGCGGTGGCGACAGCTGCTTTGGGTAGGAGGAGTAGGAGGCAGCGGAGTGGAATGAAAGAAGAGGGGGTATTTAACCTAAACAATCGGGCGGTGGCGGCGGCAGCTTCGGACATGCGTTAACACTTAG
The DNA here is from genome assembly GCA_910589775.1 of Avena eriantha. Lineage (NCBI taxonomy): Eukaryota > Viridiplantae > Streptophyta > Magnoliopsida > Poales > Poaceae > Avena > Avena eriantha. The sequence continues at coordinate 478,831,238 of OU342745.1, forward strand.
CGAAATCCTGGATCTGTACGTGGAAACTCCCGCCGCGGGACAACCGGGGCCTAGAATGTGGCAAAGTTGGCACAACCATTGCTCTTCATGTATATATGTACTAAACAAACCAAAACAAATAGAAAGGTCCACCGGGCTACCCTCGTACGGAGATAGCTATAGGGGTAGACGATCCGGGGCCCTCGGTCTAGGGTTTCGCCGGAGGAAGACCACCGGAGCGTCGGAATCACATGAAAACTTGCATGTGCCCCTAGCATATGTGTGTGAGAGTGGTGCAAGGTTGGTTGGTAGGTGCTATGTGTAGGCGCCAGGTGTGACCCCCTTCCCGGACATGCGTTAACACTTAGCGAAATCCTGGATCTGTACGTGGAAACTCCCGCCGCGGGACAACCGGGGCCTAGAATGTGGCAAAGTTGGCCCAACCATTGCTCTCCATGTATATATGTACTAAACAAACCAAAACAAATAGAAAGGTCCACCGGGGTACCCTCGTACGGAGATAGCTATAGGGGTAGACGATCCGGGGCCCCCGGTCTAGGGTTTCGCCGGAGGAAGACCACCGGAGCGTCGGAATCACATGAAAACTTGCATGTGCCCCTAGCATATGTGTGTGAGAGTGGTGCAAGGTTGGTTGGTAGGTGCTATGTGTAGGCGCCATGTGTGACCCCCTTCCCGGACATGCGTTAACACTTAGCGAAATCCTGGATCTGTACGTGGAAACTCCCGCCGCGGGACAACCGGGGCCTAGAATGTGGCAAAGTTGGCCCAACCATTGCTCTCCATGTACACATGTACTAAAAAAACCAAAACAAATAGAAAGGTCCACCGGGCTACCCTCGTACGGAGATAGCTATAGGGGTAGACGATCCGGGGCCCCCGGTCTAGGGTTTCGCCGGAGGAAGACCACCGGAGCGTCGGAATCACATGAAAACTTGGATGTGCCCCTAGCATATGTGTGTGAGAGTGGTGCAAGGTTGGTTGGTAGGTGCCATGTGTAGGCGCCAGGTGTGACCCCCTTCCCGGACATGCGTTAACACTTAGCGAAATCCTGGATCTGTACGTGGAAACTCCCGCCGCGGGACAACCGGGGCCTAGAATGTGGCAAAGTTGGCCCAACCATTGCTCTCCATGTATATATGTACTAAACAAACCAAAACAAATAGAAAGGTCCACCGGGCTACCCTCGTACGGAGATAGCTATAGGGGTAGACGATCCGGGGCCCCCGGTCTAGGGTTTCGCCGGAGGAAGACCACCGGAGCGTCGGAATCACATGAAAACTTGCATGTGCCCCTAGCATATGTGTGTGAGAGTGGTGCAAGGTTGGTTGGTAGGTGCCATGTGTAGGCGCCAGGTGTGACCCCCTTCCCGGACATGCATTAACACTTAGCGAAATCCTGGATCTGTACGTGGAAACTCCCGCCGCGGGACAACCGGGGCCTAGAATGTGGCAAAGTTGGCCCAACCATTGCTCTCCATGTATATATGTACTAAAAAAACCAAAACAAATAGAAAGGTCCACCGGGCTACCCTCGTGCGGAGATAGCTATAGGGGTAGACGATCCGGGGACCCCGGTCTAGGGTTTCGACGGAGGAAGACCACCGGAGCGTCGGAATCACATGAAACTTGCATGTGCCCCTAGAATATGTGTGTGAGAGTGGTGCAAGGTTGGTTGGTAGGTGCCATGTGTAGGCGCCAGGTGTGACCCCCTTCCCTGACATGCGTTAACACTTAGCGTAATCCTGGATCTGTACGTGGAAACTCCCGCCGCGGGACAACCGGGGCCTAGAATGTGGCAAAGTTGGCCCAACCATTTCTCTCCATGTACACATGTACTAAAAAAACCAAAACAAATAGAAAGGTCCACCGGGCTACCCTCGTATGGAGATAGCTATAGGGGTAGACGATCCGGGGCCCCCGGTCTAGGGTTTCGCCGGAGGAAGACCACGGGAGCGTCGGAATCACATGAAAACTTGCATGTGCCCCTAGCATATGTGTGTGAGAGTGGTGAAAGGTTGGTTGGTAGGTGCCATGTGTAGGCGCCAGGTGTGACCCCCTTCCCGGACATGCGTTAACACTTAGCGAAATCCTGGATCTGTACGTGGAAACTCCCGCCGCGGGACAACCGGGGCCTAGAATGTGGCAAAGTTGGCCCAACCATTGCTCTCCATGTATATATGTACTAAACAAACCAAAACAAATAGAAAGGTCCACCGGGCTACCCTCGTACGGAGATAGCTATAGGGGTAGACGATCCGGGGCCCCCGGTCTAGGGTTTCGCCGGAGGAAGACCACCGGAGCGTCGGAATCACATGAAAACTTGCATGTGCCCCTAGCATATGTGTGTGAGAGTGGTGCAAGGTTGGTTGGTAGGTGCCATGTGTAGGCGCCAGGTGTGACCCCCTTCCCGGACATGCGTTAATACTTAGCAAAATCCTGGATCTATACGTGGAAACTCCCGCCGCGGGACAACCGGGGCCTAGAATGTGGCAAAGTTGGCCCAACCATTGCTCTCCATGTACACATGTACTAAAAAAACCAAAACAAATAGAAAGGTCCACCGGGCTATCCTCGTACGGAGATAGCTATAGGGGTAGACGATCCGAGGCCCCCGGTCTAGGGTTTCGCCGAAGGAAGACCACCGGAGCGTCGGAATCACATGAAAACTTGCATGTGCCCCTAGAATATGTGTGTGAGAGTGGTGCAAGGTTGGTTGGTAGGTGCCATGTGTAGGCGCCAGGTGTGACCCCCTTCCCTGACATGCGTTAACACTTAGCGTAATCCTGGATCTGTACGTGGAAACTCCCGCCGCGGGACAACCGGGGCCTAGAATGTGGCAAAGTTGGCCCAACCATTGCTCTCCATGTACACATGTACTAAACAAACCAAAACAAATAGAAAGGTCCACCGGGCTACCCTCGTATGGAGATAGCTATAGGGGTAGACGATCCGGGGCCCCCGGTCTAGGGTTTCGCCGGAGGAAGACCACGGGAGCGTCGGAATCACATGAAAACTTGCATGTGCCCCTAGCATATGTGTGTGAGAGTGGTGAAAGGTTGGTTGGTAGGTGCCATGTATAGGCGCCAGGTGTGACCCCCTTCCCGGACATGCGTTAACACTTAGCGAAATCCTGGATCTGTACGTGGAAACTCCCGCCGGGGACAACCGGGGCCTAGAATGTGGCAAAGTTGGCCCAACCATTGCTCTCCATGTATATATGTACTAAACAAACCAAAACAAATAGAAAGGTCCACCGGGCTACCCTCGTACGGAGATAGCTATAGGGGTAGACGATCCGAGGCCCCCGGTCTAGGGTTTCGCCGAAGGAAGACCACCGGAGCGTCGGAATCACATGAAAACTTGCATGTGCCCCTAGCATATGTGTGTGAGAGTGGTGAAAGGTTGGTTGGTAGGTGCCATGTGTAGGCGCCAGGTGTGACCCCCTTCCCGGACATGCGTTAACACTTAGCGAAATCCTGGATCTGTACGTGGAAACTCCCGCCGCGGGACAACCGGGGCCTAGAATGTGGCAAAGTTGGCCCAACCATTGCTCTCCATGTATATATGTACTAAACAAACCAAAACAAATAGAAAGGTCCACCGGGCTACCCTCGTACGGAGATAGCTATAGGGGTAGACGATCCGGGGCCCCCGGTCTAGGGTTTCGCCGGAGGAAGACCACCGGAGCGTCGGAATCACATGAAAACTTGCATGTGCCCCTAGCATATGTGTGTGAGAGTGGTGCAAGGTTGGTTGGTAGGTGCCATGTGTAGGCGCCAGGTGTGACCCCCTTCCCGGACATGCGTTAATACTTAGCAAAATCCTGGATCTATACGTGGAAACTCCCGCCGCGGGACAACCGGGGCCTAGAATGTGGCAAAGTTGGCCCAACCATTGCTCTCCATGTACACATGTACTAAAAAAACCAAAACAAATAGAAAGGTCCACCGGGCTATCCTCGTACGGAGATAGCTATAGGGGTAGACGATCCGAGGCCCCCGGTCTAGGGTTTCGCCGAAGGAAGACCACCGGAGCGTCGGAATCACATGAAAACTTGCATGTGCCCCTAGAATATGTGTGTGAGAGTGGTGCAAGGTTGGTTGGTAGGTGCCATGTGTAGGCGCCAGGTGTGACCCCCTTCCCTGACATGCGTTAACACTTAGCGTAATCCTGGATCTGTACGTGGAAACTCCCGCCGCGGGACAACCGGGGCCTAGAATGTGGCAAAGTTGGCCCAACCATTGCTCTCCATGTACACATGTACTAAACAAACCAAAACAAATAGAAAGGTCCACCGGGCTACCCTCGTATGGAGATAGCTATAGGGGTAGACGATCCGGGGCCCCCGGTCTAGGGTTTCGCCGGAGGAAGACCACGGGAGCGTCGGAATCACATGAAAACTTGCATGTGCCCCTAGCATATGTGTGTGAGAGTGGTGAAAGGTTGGTTGGTAGGTGCCATGTATAGGCGCCAGGTGTGACCCCCTTCCCGGACATGCGTTAACACTTAGCGAAATCCTGGATCTGTACGTGGAAACTCCCGCCGGGGACAACCGGGGCCTAGAATGTGGCAAAGTTGGCCCAACCATTGCTCTCCATGTACACATGTACTAAACAAACCAAAACAAATAGAAAGGTCCACCGGGCTACCCTCGTATGGAGATAGCTATAGGGGTAGACGATCCGGGGCCCCCGGTCTAGGGTTTCGCCGGAGGAAGACCACCGGAGCGTCGGAATCACATGAAAACTTGCATGTGCCCCTAGCATATGTGTGTGAGAGTGGTGCAAGGTTGGTTGGTAGGTGCCATGTGTAGGCGCCAGGTGTGACCCCCTTCCCGGACATGCGTTAATACTTAGCGAAATCCTGGATCTATACGTGGAAACTCCCGCCGCGGGACAACCGGGGCCTAGAATGTGGCAAAGTTGGCCCAACCATTGCTCTCCATGTACACATGTACTAAAAAAACCAAAACAAATAGAAAGGTCCACCGGGCTATCCTCGTACGGAGATAGCTATAGGGGTAGACGATCCGAGGCCCCCGGTCTAGGGTTTCGCCGAAGGAAGACCACCGGAGCGTCGGAATCACATGAAAACTTGCATGTGCCCCTAGAATATGTGTGTGAGAGTGGTGCAAGGTTGGTTGGTAGGTGCCATGTGTAGGCGCCAGGTGTGACCCCCTTCCCTGACATGCGTTAACACTTAGCGTAATCCTGGATCTGTACGTGGAAACTCCCGCCGCGGGACAACCGGGGCCTAGAATGTGGCAAAGTTGGCCCAACCATTGCTCTCCATGTACACATGTACTAAACAAACCAAAACAAATAGAAAGGTCCACCGGGCTACCCTCGTATGGAGATAGCTATAGGGGTAGACGATCCGGGGCCCCCGGTCTAGGGTTTCGCCGGAGGAAGACCACCGGAGCGTCGGAATCACATGAAAACTTGCATGTGCCCCTAGCATATGTGTGTGAGAGTGGTGCAAGGTTGGTTGGTAGGTGCCATGTGTAGGCGCCAGGTGTGACCCCCTTCCCGGACATGCGTTAACACTTAGCGAAATCCTGGATCTGTACGTGGAAACTCCCGCCGCGGGACAACCGGGGCCTAGAATGTGGCAAAGTTGGCCCAACCATTGCTCTGCATGTATATATGTACTAAACAAACCAAAACAAATAGAAAGGTCCACCGGGCTACCCTCGTACGGAGATAGCTATAGGGGTAGACGATCCGGGGACCCCGGTCTAGGGTTTCGCCGGAGGAAGACCACCGGAGCGTCGGAATCACATGAAAACTTGCATGTGCCCCTAGCATATGTGTGTGAGAGTGGTGCAAGGTTGGTTGGTAGGTGCCATGTGTAGGCGCCAGGTGTGACCCCCTTCCCGGACATGCGTTAATACTTAGCGAAATCCTGGATCTATACGTGGAAACTCCCGCCGCGGGACAACCGGGGCCTAGAATGTGGCAGAGTTGGCACAACCATTGCTCTCCATGTACACATGTACTAAACAAACCAAAACAAATAGAAAGGTCCACCGGGCTACCCTCGTACGGAGATAGCTATAGGGGTAGACGATCCGAGGCCCCCGGTCTAGGGTTTCGCCGAAGGAAGACCACCGGAGCGTCGGAATCACATGAAAACTTGCATGTGCCCCTAGCATATGTGTGTGAGAGTGGTGCAAGGTTGGTTGGTAGGTGCCATGTGTAGGCACCAGGTGTGACCCCCTTCCCGGACATGCGTTAACACTTAGCGAAATCATGGATCTGTACGTGGAAACTCCCGCCGCGGGACAACCGGGGCCTAGAATGTGGCAAAGTTGGCCCAACCATAGCTCTCCATGTACACATGTAATAAAAAAACCAAAACAAATAGAAAGGTCCACCGGGCTACCCTCGTGCGGAGATAGCTATAGGGGTAGACGATCCGGGGACCCCGGTCTAGGGTTTCGCCGGAGGAAGACCACCGGAGCGTCGGAATCACATGAAAACTTGCATGTGCCCCTAGAATATGTGTGTGAGAGTGGTGCAAGGTTGGTTGGTAGGTGCCATGTGTAGGCGCCAGGTGTGACCCCCTTCCCGGACATGCGTTAACACTTAGCGTAATCCTGGATCTGTACGTGGAAACTCCCGCCGCGGGACAACCGGGGCCTAGAATGTGGCAAAGTTGGCCCAACCATTTCTCTCCATGTACACATGTACTAAACAAACCAAAACAAATAGAAAGGTCCACCGGGCTACCCTCGTATGGAGATAGCTATAGGGGTAGACGATCCGGGGCCCCCGGTCTAGGGTTTCGCCGGAGGAAGACCACCGGAGCGTCGGAATCACATGAAAACTTGCATGTGCCCCTAGCATATGTGTGTGAGAGTGGTGCAAGGTTGGTTGGTAGGTGCCATGTGTAGGCGCCAGGTGTGACCCCCTTCCCGGACATGCGTTAACACTTAGCGAAATCCTGGATCTGTACGTGGGAACTCCCGCCGCGGGACAACCGGGGCCTAGAATGTGGCAAAGTTGGCCCAACCATTGCTCTCCATGTACACATGTACTAAACAAACCAAAACAAATAGAAAGGTCCACCGGGCTACTATTATTGAAATAGTAAATATATTAAAGTATTTGAAATAGTAAATATATTAAAGTATTTAAAATAGTAAATATGTTACTTAAATAGATTGAAAAATGGAAAAAACAAATAGAAGGTCTACGCCGACGGCCACCGTCGGCGTAGGTGTGCCCTAGGTCGAGTGAAACGAATATACCAAATTTACTTTGAAAAAATAGCAGCTGTACGCCGATGGTGGCCGTCGGCGTAGGTGTGCCCTAGATCGAGCGAACGCACCCTATCTGGAAATAAAAATAGCAGCGCTACGCCGACGGTAGCCGTCGGCGTAGGCGAACCGCTTAGATCAAGCCAACGGGCTGGCCTGTGACCCACCACACACACGAATCCCCGCCGCCGCCACCACGTCTGCTCCCCGCGCTCTCGTCTCCGCCCGGGCGCCGCCATCTCCCCTCCTCGTCTCCACCGCCGCCACCGCGTCTCCTCCCCGGCCGCGCCCTCTCCTCCAAGCCCGGCGGCCTGCCGCCACCAGGGCCTCGAGCTCGCCACCAGGGCCTCAAGCTCCACGAATCCCCGCCGCCACCAGGGCCTCGAGCTCGCCGGCGCCCTCTCCTCCCAGCTCACCGGCGCCCTCCCCTCCCACCTCGTCCACCCCGAGCTCGCCGGCGCCCCCTCCCACCTCGTCCACCCCGAGCTCTGGCCGCCCGCGCCCTCCCCTCCCTGCTCGCGTCCACCCCGAGGTAGGGCCTACAATTCGGCTCGGATGAAATTAGATTGTTTGCTATAACTGTTAGATGAAATTAGATTGTTTGCTATAATTGTTAGATGATTGTTTGCTATAATCGTCCATATATGAAAAATATGAATGGAATAGCAAATCTTTCATATCCCTGACTAGTGTAGAATCTCCTGTGATAGTGCTCCATGTTCCATCCTGCATTTCAATTTCGCTGCTCATATAAAACTAGTATTTAGAATTTTAGAAACCCACTTTTGAACTTTACAAAATCGTAAGAAAGAGCTTTAGAATATAATGGAATGGTAGTCGTTTTGTACACCATATAACCCACTTATTATTGGATTGAGTTTTTTGAATGGGCATAAATATACATGTTGTGAATAAAGTGTTGTCTTATATTTCTTCGTGTAGGTTTCTTGGAGCTCCCATCGTCTCGGAGCCCCCGCCGTCTCGGAGCCCCCTTCGTCTCGGAGCCCCCGCCATCTCGGAGCCCCCGCCGTCTCGGAGCCCCCGAGGGTGAGCTAAAACTCCGTCTCCTCCCGCACATTTGTTATGTTACTAGATTCCATTTCCACGTCAAGTGGCGTCACTTAGGTGTCATTTCCCGTCCGCGAGCGTTACGCGGATAAATATGCATTAGAGGTCAGCATATTATGAACCGTAACGCTTGCGGCATTTACGGGACAGTCGGCGGATGCGTAGTTGGGTATGTTTTCCATGTTCTGCTCTGGTCCGAGTCAGGATTTCGGCAGCACCTCCCCGTTGTTCTCCGGATGCACATCCTCTCGGCTTTTTGCCGAGACGTGTATTGGGAGAGCAGCGGGGAGGTGCTGCCGAAATTCTGTCTCGGAGCGGGGTAGAGCATGGAGAACGTACCCAATCTACGGATCCGGCGGCTGCTAGGAACCTCTATGCGTATTAGAGATGTAGGTTATGCGTGTTGCCCCGTAGAGAAATAAAAATATGATGCATTTAGTTTCATGCTATTATTTGATATGAAATGCCATGTTTATTGTTTGGCTCCCAATAAAGCAGAGGATGACTGATAATGGGTGGATGTACAGTGGCCGTAGTAGTATTGTTGACAAAACAGAGGAGTGGCTATGGAAGACCGATATCTCAGTGAAGGAGTTATCGCGTGGTTCTAGGGCAGGCCTACTTCCAACTTGCCCTTCCGCTCGTTGTAATAAGCGTCATCGTCAGTCCAAGGATGATATAAAAAAACACCTTTTGAAATCTGGGTATATGCCGGACTTCGTCACGACGATCGACTTTACTCAGTACGACCGTGACAGAGGTGAGGTGATGCGGCAGCGGATCAATGGCAATGAGGGCGATGGGATTAGGAACTTGCTAGATGATCTCCGTGATGCAAACATGGTAGATTCACCACCTTCAGGTGAACCAGAGGAACCACCAGAACCGGAAGAACCGCGTGAACCGGAGGAACCAGAGCCAAGCGCGAAGGCCTTCTATGATATGATGGCCTCGGCTAAGAGGCCTCTGTACGAGGGTTCAAAGATTTCTCAGCTCGATGCCATCTCGCAAGTACTAACTAAAAAGCTCCAGTACGGCCTTACCCGTTCATGCTTTGAAGATCATCTGCAGACATATGGTAACATGTTGCCCGAAGGGCATTGTCTGCCTAAAACCATGTACGAAGTGAAGAAAATAGTGAAAGTGCTCAACATGGAATATGAAAAGATAGATTGTTGTCCAAAAGGCTGCCTCTTGTTTTGGAAACAGTTTGCGGGTGACAAGTACTGTAGCAAGTGTGGGGCCTCTAGGTATCATGAGGTAAAGGGAGCCGATGGTCAGATGACACAGTCAAAAGTCGCTATGAAGATTCTTCGTTATCTCCCATTTATAAAAAGAATCCAGCGGCTTTACATGACCAAGGAGTCTGCCACACAAATGACATGGCACAAGACGGGGAAGAGATACGAGGACGAGCACGGACGGGTAAAGATGGGACATCCATCTGATGGTAAGGCATGGAAGAACTTTGATAGAGACCACCCCGATGAGGCAGCAGAGGCTCGGAACGTCAGAATTGCGATTGCAACCGATGGATTCAATCCATATGGTATGTCGACTGCCTCGTACAGCTGCTGGCCCGTATTTGTTATTCCGCTCAATCTCCCTCCCGGAGCCCTAATGCAAAGGAAGACCATATTCCTGTCGCTGATCATTCCAGGGCCTGAATACCCGGGGAAGAATTTGAGTGTCTACATGCAGCCGCTTGTGGAAGATCTGAACCACTCTTGGCACCACGGGACATTGACATACGACCGTGCATCGAAGACAAACTTCTACATGAAAGTTTGGTTCCACTATTCCATGCACGACATGCCCGGGTACGCCCTATTCTGCGGATGGTGTACAGCTGGTAAGTGGCCATGCCCAGTGTGCAGGCACCTACTTGAGTTCCTTTGGCTAAAGGCGGGTAAAAGGTATTCCGCATTTGACACGCATCGACCGTACCTCACAAGAGAGCATCGATTCAGACAAGACAAAAAGAACTTCATCAAGGGCAAAGTAATGCTTGAAGAAAAAAATATACCAATGTTCGATGGTGTAGCTGTTGATGCCGAGCTACGTGCTCTCGTGCGTACTGAGTCCGGTGTCCCACAATTTGCAGGATATGGTGTAACGCACAATTGGACTCACGAGGCAGGCATAACGAAGCTCGCGTATTACAAGGACCTCGAACTTCCCCATAACATCGATGTGATGCACACCGAAAAGAACGTTGCAGAGTCCCTCTTTTACACAGTCCTGAACATTCCCGAGAAGTCAAAGGACAATGTCAAGGCTAGAGTCGATGTTGACGAGCTATGTGATAGGAAGAGACTACACATGCAACCTCCTGAACGCAATAGGAAAAATTGGTTCAAGCCGCATGCCAACTACTGTCTTGATGGCCTCCAAAGGAAGGAGTCATTACAGTGGCTCAAATTTGTCGTGATGTTCCCTGATGGTTATTGTTCGAATATGAGCAAGGGAGTCAATCTTTCAACTGGAAAAGTCACCGGGCTCAAGAGTCACGACTATCATATATGGATTGAGCGGCTGATGCCGGTGATGGTTCGAGGGTATCTCCCTGAGCATGTCTGGAGAGTGCTTGCAGAGTTGAGCCATTTCTTCCGCACGCTCTGTGTTAAGCAGATATGTCCCCTGATTATTGAGAAGCTGCACGATGTAGTGCCAGAGTTTCTATGCAAGTTAGAGAAGATCTTTCCGCCTGGCTTCTTTACTCCGATGTTACATCTCATTGTGCATCTCGCAAACGAGGCACTCTTGGGTGGGCCGGTGCAGTTTCGTTGGCAGTTTTGTATTGAGAGAGAGTTTAAGTATATTAGATACAAATGTGGAAACAAATGTGCTATTGAAGCTAGCATAGCTGAGGCAACTATCCTCCAGGAGATAACAAACGCCACGACAACGTACTATGACGATGATGTTCCCACTATGCATAATCCGGTGTGTCGGTACAATGTCGACGAGCCCAAGCATGACCCCAAGCTCCTCCTCTTTTAGTGTCCCGGTGGCAAGGCCGGTGGCGCAACCATTTATACCTTAAAAAAGGAAGAGAAGGATTGCATAATGCTCTATGTGCTTATGAACATGAAGGAAGTGGTCCGCGGTGAGAAGGAAGAGGAGGATGAAGAAAATCAAGTGCCCAGTTTCCTTAGGTAATATGGTGAACAAATTACTTTGCAAATAATAACTCGGTTTCGGTCTAATATGAATTTTCTCATTTTAGCCAATTCACGGATGAAATGTGGTCGGGAACGACAGATCCCTCTGATGCGGAGTTGGACACTCTTCTGAAAGAGGGTGCCCCCGGAAAGAAAAATTTCACGTCTTGGTTCTATGAGAAGGTAATTGTTTAACCTGTCCCTCTTACCCGGCAATCCGCGGCTTGTCCCTCTTACTACACGTAACTAATGCACAATTTGTACTGAACTTGTAGGGAGCTGATCCCAACGTTGAGATGTCGGATGAGTTGAGATGTGTCTCCCAGGGTTATAATCGTCGAGTCGAGATGTATGAGAAGTATGATGTGAATGGGTATCGCTTCCATACAGAGTCTCACCAGAACCGTCAGCCTAATGCAAAAACTATAAATACCGGGGTCTTCACAAGAGGTGCTGATGACTTTATTACTACGGAAGGTTACAAAACGTATACGAGCTGACGTTCAATAATACACCCCTAGAACTCAAGCTCGTTGTGTTCAAGTGCCACTGGTTCGACCCACACGGTGGACAGAGAAGTACCCCTTCCATTGGGTTAGTTGAAGTACGGCCTTCAACCACTTATAGCGGATCCAATGTCTATGTTGTGGCTCAACAAGCCAAGCAAGTTTATTATTTGCCCTACCCATGTCAGAAAGAGGAACTCAAGGGCTGGGAAGTCGTGTTCCAGGTATCGCCACATGGTAAGCTACCCATGCCCTCCAACGACGATTACAACAACATTGACCCTAGAACATATGAGGGAATTTTCTATCAAGAGGAAGAGAACTTTGGGGACTTTGAATTACAAGATCTTGAGGACCTCGAGAACGATGGTCAAACTCGTGGTGAGGTAGTCACGAATATAAAGGACATAAATCTGCTCAGCAAGTTACATTCAGAAAATGGCAACGATGATGAGCCTACACCGTGCGATGAGCCTCCAACTTTTGTCTCACGTGATAGTGATGTTGATAGTGCTGATGAGAACCCAAGACATAATGATGAGAGTGATGATGAGTGGTGAGGGTCTTTTATGTCTTTTATGTATTTATTTCATCTTTTATGTCTTTATTAGGTCTTTATGCTTCTTAATTGGATCATGTCCTTAATTATGTCCTTAATTGCATTGCGCCTTTATTTTTCTTAATTATGTCTTTATTTTTCATCTTTATTATGTCCTTAATTGCATTGCGTATTTATTTTTCATCTTTATTATGCTTAATTGTTTACCTCTTCTCAGTGCAGGTGATTGACCAATATGAGCCAAGGCAAGGAATCATCGTCCTCTTTGCTTAAGGTGATGAAGCAGAAGAAGGTTACCAAAAGTGGAAGAGCACCCATTCCGAACTCGCGTTACACTGACGCCAGTGAGAGAGGAGGAGGTGCAGGACGAGGTGCAGGACGAGGTGAGGGAGGAGGGGGGCTTCCCCCGAGGGGAGGACGAGGTGGAGGAAGAGGTGGATGACGAGGTGTACGCCTTCTGAGTGACCTACCCTCTGCTTCTGGCGACGTGGCTTCCCAGTCTGCTTACTCAGAGTCTCTTGACGAGGAGTCTCGAGACTTGGAGGGGGAGTCTCGAGACTTGGAGGGGAGGTCTCGAGACCAGGAGGGGGGTTCTCGAGACCAGGAGTCGGGGCCGTCTGTGCCGCCGAAGAAGCCAAAGATTCGTGGGGAATCAGGTGTCCCTGAGGAAAAATTTGAACCGCGATCCGAGGAGGAGAAACCCATCATTACGCCTAACGGCACTGAGTAAGTGGCATGTAATTTCATTTTGGTCATAACAATTTGGCATGTACTAATGTTTGATTATTGTGCAACAATTGGACATTTCCTCCGGGTACCCGTGCGCCTAACACCTTAGTTGGAGCTCTAATTAGGAAGTTTTGGCCGGGCTTCTACACTCCCGTCCCCAACGGCGAGAGGAAGCTAGCCACGCAGTGGGCACACTATGAGGTCGCCGAATACCCGGGCTATGGGAAAGTTTCTGATGCCATGATCACCAAGTTTTGGGTAAGGCAAACTTTTCGAGTTTTGTTCATAGTTGATGACCCCACCATGCTAACTTTTCGAGTTTTGTTCACAATTTTTTTATGCATGATTGAAGAGATTCTATAGGGTGCTTCCAGAAGAGCAGGACAGGGCAGACAAGACCTTGCGGGGGGCTTGTACGAGGTTGACACGGCAACAGTTCTACAATCAGAAGCATACCACCACCAATCTATACAGCTGCCAAAAGTTGGGCAAGAAGGCGCCGAAGCATGTGATTGTGAAGGAACAACCAACATTGTCCGCGGAAGATTACGCCGGGGTAAGTAAATTGTCAATGAGATTCTATGTTGTTGCTAAGTTGCAATTGCATTATCCGTTCTTCAAACGAGTATTGATTTTTCAGGTTATGCCCGTGTGGGCCGATGGTAAGAATGATGCATGGGCGGCGTTGACGGCGAGGTGGCGCGGGGAAGACCCTGAGTTCAACGCCTTGAGCGAGCGGCACAAGGCAAACCGCGGCTCCGAGGGGACACATTGTGCGGGAAACCTCAACCATGATCGCTTCAAGGCCAAAATGGTATACATATACATGCAACAACCTTCATTTATTTCCCCTCATGTTCCTACTTGATATGCAAAACATTTCTTCTGCGATGCAGGAGGCAAAAGCTGGGAGGCCTGTTTCCGACTATGAAGTCTGGGAAAGGATGAAGCAGAAGAATCCCGATCTGTCTGAGCCCCAGCCCTCGCTTCCTGAGTTCTACGGCACTGCCGAGGTGGATGGTCCAGCCTACCTCGAGGCGTTCGGTGCTTTTCACCCGGAGGTGGAAGACCCTAGGTATGAGGAGACCGATGTGAGAGCGTTGGTCGTGGCAGGGCGCGGCCGGGAGCACGGCCGTTTGAAGGTTCTCGATAGGGTGACCCCGCGAACTCCTGCTTTGAGCCTCACGCGTGTCAAGGCTACCCTCACCACTAACGACCCCACTATTCCGCCTCGTCGACGGCCTTCCCAAGCGAACGCCGATGTAAGTTTTTCTTATTTCCATCCTCTTTCTGACATTTGTTCCCGAGTGGCTAAGTTGAAGAGATTCATTATTTTTGAAATTGTAGCCGGCTTTGGACGCGGCCTACAAGGCCGCTCATATGGAACATGTGGTGGCTCTTGAGGCGTGGAAGCAGACCCGAGATGCCTACGAGGTGTGGGCAGAGTGTCGAGATGTTGTACGTTTCAACCTTTTTTTTGCAACAGATGACAAGTCCCGCTTTCCCTAGTTTAAACATTTAATTCTGCAACGCTTGACACCAAAACTTTCTTGCAGGCTGACGAGAAGTTTTATGCCACTTGAGAGCGGGATATGCGACCACCACGGCCAGCTAGGCCGGGGTTGCAGCCAATCTTCCCATCGAATGACGAATTCGCTTTGACCTTCTACTCAGGGACTCCGGTAAGTTATTTGCCAACTACGTCATTACCGCGCAACTGTGTCTTGGTGGTTGCTAACTCTGGCTCAAACGTGTAGGGAGCGGGATCCTCCACCATGGTACCCTTTGGTCGAGCAGCCGCCTCGCCGACTTTCTCGCGCACGATGACACCGGTTCATACCGGCCGTGGTTCTCCTGGTGCTTCCGGTGGTGGTGATTCTACTCCTGATGATCATGCTTCTCCTTCTACCGGTCGTGGCGGTGGTACTCCTCCTTCTTCCGGTGCTGGTTCGACGACGGCTGTTCCACGTCGTCGTACGCCTGACTTCACGCAGGGAGACATGGGTCTCTCTAGCTCTCCGGATTTGTAGGGAACTTTTGTATCGATACTACCTATGTGGATGATCTACCTATCATGTACCTATATGATATTTTGATGATGATGACCTTATGTTTGCCTTTATGTGTATGTGTTGAATGCTCTGCCTGGAATCTGGGTTGCGGGAGTTTTAAACGTGCAGGAAATGAAGCAAAACAGACCCAAATAAATAAAACTGGGCAGACTCTATGCCGACGGCATTGCCGTCGGCGTAGAAACGACCATATGGCACCTAGTCAACCTGGGCCGACGGCATTACCGTCGGCGTAAGGACCACGCAGGAGCTGCAGGGACGGACACGTGGCGCGCTGGGCCGACGGTGAGGCCGTCGGCGTATAGAGGAGGGAGCTGACGGACGTTACCTGCGCCAAGTGGGCCCCGCGGAGCCTACGCCGACGGCGCGCGCACCGACGGCTCTAAGTTCCCGTCGGCCTAGGTTATACGCCGAAGGGTTTTCGTACGCCGACGGGATCCGTGTATACGCCTACGGGGTGCTACGCCGATGGGTTTACGCCGACGGCCACCGTCGGCGCAGCCTACCCCGACGGTATACTGGGTGTACGCCGACGGGTTCCAGCCGTCGGCGCTGGGCTCATTTCCTGTAGTGATTAGATGGAGGGGATTTCAGATGTGCTATAAAGGAAAAACCATAATTCCGAAAATCCCCAAATATGTCAAACCCTTCAAACCAGATCAATGTTTACCTCTCTGTTGGGGAGGGCCGATGCGCTAGCACACGAAGCTGGCCGTGGTACACGTGCTTGGAAACTCTCCTCTCGCAGTAACGTGTTTCCTCCTTCACCTCAGTTGCCGGGCTTCATAGCACCGCGAAAGGCCGTTGGATTGCCGGTGCGCACCGTTCGATGGAGGAGCGCGTTGTCATCGCCTTTGTGTCAGGGGAGCGGTGGAATCGGGAGGAAGAAATGGGGATTAGGGGTTTGACTGAGGCTCTGTTTTGATCCGGCTGGGGAGCATCTTGGCTGTCCGTTTGATCCAATTAATGGTCTGGATCGTAGCGGCTGTGTTCATGACATTTTTTATGCTCTTTTAATTTACATATGTTCTTATGTTGATGCATTAATGTTATAAAGTGATAAAAGATTGAGCGCAATAATGTTTACCCCTCTTATTGTTTCTGAATTTGTTTGGAATTTTATTTGATCATGAAGTTTATGTTGATGATTTTGACATTTTTGTAATGTAATCATGACTAATGGGCTGATGCAACTTATTAAGGAAAATGTTGATGGTCTCACATATTTCAGTTTTCCACACCACACAATGCAGCCTAGTAATTTTGAGGCGTTATGCTAAAGTATTTATGGCAGTGCAATTTATAACACGCACAGATTAAAGGTAATGAATGCTGATAATGATGATGATTCTCTGTATGCGAACCATTAGGGTTTATGTCCTCCCACTAGCTTTGGCGGCGAGTTTGGCGATCTGGTTCCCTGTTGATCTCGGTCCGTTCTCCGTCCCCGATACCCTCCCCTTCGCTCCTAGTATCCTCTCCGGCTTCTTGGGTGGATCTAGATCTTCCCGTCCGGTTAAGGTTCCCGATCGCATCTATGGAAGAGACGACATCCAACTTGAGTGTGGCGGATGGGCTGGCTGCGGATGAAGACGGCAAGGCGGGTCGTGCATATTGCAAGGTTATGGAGGCCCTTGCTAGCGATGGTTATGCCACGGCTGGGTCTCGCCGTGAGGATGGGATACATAGTTTGTTGGAGAATTTGGAGATTGGAGACGACGAGTTTGACGATCTGGTACTTGAGGAAGCTGATGTTAATCTGGTGGAGAGCTCATGCTAGGTGGCTGTGGCAAGGGTTCACTGTGCAAAATCCTTTAGTCACGAAGCTTTGTGCCAAATGTATTTTGCCTGGAACTCGGCGAAGGAGGTGAAGATGAGGGCTGTTCCGGGAGTGGGTGTTAATTACTGCACCTTATGACGGGGTTATGCCTAGTGGGATTAATGATACTGCACTTGTTTTAATTCCTAAGGTTGACAGTCCAAAGAAGATGATAGAACTTCGACCAATAAGTTTATGTAACGTTATCTATAAAGTGGTCTCGAAGTGCCTAGTAAATAGGCTGAGGCCTATCTTGGGTGGTTTAATTTCTGAGGAGTAGAGCGCATTTGTCCCTGGGAGGCTGATTATGGATAATGCACTGCTAGCTTTTGACTCTCTTCATCATATTCATAATGACAGGAACCCAAGTCTTAATTATTCTGCCTACAAACTAGAACTCTCGAAGGCATACGACAAAGTGGATTGGGTGTTCCTGAGGCGGATGATGGAAAAGTTGGCTTTGCTCATCGGTTGGTTGACTGGATAATGTCTTGAGTCACCTCGGTGAGATACTCCGTTAAACTCAATGGAGCTCTCTTGGATTCATTTGCACCGTCGCGTGGGCTACGGCAAGGTGACCCCCTTTCTCCTTTTTTTTGTTCCTCTTTGTGGCTGTGCCCTTCTGAAGCGTGGTGTGCATCTACAAGAGATTATCCCAGTTAAAGTGTGTTCGCGTGCGCCGGGTGTTTCGCATTTGTTGTTTGCGGATGATACAATTCTGTTCTTCCAAGTAAGTCAGGATCAAGCAACAAGGATGGTTGATATTATTGACTGTTATGCTGCTGCAACGGGTCAACTAATCAACCGTGGGAAATACTCCATTACATTCGGTCAGCAATGTCCCGCACATACGCAGGAGGTAGTTAAAGGGATCTTGCAAGTAGATGTGGATGGAGGACAAGAGAAATATCTCGTACTGCCCACTCCAGAGGGGTGGATGCAAGACGGACGGATCCAAAATCTACAAGAGAAATTAACTAAAATGATTTTTATGATCGGTGATGGGTGTCCTTCTAGTCGAGGTAAAGAAATGTTAATCAAATCTATTTGCCAAGCTATTCCATCGTACATTATGGGTGTGTTTAAACTCCCCATGTCATTTGTGATGAACTAACAAGGATGGTTAGAAACTTTTGGTGGGGTTCAAAAGAGGGAAAAAGGAAGACACATTGGAAGGCATGCGATCAACTTACTATGTCTAAAGACCGTGGAGGTATGGGGTTTCGCGATTTCAGAACTTTTAACCAAGCTTTACTTGTTCGGCAAGCTTGGCGCCTCATCTCAAAACTTGGGAGTTTGTGTGCTCGGGTCTTGAAGGCGAAATACTACCCTATTGGACAAATCCAGGATACAATGTTCACATGTAATGCTTCTTCGACATGGCAGGCCATTCAATATGGCCTAGAGTTATTAAAAAAACGTCTGATTTGGAGAATTGGTAATGTTCTTCAAGTTAGAGTGTGGAGAGATCCCTGGATCCCTCGACCATATGATTACAAACCGATATCGTGGCAAGGAGACTTTCATATAAGTAGAGTTTCTGAACTCATGGATGAATTTGGCGCTTGGAACCTGGAGATATTGGGGCATTATTTTGTGCAAGCGGACGTGGCAGAGATTGTAAAGATCAAGCCGTCGACGAGACTGATGGAAGATGTGCTTGCAGGGAGCCCACGAAGAATGGCATCTTCACAGTCCAGAGTGCGTACTGGTTGGCGATGGACGAACGCCAACGGCCTTCTATAGGCGCCACGAGCTGGGCACCGGATAGCCAACGTGCCATCTAGAAGGCATTATGGGGGTGCCCTGCCCCCCAAAAGGTACGCATCTTCGCATGGAAGCTTGCAACAGACTCTTTACCGACTTGGAAAAATAAATGCAAACAAAATTTGGAAATCTCTAATATTTGTATATTATGTGGTATTGAAAGCGAGAACAACTTCCACGCCTTCTGTATGGAAGGATGCGCTCTAAAGCTACAATGGAGTTCGTTGCCATGCATTGTTGAGATGGGCTGTTTGGACGCTATGTCGATGATCAAGTCTAGAGATGATGAGAGGTCTGCAGTTACCTTTCTCCTAAAAGAAATCAAGCACCATATGCTAGGTGCGGTAGAGTTTAAGGTAAAACATATTAGGCGTGAGAAAAACTTGGTGAGTCATGCTCTGGCCAACATTGGCCGAACGGATGCTAGAACTGTTGTTTGGCTATGTTCTGGTCCACTAGATATACCTGAACTCTATGTTGAGGATTGTACTGTGGGTGTTTAATTAATATAAATTCCCATTCGTAAAAAAATGATGATGATTCTCTCAAGAAAAATGTTGTTACTTTAGAGAATTGTAATCTGAAATTAAAGTGGTAGACAACGTTTCTAAACCATTCACTGCAGTTTGAACATACGAGTAACAACAAGTCAACTGGTGTTGCCGAAACTATTGATAATATGTTTCGTGTTATGACAGATAAAATCCATGAATAAATTATTGATGTCGACTGTATAAGTACGTTTTAATGTTTTATGGGTACCCTTATAAAAGGCTTAACACCTAATTGTATGAGTATGATTCTAGAATGGATTGCTGGAAAGCCTTTTGATCCTGGAAGTATCGACCATCAAAATAAAACACTCCCAGTAAGTCATATGATTTCCGTTTTGAAGTAGGATGAAGTATTATAAGTATTGAAGTTCGATGGCAATTCATTGGCTCTTGTAACACCTTAGTTTGGTATATTATTTATATTGAGCATGTGCAAATGAAGTTGAGCGTAACAATCAAGGGGGAGAATGCTGGTTGATCTAGGATATGACCGGGTAGAAAGTAACGTTAAGTGGTATGGGACATGGACCAACGTACGTGGCCTTTGACCCCAAATGGAATCGCCCTGTTGTCAGCACTCAGCACACATATAAAGGTGGGTCCTGAATACCTATG
Organism: Avena eriantha; assembly: GCA_910589775.1. Lineage (NCBI taxonomy): Eukaryota > Viridiplantae > Streptophyta > Magnoliopsida > Poales > Poaceae > Avena > Avena eriantha. Next base: position 478,851,351 of record OU342745.1, read on the forward strand.
ATGAAAGTTTTTGCCTATGTTTTATCCAGCCCCGTAAGTCCCTTCAATCCTGCCGATCTGAGGGTGCTGAGACAACGGGAAGGCTACCTCGCATGTCAGTGCCGGCGTCCATGGGCCTCCTCCTCAACTATGGCGCTTCGCAGACAACCGCTTGGACTACATCAACCACAAGTACGGGACTCCTCAACTACGACACTCCGTCAACCTTGGAATACATCAACCACAAGTATACTGAGATTCAATATCTTGCCCTTCCCCTTCCCCTCGCCCTTCCCCTCCCGTGGCGCACCCTAGGGCCCCGCCGGGGGCCTCCCCTCCCGTCGCGTACCCCTCACCCTCCTTGATCCTCCACCCCTCCGCCGGTGACGGCGAGCCCAGCGCCGAAGGGGCCGAGGAGAGTAGATCGCGGTGGCGGCTGGGGTCGGCGCTGGTTCTTCGACTGCGCGCGACGGCCAGGGAAGCGCCCCTGGTCATGTGGCGGCGGTGGCTGCCCCCGGACGTGAGATCTGATCGTGGAGATCGGTTGTTTGCGGCGGCTGGGCTGATGCCCGGATCTGTTGCGGTGGCGGCTTTCCCATCGGGTATTGGCGCAAGGTGTGGCGGCTGTGGTCGTAGGTCTAGGATTCCGCCTAGATCCCCCATCGGCGCGGCCTTTTGGTTGCCTGGAGGTGCGTGGGGAGGCGGCACGTTGCTTCTTGCTCGGGTCGACAGACCGGCGGGGGCACGTGGTTATTGCAGACTTGTCTCCTCTTCCGCCGGAGGGGATGGGCGGCGGACGGCGGCGTGGGCACCTGTTGTTCTGTCCAACAATGGCAGGCGGTCCTAGGGTTTCTTCAATGTGAAGACAAAGATCTGCTTGTTACTTGCTCTCGTGGATCTAGCCTGGAGAGGCGGGTTCCGGAAGGCTCCGCTGGCGAACTCCCATGGGTGCATTATGTCTGGAGATTGCTAGATCGGAAGGTATTCGGTCGTGCGCACCTTGTTTTTCTCGCCGTTTGGTTTCAGCGGGAGCGTTGCGAAGCTCTGCTGTTTGTTCCCACCAAGTGCCATTCAATGAGTCATGGTGAACTCAGATGCGGAGAATGTCAGAAAAGCGGAAATATAAGTGCAGCAATGGTGATTTGAGTCTCTGTGGCGATGGCGAACTGCCTGCGTGATCTGTGACTTGAAGCAGCGACTGTTTGTTGGGGAGGGGAGACAACACACGAGGAGTTCCCAGTCTTACCTTGCAGGGTGAAAATCTAAGGTCTGGCCTTAACTGGTTGTGCGTGACAATGGCCTTGTTGAAGGCATTGTTTTGCGAGCGAGGACTTTCTCCAGGGGTAAAAACCTATGATCTTTGATCGGGCAACGATGGCTCTTGTGCGCTGTTTCCTTCTTGAAGGCGTTGTTATTGGAGTGGAGGACTATTGGTGTTGTTCTGGTGGTGTCAGTGTCATTGCTCTGAGGAATAGTTCTCTGTAGCGGGAATTTTATTTTATAATTCTTTTTTCTTCTTTATGGTCTATGTGCCGTAAGACCACTATGGCATACGTTGTTACAGAGGCTGGGTGTAATTGATATCTCCGTGATATTAATATATACTATTTTCTAAAAAAAGTATATTCCCTGCATTACTAGTAATACCATCCCCTAATCACCTTTGTTAAGATCCTATCTTAGTATAAAGATCTTGTCCTCATTAGTGGAGAATGGGCCTTCAGTCCCGGCCCGTAAGGGGCTTTAGTCCCGGTTTTGGAACCGGGACTAGAGAGGGGGGACTAAAGGCCTCCCCTTTAGTCTAGGTTCGGCCACAAACCGGGACAAAAGGCCCTCACGGGGCAGTGTCGACCGTGTGATACCTTTAGTCCCGGTTTATAATACGAACCGGGACAAAAGATTTTTTTTTTCAAAAAAAATTAAATTTTTTTTTGAACTTTTTTTCAAATTTTTCTTGAACATTTGAATTATCTGACTCGCTAATTTCTCACATCTCTCATTTTTCACACTAACTATATTTAATCTTAGGTCAAATTACACTTATAGTCAAACTTACCGGCCGGTCAACCATCCTAGCATTACTCCACCCCTAACACGCTTAACTTCCCCATTCCATCTCTCCCACCTCACGCGAAGGACTCTTATACCTTGTTGTTAACACTAGTATATCAATCCTATTAGCTCATATCAATATGTCAACCGTCTTTATTTTTCGAAATTACGAATAACTATTTAAGTAAACAACAATAAATAAGTAATAATAATATTTTAATACAATGAAAAATTCAAAATTAATATTTTATTCATTTTTTGCCATTTATTCATTTAATATGACATAAATAATATCTTCAAATCTGTAAATCGAAATTTGACAAATAATATATCCATTATTATCAGAAAAATGTGAGGAATTCAAATATGACATAAAAAATTATTATTATTAAAAAAAATTGAAATAACTTTTTTTCAAATATGACATAACTTTTTTTCAAATATGACATAACTTTTTTTTGAAATTACGAATAACTATTTTGAAATTTTTGAAATAATATATCAATTATTATTAAAAATAAATTAATTTTTGAAATAACTTTTTTTCTTTTCAAATTTTAAGAATCTAAAAGAATCCAAAACGGTCTAAGGCTATTGAAATCGAAGAGAATTTATTTTCTACATGTTTTGATAGGCTATATATATTTTCTGATATCGTATGCAAAAGTTATGGCCATTTGATTTTTTTTGCCCATTTTCTTTAGTCTCGGTTGGTAATACGAACCGGGACTAAAGGTTACCCCTTTAGTCCTGGTTGGTGATACGAACCGGGACTAAAGTGGTCGGCACCGGTTGCAGCCTGCCGCAACCCCTCCAACCGGGACTAAAGGCCCCGTTTGACCCGGGACTAAAGATTGTTCCGTTGGAATCGGGACTAATATGAGTATTAGTCCCGGGTCCAACCACAACCGGGACTAAAGGGGTGGACGAAATGCTCTTTTTCTACTAGTGCCTCCCTAATGTGGAATCTACCCCTAATAACAAATTACGAAGTGTTTCTTATGGGTTCCGCTTTTTTCAGACTGTTTTGCCCATACTAATTCGGTAATATTACCCACCACTGCCACCCGTAAGTGTAGCTTTTAAAAAAAAATCCCGATGAAGCGTTTTCTTCATTGAGAAAAGACATACGGTGGCACTCCTTTCCAATCCTAGCTCGTAAACCTCGTCTCCAGGTGCTATACACCGAATTAGGCCGGCGCTAGCTGTTGTTAGTTATCTCTTGCAACCGATTAGAATAGGATGCACCACACAATATACTAATCCACCCCGGTATGATCTCTTCAAATCTCCTAGCCTTCTGTACCAAAACCCTAGGCGGCAGAGGAGCCTGATTAAATGGGTCGAGTCGATATCTTAATCGTGACACTACTACTACGCTCGGACAAGCCTTCCAAGGGCATCCTTCCACTGGAAGTGGACGACAAGCTGTTATGAAAAGAAGCGAATGAGAGAAGCGTTACTGGAAATAGTAGTTCATGTCAAGGTGCATACATATCTACAGCTTGAAGTCTAAAGACGCTTCAGATAGAAAAATAAGGTTAGAAAGGAGACTACCATCGACTACACGTCTCAATTGACAGGTTTACGTGGGGTCTATTATTTCAGACGACATGCAGGATTCTAGGTCATTGCTATGCCTGCGACAGATTGGAAAAGCTACATGCGGTACACCCGGCATAGGATCTCAAATTCTCAATACAAGTATGTGGTATTTTTACAATTGAATCTCGTCAAGATTTATCTGCACTGGAAATTATTATACATCACGGAAGAGAAAGAAAGAGATAAGACGTTAAAGCTCGAGAAGCAACCGGGAAAAAGAGTTATGTCTGCACATGGTTGACTACTAAGTCTTGCAATCTTTTTATAGGAATACAAAATTCATGTAAATTTAAGTTGTTCCTGAAAAATGGATCGATGAATCATGATAATTTGAAGAAATCTAGAGATTCCAACACATCAAGAAATCATTAAACTAAATCAACTAATCAATTTGTATTTGCAAGAATGCTTGCTCATACTAATATCCTCTAAGACTATGATGTATCTTACCATACGGTGTGGGTGAAAGCCTATTTTCGGATCATTCCTGAGGAAGGTGAAGGCCTTCACAAGTAGGGTGAGGTGGTAATATCGGTGCATGCCTCTGCTGGCGCTAGCGGGCAGAGGTGGAGTGGGCAACAAATCCTAACATCAGAGTGCCAGCGAGCAAACTGAAGTTGAAGTTGACTGATTTCTATGATACGCTACGGTTTTCATATTATTTTTTCTCCGCCGCACGGACATGTGTGCTAGTTTGATCTAATAGAGAGAAGACCGAGGGAAATCGGTGAATCCAGCGGATAGACGGATAGAGTTGAAGATCAAACTAAGATAGAATGATACGCTGTGTCATGGTTCATGGTCCCTGGTTCCCCCCTACACAAGTCGGGGAAGGGCTACGGCGATGGCCAGTCCGTCGGCTTATCTGGCGCATGGGAGGAGGCTATCCCGATGACTAAGCCGTCGGCTTAGCTTCGTACATGGCGGTACCTGGCTGCACGCGTGGTTGGACCTGCCTACCGTTACGACGACGGCTATACCATCGGCATAGGTACATCACGTGGACCAAATGGTCATCATTACGCCGACAGCAATGCCGTCGGCATAGCGCATAACTGGATTATTTTTAAAGTTTGTTTCCACCTTTCCCTGGCGATTTTTTTAATTATCCACTTTTTTAAATTAATTTGACAAGTGTTGCGAGAATTTAGCAATTTACACATCTAGGTATTTGTCGGCGATCGTCACGCCAAATGCAACGATTCGGCGATAGCCTGACCGAGAGGTCCATTCGGCGTGGGCCTAGCCGAATAAAAACTGATTCGGCGTCGCTGTGACCGAACGCATGCGGTGGCGGGCCCGCTCTGACCAAATCGTTCACTCGGCGACAGCCTGGCCGAATCGTTCAATTGGCGACAGCCTGGCCGAATCGTTCAATTGGCGACAGCCTGGCCGAATCATTCACTCGGCGACAGCGTGGCCGAAAGCATTGAAAGAGGACCACGCCGCCGCGCGAGCCCGTCCGCGCAGACGCTCTTCTTCCTCGCGTCATTCTTGCTCCCTGCCCCTCTCTCTCCACCGTGACGAACCCCCCTATTCTTTGCACCAGTTTTCTCAGATTTAGCCCAGATTAGCCACTAAAAATTCTGTCTAAAACCACTATAGAGATAGGGGAACCCCGATCTACTGATGGGTTAGCTCAGGACTCGATTTGGTGGTGGATTTTTGGAGGAATGGTGGTGGTGCTGGGTTGGAGCAATGGCAATGGTGGTGTTGTGGTGGAGCTTGGAGCTGGGGCGTTTGTGAGCTGCACCTTACTGCTTCTTTGGTGAACCGAGGCTGCAGTACCGAGTGGCTTCTCACGCTTCAAGGGTAAACTCTAATCTCTCATTAATCACAGTTGTTGTATATGGTTATGCGGCTACTCGTGCTGTGGTTAGGAGGCTATTAGAATAGTTCGGAGGGTTTTAGTATATTATTTAGAATATTTGCAGGTAGTTGTACATAGTTCTATTTAGAATAGGTGGATTTGTAGAAAGAATTGGTAGGTGGATTTGTAGGAATATTAGCCAGACTATTATTTAGAATATTTGCGGATAGTTGTACATAATTTTATTTAGAATAAGTGGATTTGTAGAACAATTTGGCAGTTGGATTTGTAGGAATATTAGCCAGACTATTAATATATTATTTAGAGTATTTACAGACTGTCGATAATTAATTATTTAGATTGATTTTTTATGTCAGCAGAGATATCGAATGTAGTGAAGTTCGTGTTTTACTATGGTCCTGGTAATATCCAATACTATGAATATGGAGCAGATTTGCGTGAGTTTCATTTTACGGAGTTGGATTTGACCGCCCCTCAAACCTGGAGTGTTAGTCAGTTGAAGGAATGGTTGACGGACTGTTTAGGATATAATCTCGAAACATACAGCGTCAGTGTCCAAGCATTGTGGACAAAGTCTACCAAGAAAATTTTCTGGATTTTGAAGGATGTAGATCATAATAGAGATTGGTTTAAATGGTTAAAAGGTTGCCAGGACAAGAAGATACACCCTGTTGCACTAGTGCTTCCTGTCTTGAAGGAGATCAATCCGCATCGGAAGGTGGACATGGTCCTGGCCATAGTGTTGAATCTAGTGGTGGGACATACTCTATGTCCAATGCTGAAGGTGGTGGTTATGAATCAGAGCAGAGCAGTCAGATAGGAGGAGGTGGTGGTGGTTACGAACTAGGGCAGAGCAGTCAGGATGTAGGTGGAGGATACGAAAGTGGAGAGGTAGATGGGGACGAGGAAGGTGGGTACATGCAGGATATGATGGAGGATGAGGATTACATGGATGGTGAAAGTGGTGATTCAGATGATTCAGATAGTTCCGATGAAGAAGGCAATGGAGAGGACATGTCAATTCCTGCATCCTGGAATCAAGACATCTCCGGTGTCATGACCGTTAATGACTGTCATGATTCTACCTGGGAATATCACAAAAATAAAATTACGCACGGCGCCAGATATCCAGACAAGAAACATTTGCAAGATGCAGTCATTTCTTGGGCATTGTCTACACAGAGGGTTCTCAGTACAACCATGTCAAATAAAAGATACTAGATAATGGAATGCGTGGATATTAATTGTCCACCTAGGGTGCATGGATATCTTCCTAAATATGACACAAGTTGGTTGGTGAGTGACATGGTTATGCACACGTGTCAGCTTTCATCTATCCCTACAGATCATCGTAACCTCTCGTCCACGCTTCTGGCTCGGTTGTTTTACATGGAGATAGTGGAGAGCAAAGCGGTGGAAGTGAAGGCTATAATAAATAAAGTAAGGGTCAGGTTTAATTACAACATTTTGGACGGCAAGGCTTGGAGGGCAAAGCAAAGGGCTCTTGAGGACATGTTTGGTTCTTTCAAAGACGCGTATGACTCTGTAGTGAGACAACTCCTTACACTACAGGCAAGGAACCCAGGCACCTATCTCGACATCCAACACTATGTGATACATGAGGATCCATCCGTAAAGGTGCTTCATCGAGTGTTCTTCTCTTTCTCTGTGTGCATCCAAGCTTTCACTTATTGCCAACCAGTTATATGTGTGGACGGCATGTTTCTCGCTGGCTAGTATAAGGGACAGATCCTTACCGCCACTGGTCAAGACGGCAACAATTGAATTGTCCCACTCGCCTTTGCTTTTGTTGTGGGAGAAAACACTGAAAGCTGGACATGGTTCTTCAGTCAGCTCAAGATAGCAGTTGTGAAAGATAAGCCCAATGTGTGCATCATTCATGATAGGCATGCAGGTATACTAAATGCGGTTAAACGTTTGACACAGCCTGGGCCTGAAGAACAAACACCTTGGCTCAACATGCAGAGCCGCTGATGCATGCGTCATCTAGGAGCTAATTTTTTTCTCATAGTTCAGGAACAAGAATCTGATGAATCTTTTCAAAAAACTGTGCAAGCAGAACCAAGAATGGAAATATGATTTCATATGTGCACATCTCGATGACTTCACTCAGAAACATGTCAGGGTGAGGAAAGCGGCCCAAACTGCAGCTATAGCTGCACATCAAGCATCAGTTTCTGCCCATGCTGCTACTGGAGAAGCGCAGCTAGAAGAAGAGCATGTAGGGCTTTGTGACTTGCCTGGATTTGATCTGCCTGGTACTAGGAGAAGGCCCAGGAGATAGATTAAAAAATTTCAACAGTGGATAGAGTACGAGCCTTTGGAGAGGTGGTGTTTGCTACACGACACCCATGGAGCTAGGTATGGTGTCATGACTACAAACCTAGCCGAGTCATATAACTTTGTCCTCAGAGGTGGCAGGGCTCTGCCACTTACATCTAGTGTAGAGGGTAGTTTGTATGGCACGATCAAATATTTCAGAGACAGATGACAGAGAGCTCAATTGCATATATTAAACAATCCGAACACACGCTTCTGTGAAAAAATTATGGAGTACATGGATAAAAAGATGGCAAAAGCTCGGACACACACTGTCGTGGCCATCGGTAATGCATAGAGAAGGTTTGAGGTGCGGTTACCTACCGATAAGTTTGGGTGTGATAATGAGCTAAGGACGCACGAGGTGAAGATTGGAAATGAGAAATGGCCAACCTATGAGTGCACATGCAACAAACCAAAATTGCTTCATCTCCCTTACTCGCATGTGCTTGCTGCGTGTGGGCAGCTGGGGTTGGACGCAATCTCGTTTGTGTCTTCGTACTATCTAAAAGAATCTGAGATTAATACTTGGACAAGTGAGATGTCAGGATTTCGAGTAGTTGGTAATTTCAACACGGTAAAACCTAGTGAAAGGCAGTACATCCCCCACCCCGCTCTAACGCGAACATGTAGAGGAAGACGCCAGTGTAGGCGCATCCAGAATGACATGTATGAATCAGAAGCTGGAGGCCCAACGTGACAATGTTTTCTATGCAATGATTTTGGCCATAGGGCAAGGTGTTGTCCCAAGTTCGAAACAGGTGTAGTACCTACGTGAGGCCGTGGTACCCAAGCTCGAAGAAATAGAGGTCGCGGGCAAACTTAGGTTCCGATGAACTATGTTCCATGTGTAATATATGATGAACTATGTTCCATGTGTAATATGTGATGAACTATGTTTTATTTTGTAATATGTGATGAACTATGTTTTAATTTGTAATTTGTGATGAACTATGTTTTAATTTGTAATTTGTGATGAACTATGTGTTAATTTGTAATTTGTGATGAACTAAGTTTTAATTTGAAATTTGTGATGAACTATGTTTTAATTTGAAATTTGTGATGAACTATGTTTTAATTTGTAATATGTGTAGGAATGGCGAGAAGATACAGTTTGCTCAGTGAAGATATTAAGAAGAAACATCGTTCTAGAATCTTGGAGGATGAACCTAACTCCCTCGAGCCCTTGGTCACTCGCACTCCCAACGTAAACTAGAGGATACACCCGGCTTAGGTTTCTAGGTACGATTTTATTATAATCATGCATTACAACAATTATGCTTGGACGCACTAAGTCTTTTGTCACTCCATTTCGATATGCAAGTTGAAGTGGGCCGGGCTTTTACCTTTCGCTCGTCTAGCTGAGGACACTGAAGACTCTACACGTCTATTATATGACCAGTCGTTGCTCAGCTACTTGGTTGACCGATGGAGGCCCGAGACACACACTTTTCACTTTCGCTGGGGAGAAATGGCTCCTATTTTCGAGGATGTGTCTTACCTATTGGGACTTCCTTTGGCAGGCCAGCCCATTGGGCCGCTGGATGCACCAGCCAGTTGGCAAGCCAATATGGCCCAACGTTTCGAGGGTATTAGTGCCGTATCTAGTCCATTTGACAACGATGATCACGGGACCAAGTTCGACTGTTTACTAGGATTCATGTGTGTTTGCTAACTTGTTAGTCCAATTGTCTTTACGCATCGCACCATTCTATGTTTTTTTGGTACTAAGCTATCTTTACATTAATGCAGATCCAACGTTACGCTATCCAGAGATCCAGTTGACTGAGCCACAGATCACTCGGTGCTTGTAGGCATACTTACTTTGTCTTCTCGGGAAGGTGATGTTCACCGAGAACCATGTCACAACTATCACCGCTCGCTACATCCCTATTGCATTGGAGATTGCTAATGCAACAAGCGCCGACATGATTACGTACAGAGGTATGTGAAGCGGTTGCCAGCGTAAAGCTCCTAGGCCAGGCTTGCTTGGATGCCCATTACTGTTGTAGCTTTGGTCTTGGGAGCGGTTTCCTATTGGACGACTAGACGTAGTTGTTGAGACGACATACCCATCGCATGCATTGGGTGACCCTCCGACAGGACTATTCGACGCAGACCGCATCGACTTACCGACTTTTGGTACAGTTTGGACACGTCGCAAGGTATGTGTAAAGTTTTAATTAGTTCATGTACTATATGACTGAAAATGACATGTCTTCTTTGGCAGAGACGCTTTTCTCATGCTCAGGTGAGGGGTTGCTACTCCGCTTTCTCCGAGCAGTTTGACGTGCTGCTCGCGAGCTCGGTGATGTGAGAGCCCTACACGGATGCAGCTGTTGGTGCTAGATTCTGCAAGAATGGGGACGACTTGGGAGCCCTCACACTGATTTCTACTCTCTGTACCAGAGACGCGGCGTATTGGCTTAGATAATCGAAGATCATCTTCGACATGCAGGTAGAGGAGATGAGCGTACAGAGAGCAATGAGGCAGTTCGGCCTTCGCCAGTTGGCCGACCCTCGTCCTACTGAGAGTGCCTTACCTTCGATTGTCCACACGTAAGTTTATTGACTTTTCTGGTTTATTGAATTATCTATTTTATTGACTAATCTGGTTTATTGACTTATCGCAAACACTCTCCAATTGTAGGTTTTCAAGGAAGGGAAGCAACAAGACCGTCACAGGCTGGCTCCATAGAGTTGGGACATACGTAGAGGAGTGGGACAGCGCAACAACATGAGTCTGGGACTCGGATGCCCCGTTTGATATGGAAGAGTTCAACCACTATCTGCGAAGCTACATGAGCGCCACCCATGGTAAATAAGAAGATTGCTGAGATACTCATTATTTGCTTGCCTTGTCATTTTGATATGAGGATTCTTCCGTATCATCGGGCAAGGGGTACCCCGTTGGAGGTTCTCTATGATACACACGTATTTACGATGATAAGAACTTACCGGTAACTAAAGTTGAGTAGCACGAGGAGCGGCCCTCGTACTCAAGGGACATGTTATTTCCAGTTTATGGTCTTTCAAGCATATAACTCAGATTGGACCTCACTTTCACCTTAACCATATTAAAGATGCTTATGATAGGGGCAATGTGAGCTCAAAGCTAATGAGTACCATACTTTTAGCATTTGGAAGCCTTTCAAACTATTTAAAACCGTTTCATTTCCTTGTTGAGTCTCCACATATTCTATGAGCACCTTCTTGAGAGCATAGTTGTCATTCTTAGTGTAATGTGCTTATCTCAAAACTTGATTATTTGTGCTATGACTTTGATGCTTGTATCTTTGATATCTTTACTTCTAGTCTTCACCTGAACTTCAGAGGTGCCTTGGCATTCATAATCAAAGGCAAGCGAGATACCACTCTATCATACCTTGTTATGAGCATTGTAATGTTTCTTATGTTTATGTTTCATGCTACTTATTATTTTTGAGTTGGAATCTCTTCATAGCTTGCAATGCCTATTAAGTAAACTTTTGCATACTCCTTATTATGAATTGTCTAAGTAGTTGATCACATGCTGAGAATATATACATCATATGAAGCAAATGTGTTCGTGAAAGTTTTTTTATCGCACTCAGTTTTCAACTGAATTGCTTGAGGACAAGCAATAAGCTAAGCTTGGGGGGAGTTGATACGTCCAAAACGTATCTACTTTCCCGAACACTTTTGCTATTGTGTCTCCTCTAGACTTGTGTGATTTGGATGCAACTAACACGGACTGACGCTGTTTTCAGCAGAATTGCCTTGGTGTGTAGTTTTTGTGCAGGAAATCAACTATCAGGAAAAATTCCAGAAAATATGCCAAAAATCCTATTTCACCAGAAGATTCCCGGATCCAAAATACGAGACGGAGGGGGGCTGGGCCCAGGCCACACCACCTGGCAGCGCGGGCCAGGACTGGCCACGCCAGGGGGTGGTCTGGCCGCCCCAGACACCCCCTCGGCCTGCCTCTTAGCCTATAAGACGCCTTCTGACCTAAAAACTCATAGGGTTCGACGTTTTTCCAAAAAGAGTTCCGCTCCGCCGCCACCACGATATTCCGTGATTCAGAACCAGAAACTCCGTTCTAGCACCCTGCTGGGACGGGGAAATGGAGGATATCATCGCCATCATCATCACCATCGCTTCTCCATCGACCATCCATGTTTCCCCCATCTATGAGTGAGTAATCCTCCGCTATAGGCTATGGGGATGGTACGGATTGGATGCGATTGTTCATGTAATGGCATCAGATTGTTAGGGCATGGTGCCTAGTATCTTCTATTAGTGCTTTATGACTTTGTTGCGACTTGTTATGCTTAATGCTTGTCACTAGGGCCCGAGTGCCATGATTTTAGATCTGAACATGTTATTAATTCATTATGATACTATTGTTTATAGTCTTACCTGCAAGTTGTATACACACGTTGTTGTCCGGAACCAAAGGCCCCGAAGTGACAGAAATCGGAATAACCGGAGGGAATGGCTTTGATGTGAGGATCACATGTGTTCACAGAGTGTTAATGCTTTACTCCGGTGCTCTATTAAAAGGAGCACCTTAATTGCCAGTAGTTCCCTTGAGGCCCCGCTCCAAACGGGCTGGCAGGACAAAAGATGTTGTGCAAGTTCTTATTGCGAGCACGTATGACTATATATGGGACACATGCCTAGGATTATCTAGTACTTGGATGCTTTACCTTATTTATCTGCAATTGCCCTATGTTCTGATTGCTATGTGAATTATTTGGTCCATGCAATGCCCGTCCATCCATCCCTATGCCTACCGCACTCGAATCCTACTGTTTACTACTACTGTTACTGCTGTCTTTACTTTACTACTACTGTTACTTTACTATTCCTACTACAAAACTGTTGCTACTGATAAAACTGTTGTGAGCAAGATTGTTTCCAGGTGCAGCTGAATTGATAACTTAGTTTTTAAGGCTTATAAATATTCTTTGGCTCCCCTTGTGTCGAATCAATAAATTGAGTTTTACTTCCCTCGAAAATATTATGATACACCCCCTATACTTGTGGGTCATCAGACATCACGCGGTAAGACATTGTCTTCATCTAATGTACCTACTTGCTACAGAGTTTCTATTCCATTTTTTACCCTAGTGGTTCAAATTGCAGGCACAATTGCTAGTCGATCTTGAGACGGCGAGTGCTGATCACAGACGGTCCCTCCGGACCTCTGCTTATACCACGTCAGGAGAAGCAGACTTGGCTGAGTCGCCTAGAGGAGAAGATCCGACGTATCCACGGAGTTATCACGTACACCCGCTCTTCGGACGTTGCTCACCAGCCGTGACCACAGCGGCCTCCGCGTCACTCAACGCAGCAGAGGCAGCACCAGCAACAACCACGTCCACCCTCGCCCATACGACAGTCTCCATGTCCACCACAGGAAACACCAAGGCCTCCCCCTCTAGACCAGCCTGGAGGTTCGTCGTGGCAGCAGCAGAGTTCTTTCGACTGGTGGCAGCAGCAGCCACCTTTTCAAGGTGGAGGTTCATCGTGGCAGCCTCATCAGCAGCAACCACCTTTTTAGGGTGGAGGTTCGTCGTGGCAGCAGCAGGAGCCTTTTGGCCACTCTCCCGCACCGAACTATGGCTTTCGTCCACAGCCGCAGCCATAGGGTATGCGTCTTACACAATACTGAGACTAGGTTCATATCAATTTCTTATATACTTCGGTATTCAAATGCAGGAGCCTTTGGAGTGCATGGGTCTATGCCTGACTATCAGGGATATTTTTCTGGATCGGCGTGGATGAGTGATCATGAGGTGGAGCACAAACTCAGGACTTCTTGACATAGAGCAGTTGGATCAACATTTTTCAGACCCCCACACAGGAGACTTAGTACGATGATCACGGCTTAGTGATTCCTCCTCGAAACGTTCGGGCGCCCATTAGGTACGGTTGGACACCACCAGAGCAACCACGTGAGCGTCAAGGCAGACGACAACGCTGATACCTCTCTCAGCCAGATATGTACAAGTTCTCTATCTATGTATCTATCTATGTATGTATGTATGTATGAGACATATGTCTATCTATGTGTGAGACATGCACCTTTCTATGTGTGAGACATTTCGCAATTTTATTCATTTCTTGGTCGAGATCGCTAACAAACAACTACAACAGAAAATTAGGATACAAACGAGATAATTAAGATACACACACGAGCTACAAGGGAGAATTGTTCTATCCCTACGACGATGCCTTCTTCATGGCCTGCTCTTCTTGCCCTTACCCTTCGACAATGCCTCGACCGATGATGGCTTGCCCTTACCCTTTGACGATGCCTCGACCAATGATGCCTCGCCTTTACCCTTCTTCTTGGCTAGCCTTTCGTCCCACTCAGCTCTCCACTTAGTCCCAACGGTAGGCGTCATGAATATATCATCTTCATCTTTACTCTCTTGTAGCTTGTCATTGCTCTTCTTGGCATGCGCCTTGTTCAAGGTCTTGGCCTTGTCACACTTTGCTCTATCCCTAGTACCACCGACCGGCGGCATGAAGAGATCGTCGGAGTCTTCACTCTCTTCTATCCAAATCCAAGGGAGCGTGATGTTCTGCTGCCTTGCCCCTTCATTAGAGAATCTTTTCTTGCTCCACCTAGCATTGATCCAAAGTATCTCTTGCCGTATCTTGTCTGGAGTCCTCTTCGGCCATCCTTTTCTACGCAATCCCTCACCCAGCTCAGTAAGAAGACAATCACTACTAATTAGGTCCTCCAATGGGACTGGATTGTTGTCTATCCTAAAGTTTCTAGCCAAATGAAAAAGGTCGACGGACATGTCTGTCACGAAACTGCGATCGTAGGGAAAACCGGGAAACATACTAACTAAAAGGGTTTGCTTAAACAACTGCGTGATTAGGGGGTTTTATAGGGTAAACAAACAAAAAATGGCGGGAAACATTTTGGCGGGAAACATTTTGGCAGGAAATATTTTGGTAGGAGATATTTTGGCGGGAAACATTTTGGCAGGAGACATTTTGGCTACATTGTCTCCAAAATTAAATGACATGTTGAATTTAAGATATATCACAATACTATAACTGAAATGAAGTTACATCAAGACATGTTGCGCACCTATTCCTGCCGCTCCTCTTCCTCCCTTCTCTTCCTGTTCAGCTCGCGGTTTCGAGCTTGCTCTGCTCGGAATTCTTTCATTTCTATCTCATGTTCCTTCTTCCCGTTCGCGTCCTTCCTTTCAGCACGTTCCTCATCAACAAAGATCTCCCTTGCACGTCGGCTCCTGTCCGCAATCTCCTGCACGGCCCAGGCTGGCTGCTCCGTGTCAATCCAATGGTACCACTTGCAAAGTGGAGGAGGAGACTGCAAGCGAATCAATGGAATGAATATAAGAACACATGATAACATGAATGGTTCATATTAACCATACTCTGAGAACATACTAGAGGCCTCTCGTACGACGAACTTGCTTGTCGGGGCGGGCTTGCGTCGTAGTTGGGACACATGAAAAACTTCATGCCCATGCAGGTGGAGAAATCGATCGACTCCTTGACCTTCGCGAGATGGCCGCACCAACAGCGCTCATGTGTCACCCCTTGTGGCAACCTGACATCTTTCATCTTCGTAGGCCTATACTCTGGGTCCGAACATGGCACACTCATGACGGAGAGGGGAAGGAAATGCGAGAAAAAGAGGAAGAACAGCTGAACTGGGTGAAGAGAGAACATCTCGGTGCCTGGATTTATAGAGCCATTGGGAAGAATAGGCGGGAAAAAACGGCAGAAAAACATGGCAGGAGGTGGGAATCAGCTGGCAGGAAATCATGGCGGGAATAGGTTGGCGGGAAATAGTGGCGGGAATCGGCAGGCGGGAACCGAAAACTAATTTAGACGTTTAGGGCTTGCAGTGATTAAGCAGGTTTTGGTTATTCATTGATCATGCAGGATTTGGTCAGGGCCTGGCCGATTAGTCCAATCGGTGAGGGCCTGGCCGATTGGCCATTCGGCCTGCCTGTGACCGAGAGGTGCACTTGGCTTCGCCCTGGCCGATTGGGCCATCCCCAGTCGGCTAGGCCCTGACCGACTGAGCCAATCGGCGACACCCTGACCGATTACAGCTGGCTGACACTGGCATGTCAGCCGAGAGCTCACTCGGCGAGCTCCAGGCCGAATCGTTGCATTCGGCCGACGCCGTAGCCGACAAATACCTAGAACTGTAAAATGCTAAATTCGCGCAACACTTGTGAAATTAATTAAAAAAAGTGTATTATTTAAAAAAATCGCCTTTCCCTGCACAACAAAATCACAATATATATATATATATATATCATGTGATATATATATCACAGTACATATATACTGCATACACAATACATATGTATCATCCAAAAATGCTCGTACATAAGTGCATACACAATACATATATCATCCAAAAGTGCTCGACATCAAGTGCATACACAATACATATATGGTATCATCATCATCATACATATAGAGTGCCCTACATGTAGCTCTAGAACCCTACACCCATATCTAACGGCATGAAGAGCTCGACAACTCGAGATCTCCCTGCATGAAGTCAGACGTCCTATTTCTAGGTACCTAACAATCACCAACGGAAGGAGGGCCAGGCGCGACATGAGGAGAAGCACCAGGAGAACCACTAGGAGAAGCACTAGAAGAAGCACCTGGAGAATGGTCACCGATATGCATCGGAGTGATCTCGCACGACGAACCAGGCGTGGCTTGTGCACGACCAAACGGTAGGTTTCCGGAACATCTGGTCCCCTACATGTTTAAGCAAGAGTTAGCAACCTGAGAGACACGTTTTCCTAGAGAGTAGTAGGTATTAAGTGGTCAGGCAAAAGATCTTACTAGGGTCCCTCCGTAGTAGGTCACAGCGAATTCTTCCTTCGATGGCATCACTGGCAACAGCCCTGACCTAGGTACTGGTTTTGGTAACGGTGCCGAATCCTGCTCTCAAGTGGCCATAAACCTTGCGAACGTCTGCAAGATGGTTTAGATGTCAGACGTTGCAGAAATAAAGGTTCAAACTAGCACTATATGGAGTGGGACTTACCGCATTCATGGTTTCTTGGTACACCTGGTATGCATCATTCCTCTTTAGTCACTCCTGAGCGGTCAACTTATATTCTGCATGACGTGCATCATAGGGCACGTCCAACTTAGGCTACAATTTCAAAAATAGTGAATATGGTCAACTTAGCCATTCAGGAACGAATGTCGTAAATATGATGAAAGTGCGAAAAACTTACATCGGTGGATCGACGCGGCCGTAGAGGAGGCTAGATAGAGGGACCGTCGGCGGTGAGGGTAGCCTTGACACGCGTGAGGTTCATGGTGGTCTCGGCATTTATAATGCTGAGATGGCCATGCTACCTGCCGTGCCCTGCTACAATAAACGAAACCTCGTCGGTCTCCTCGATAATGGGGTCATGGGCGAAACAAACAAACAAAACTAGGGGACTAAACATGCCTAATCAAACAAAAAAGTACATTGGCAGAACCTCGTACGGAGAGAGCTAGGGGGTAGATCCCCGGGCCCAAAGAGACTAGGGCTTCGATGGGAGACGGACGCCGGAGCGCCTGAATCCCACCAAAACTTGCATAAAGCCATGCCATGTGTACACAAGTGTGGTATATGGTCTATAGATGCAATGGCTACCTCCTGGGTGTCACCGTCTTCACGGGCATGCGATAACACTTAGTAGAAAACTCTAGGTGTTTATCGCATGCACCATAGACAGTCACACCTGGGAGCTAGGTTTTCCATCTAGGAGCAATCCACCACACTTGTGCATGTATTCTATGGACACGCGCGTGTTCTTGTGCCATCCCGGCGCTCGGAGGTCCTTTTCCAACGAAACCTTAATCTGAGGACCACGCAGGTCTACCCCGTAGCATTGTCCGTACGAGGGCTGACCAGTGTACTTTTCTAGTGGTTTAGATTTGATTAGGTCATAACTACATGGAAAACCAAGACTAGGCCCAAGGTTCCACCGACTTGCCTCCATTTGACCCGCAACTGGAGTTTTCCTCTGCATGTCCAGCACACTTCTCTAAGTGTTATCACATGCGCGTAGACGGTCACACTCGGGAGCTTGACTTTTCATATCATGTGATATTCAAGTGGGAGAGAGAGAGGAGTCGGGGAACATGTGGAGAAGAAGAGCCAAAAGAGGGGATAAGGTTCTGGGCCCTACCCTCGCTGATAGGGTGTCACACACTTAACTATCCGGAAAATGGGAGCGACCCGATTGTCCGGGAGAACTCGATCTACCTTTTCCTTTTACTCCCTCCGTCTCTAAATAGATGTCGCAGGTTTGTTAAAATTTTGATGAATCTAGACACTAAATTTTGATAAATCCAAGACATCTATTCTGAGACAGAGGGAGTAGAAAATAAGTACAAATTATTATTTCCAAATAATAGTCAGTTGAAACAAGATTAATGGATAATTGATGCATCTGGAATGATTTGGAAAAAAAGGTACCGACGTGAACATATAAACTTATAAATATTTCCGTGATGATGTGCCGTCAACCGATATCATTAAAAAAAGGTTCAGCTCTTGTAGTAATTAGAGAGCCTTAAAAAAAACATCTTAGACATCTCTCGTTCAAAGCAATAAAGCTTCGTGCTCACACAGAGATGGAAGACCAGCTGCTAGTACCATTTACCGAGATTGAAGTTGTTGACAATATCTGCTATTTTAGGTCTCCTTTTCTGATCAAGATCCACACATGTTAGAGCAAGGTCGATGCACCTGATTTTATGAGGGTAATCATCATCGTCATTTATTCCATCATATTGGCGAATCATGCAACTTGCGTCCTTACAATTTTGTTTCACCTGCATACAAAATTGGACTATTAATTTATGCTCTTAGGTGAGAACGTACCACTTCCTCAGTTTTACAAAATCAGATATGGATCGGAGAGAGTACATAAATCTAAATAAATATTTAGAATTTGGAATCTTCATAAACTGAAGCGATATTTACACTTACTTTGTCAATAAATTCCCTTGCACAACTTTGGTCAGCTCCTGAAGAATTCTCTTTTGTGAGTGATGAATTCTTCCTTCCTGTGGTGATCTCGATTATGATTAGGCCTAAACTATATATGTCAAACCGTTTCGAGATTTCCCTTTCTTTTCCTTCTTTTGGTATCCCCTTAAAATACTCTGGAGCCATGTAGCCGCTAATGACATCAAGAGACAGTACAATAATAAGCATTACTAGAGGTGTGAAGAAAGCTGCCTTTTACATTACAACAGAGAAAGAAACAAATATCATTAATGAGTACCTACATTGATCCGACAAAACTTTCAGTTAAGACCTGGGAATGTTCAGGATCAACGATTCTGGAGTATCCAAAATCTCCAATCTTGGGGTTCATATCATGATCCAAGGGGGGGGGGGGGGGGGGGGGGGGGGGTTCAGCGTGTGTAGAAACTGTAGACCATTGCGGATCCCTTTTCGAAGTGCTCTGTCCATCGAACGTCTTTCTTTTCAACTGTAAAGGAAAGTCGATCATTTTATATAACTAGCACATTGTCCGTGCGTTGCAACGGAAATAACAGCGAAGAGTTCGCTTTGAACACACACACCGAAGCCGACTCCAGCTCCTCGTGCTACCATCAAGAATGGCAAGTTTTCTTAGTGGTTATCTGTCCACTCTCAAGAGCACACCATATTCTTTTGCTTCAATGTGTACCTGACCTCGAATTCGTAGACGTGTGGCACAGAGAGAGTCCAGCGACAGATGACCGGTGGACACGACCACGGTCACATACCCAACCACCCTGCACAACGCATTCTCCACCACCACCAACCTCTTCTTCCAGATCGGTGGCTCATCCTCTCGTTCCCATCCTCTTCCCCCTGCCCGCCCGACCCACGCAGAAGCCGTCGCCTCCTCTCTCTGCCTGGGATGCTGCGCCGCCAGCGCGCCTCCCTCCCTCCCCCATCGTCTTCTGCAGGAGAAGAAGAGAAGAGTCGCGTCGCCCTCCTTCTTTGTTCCCCGTGCACCGCTGATCTCCCAAGTTTCCCGTACCACCGGTCGTGTCGCGTGCCCCTCCCTGCTAGGAGGCTCTGCCACCGACCAGGCCCCGGCTCCGCCTGCGCCTCCCCTCGCCTCCACCCTCTCCGCTCCGAGTTCTGGTCACGCCTCTTCCCCCTTGGACCCCGTTTGCCATCCCGCCATGCCCAAGCTTCCTCTCTCTCTCTGCTTGCTCCTCCTTCAAATCTCATCCTCTGTTTCCTCTCCGTCTAGCCACCCAAGTTCCATTCTATCTCGGCTTGTTGATAGCAAATCGGTGAAAGTATATGAATCGGTTGGACTCGATGTGAGGAATCGATGTGGGACTATTCAATAGCAATATATCGTACGTAGTCACACAGAGCGCCAGGAATTCTCTCCGACCGGCCCAGTTTGTTGGATGGGCCTAACTTTTTTTCCTTTATTTCTAGGCTATATATGTACGAACCGGCTAACGCTATTTTTTCACTCATGGACGGTACGTACGGTGGGTAATTGCCCATAGCGTGGGAGGGCAAAACGGTTAAAAAAAGAGTTGGACCGGAAGAAACAATCCGTACTTTATATATATATATATATATATATATATATATATATATATATATATATATATATATATATATATAGGGTTCTAACACGGTATTGGAGCATACATAATAAGAGTTGGCATAAGAGTTCTAACACGGTATTGGACAAGTGAAAAAAGGAGAAAGTTTATCAACATAATAAGGTTGGCATAAGAGTTCTAACACTGCATTTAAATTCTTTATATTCTTTCAGCTCTCGCACCTATTATGTAAGTGGCGGGACAGCATGTATCGGCTTGGCAACATGATCAATGATCTTCTTTTGGTTGGTCGCTATCTTTGTGGCAGTTGATCCCTTGGCTGTGGGGAGTCATTGTATCTCCTTTTCCTTTATCTATTGGCCCTATTTTGTGTTGTTGCCCTAGCATACTTCTTATTTTCCTTCCTTTCCCTTGAACTATTTGTGTGAAATTCATTGGTTGTTTATATATAATAAAGCTGCATGAAAGAACGCCTATTTCGAAAATGTCCTCCAACATAATTGTATGAGATCCCAACAGCAGAATTTGACAATTGGCAAAGATCAACGGCGGGGAATAATTGGAAGCTAACGGCTTTGTGTGCATCGACCCAAATTCAACTTGCACAAGAAATTGAAGATCCAGGTTCTACGTGGGTGGACAGCCACAGGGACGGACATGCCGATCGAGTTTCTAAATGGCTAGTGGAAGCATATGTTTTTGAAGCAAAATTTGGGCTCTAGCGGGTGGCCAAAAGATAAAGAAGGGTCTCTCCCATGGTGGCATCATCATCAGATAGATATAAACAAGGCTATTCAGAGACATGTGAAGAGTTCCATCTTACATATGTTCATTTTCATATATGGGCCAAATAAGATTTTAACATTAATTTCGAGCTTGAGTTTTTTTTAACTTATTTGTGCATTTTCGGGTTAGAGTGGTACAAGCTGAGGAAGTATGCATGGGTCCATTTTTTGCATACTCCTGCAGAAAACTAGAGTAGAGAAAATGCAAAGTAGTGTAACATACCAAAAATAATGTGGTCTAGGGTGTAGGGGATGTATTCATAGATGAACAATCTTTCAACACCGGGACAGGTGATAATCTCGCCATCAATCAACCTCATTGTTTCCTCGCGCTCTTCAATGCAGAATGCAAGCAACTCCACTACGTTATCATGTTTGTGCTGCATAATGCTCACAAGTTTTTTAGTGTATGCGTCTTTGTCAAACTTGTGTGGTTCTTCTGCCACATGTCTCTCCACAACAATAATCACTCCATCTTGCAGAATTGCCTGTATTAACCTCGCCAACACGGAAGCTATATATTAGCATCATCTACTCCAATTTATTAACTTATGGAAATACAAAGTCATGGATGCATAATCATACCTTATGCACCGTTGTGTCAACACCGGTAACAACTTCTTCTGAGAACTCTTCTGTAATTTCCTCCAGGTAGTCAAAGGGCAATTGCTTGCCTCGAATACTTTCCGCAGTTTCCATTTTCTGATACATGTTAATTAAGCATCTAGCTTCAGGTACACATTGAAAAAAAAAAATACTTGTACGATTATAGCCCGTCATTTTCCAGAACAAGGCAGCACAATAAAGACTAAGATATGCATTCACATGAACATAATGGGGAGTTTTGTTTTTTGCCACTACTTACTTAGCACCTTTACGATTTGCACTCCCTTACACACGCACACACACCAAACAGGACATACATCCAAAGACAAAACTGCCTTGTTCGGTCTGGTTCTAACTAAGCAACGAGGTGACCGAGCCACAGATGCCGTCGTTGGGAGGGATTGGAGCTGAAGTAGAAGAAATTAGGAAGACCAGGATGATGAGAGTGTTGGTTGATCTCGGATCTGACCGGGTAAAAAGTAAAGTTATGGGCTGGGACACGGACCAACTTGCGTGGCCTTTGACCCCAACAGAATCATCCTGATCGGAGCCACATCTAACCCATAGATGGTTTTGGTCCTCTGTTGCAATCAGTTTAAAGATCTTGTCCTCCGTAATGAGGAATTTAATATAAAAATGGTACCAGAGCTAATCTGATTGCATTACAACCCTAAGTATGATTGTAGCCTCGGGCAAAGTTATAATGGGCTTGCTTTTGATGAAATTAAGTGCTAACTGCATGTTCTTAAATTCAATTATTTTCACTTAATGAAGTTTTGATCCTATTATTTCATATTGATCAAGTTCAATACTCGGATTAGCCCTTTTCTTTCATTCTCGTTTATGCCATGTTTAGCACATCCGTGTTTGGGTTTTCATAACAACAATTAGATGGAGGGGATTTCAGATGTGCTATAAAGGAAAAACCATAATTCCGAAAATCCCCAAATCTGTCAAACCCTTCAAACCAGATCAATGTTTACCTCTCTGTTGGGGAGGGCCGATGCGCTAGCACACGAAGCTGGCCGCGGTACACGTGCTTGGAAACTCTCCTCTCGTTGTAACGTGTTTCCTCCTTCACCTCAGTTGCCGGGCTTCACATCACCGCAATGGCCGTTGGATCGCCGGTGAGCACCGTTCGACGGAGGAGCGCGCTGTCATCGCCTTTGTGTCAGGGGAGTGGTGGAATCGGGAGGAAGAAATGGGGATTAGGGGTTTGACTGAGGCTCTGTTTCGATCCGGCTGGGGAGCATCTTGGCTGTCCGTTTGATCTAATGGTTTGGATCGCAGCGGCTGTGTTCATGATATTTTTTATGCTCTTTTAATTTACATATGTTCTTATGTTGATGCATTAATGTTATAAAGTGATAAAAGATTGAGCGCAATAATGTTTACCCCTCTTATTGTTTTCGAACTTGTTTCGAATTTTATTTGATCATGAAGTTTGTGTTGATGATTTTGACATTTTTGTAATGTAATCATGACTAATGGGCTTATGCAACTTATTAAGGAAAATGTTGATGGTCTCACATGTTTCGGTTTTCCACACCACACAATGCGGCCTAGTAATTTTGAGGCGTTATGCTAAAGTATTTATGACAGTGCAATTTATAACACGCACAGATTAAAGGTAATGAATGCTGATAATGATGATGATTCTCTGTATGCGAACCATTAGGGTTTATGTCCTCCAACTAGCTTTGGCGGCGAGTTTGGCGATCTGGTTCCCTGTTGATCTCGGTCCGTTCTCCGTCCCCGATACCCTCCCCTTCGCTCCTAGTTTCCTCTCCGGCTTCTTGGGCGGATCTCGATCTTCCCATTCGGTTAATGTTCCCGATCGCATCTATGGAAGAGACGACATCCAACTTGAGTGTGGCGGACGGGCTGGCTGCGGATGAAGATGGCAATGCGGGTGGTGCATATTGCAAGGTTATGGAGGCCCTTGCTAGCGATGGTGATGCCACGGCTGGGTCTGGCCGTGAGGATGGGATACATAGTTTGTTTGAGAATTTGGAGATTGGAGACGACGAGTTTGACGATCTGGTACTTGAGGAAGCTGATGTTAATCTGGTGGAGAGCTCATGCTAGGTGGCTGTGGCAAGGGTTCACTGTGCAAAATCCTTTAGTCACGAAGCTTTGTGCCAAATGTATTTTGCCTGGAACTCGGCGAAGGAGGTGAAGATGAGGGCTGTTCCGGGAGTGGGTGTTAATTACTGCACCTTATGACGGGGTTATGCCTAGTGGGATTAATGATACTGCACTTGTTTTAATTCCTAAGGTTGACAGTCCAAAGAAGATGATAGAACTTCGACCAATAAGTTTATGTAACGTTATCTATAAAGTGGTCTCGAAGTGCCTAGTAAATAGGCTGAGGCCTATCTTGGGTGGTTTAATTTCTGAGGAGCAGAGCGCATTTGTCCCTGGGAGGCTGATTACGGATAATGCACTGCTAGCTTTTGACTGTCTTCATCATATTCATAATGACAGGAACCCAAGTCTTAATTATTCTGCCTACAAACTAGAACTGTCGAAGGCATACGACAGAGTGGATTGGGTGTTCCTGAGGCGGATGATGGAAAAGTTGGGCTTCGCTCATCGGTTGGTTGACTGGATAATGTCTTGAGTCACCTCGGTGAGATACTCCGTTAAACTCAATGGAGCTCTCTTGGATTCATTTGCACCGTCGCGTGGACTACGGCAAGGTGACCCCCTTTCTCCTTTTTTTTGTTCCTCTTTGTGGCTGACGGGCTATCTGCCCTTCTGAAGCGTGGTGTGCATCTACAAGAGGTTATCCCAGTTAAAGTGTGTTCGCGTGCGCCGGGTGTTTCGCATTTGTTGTTTGCGATGATACAATTCTGTTCTTCCAAGTAAGTCAGGATCAAGCAACAAGGGTGGTGGATATTATTGACTGTTATGCTGCTGCAACGGGTCAACTAATCAACCATGGGAAATACTCCATTACATTCGGTCAGCAATGTCCTGCACATATGCAGGAGGTAGTTAAAGGGATCTTGCAAGTAGATGTGGATGGAGGACAAGAGAAATATCCCGTGCTGCCCACTCCAGAGGGGTGGATGCAAGACAGACGGATCCAAAATCTACAAGAGAATTTTGATGATCGGTGATGGATGTCCTTCTAGTCGAGGTAAAGAAATGTTAATCAAATCTATTTGCCAAGCTATTCCAGCGTACATTATGGGTGCGTTTAAACTCCCCATGTCATTTGTGATGGCCTAACAAGGATGGTTAGAAACTTTTGGTGGGGTTCAAAAGAGGGAAAAAGGAAGACACATTGGAAGGCATGCGATCAACTTACTATGTCTAAAGACCGTGGAGGTATGGGGTTTCGCGATTTCAGAACTTTTAACCAAGCTTTACTTGTTCGGCAAGCTTGGCGCCTCATCTCATAACCTGGGAGTTTGTGTGCTCGGGTCTTGAAGGCGAAATACTACCCTATTGGACAAATCCAGGATACAATGTTCACATGTAATGCTTCTTCGACATGGCAGGCCATTCAATATGGCCTAGAGTTATTAAAAAAAGGTCTTATTTGGAGAATTGGTAATGTTCTTCAAGTTAAGAGTGTGGAGAGATCCCTGGATCCCTCGACCATATGATTACAAACCGATATCGTGGCAAGGAGACTTTCATATACGTAGAGTTTCTGAACTCATGGATAAATTTGGCGCTTGGAACATGGAGATATTGGGGTGTTATTTTGTGCAAGCGGACGTGGCAGAGATTGTAAAGATCAAGCCGTCGACGAGACTGATGGAAGATGTGCTTGCATGGGAGCCCACGAAGAATGGCATCTTCACAGTCCAGAGTGCGTACTGGTTGGCGATGGACGAACGCCAATGGCCTTCTATAGGCGCCACGAGCAGGGCACCGGATAGCTAATGTGCCATCTAGAAGGCATTATGGGGGTGCCCTGCCCCCCAAAATGTACGCATCTCGCATGGAAGCTTGCAACAGACTCTTTACCGACTTGGAAAAATAAATGCAAACGAAATTTGGAAATCTCTAATATTTGTATATTATGTGGTGCTGAAAGCGAGGACAACTTCCACGCCTTCTGTATGGAAGGATGCGCTCTAAAGCTACAATGGAGTTCGTTGCCATTCATTGTTGAGATGGACTGTTTGGACGTTGCGTCGATGATCAAGTCTAGAGCTGATGAGAGGTCTGCAGTTACCTTTCTCCTAAAAGAAATCAAGCACCATATGCTAGGTGCGGTAGAGTTTAAGGTAAAACATATTAGGCGTGAGAAAAATTGGTGAGTCATGCTCTGGCCAACATTGGCCGAACGGATGCTAGAACTGCTGTTTGACTATGTTCTGGTCCACTAGATATACTTGAACTCTGTGCTGAGGATTGTACTGTGGGTGTTTAATTAATATAAATTCCCATTCGCAAAAAAATGATGATGATTCTCTCAAGAAAAATGTTTTTACTTTAGAGAATTGTAATATGAAATTAAAGTGGTAGACAACGTTTCTAAACCATTCACTGCAGTTTGAACATACGAGTAACAACAAGTCAATTGGTGTTGCCAAAACTATTGATAATATGTTTCGTGTTATGACAGATAAAATCCATGAATAAATTATTGATGTCGACTGTATAAGTACGTTTTAATGTTTTATGGGTACCCTTATAAAAGGCTTAACACCTAATTGTATGAGTATGATTCTAGAATGGATTGCTGGAAAGCCTTTTGATCCTGGAAGTATCGACCATCAAAATAAAACACTCCCAGTAAGTCATATGATTTCCGTTTTGAAGTAGGATGATGTATTATAAGTATTGAAGTTCGATGGCAATTCATTGGCTCTTGTAACACCTTAGTTTGGTATATTATTTATATTGAGAATGTGCAAATGAAGTTGAGTATAACGATGAAGGGGGAGAATGCTGGTTGATCTCCGTGATATTAATATATACTCTTTTCCAAAAAAAAGTATATTGCCTGCATTACTAGTAATACCACCCCCTAATCACCTCTGTTAAGATCCTATCTTAGTTTAAAGATCTTGTCCTCCCTAATGTGGAATTTAATCTAATAGAGAGAAGACCGAGGGAAATCCGCGAATCCAGCGGATAGACGGATAGAGTTGAAGATCAAACTAAGATAGAATGGTACGTTGTGCCTTGGTTTTGTTGTCGTTCAAGAAAGGAGGATGGTTCCGTGGAGATCATTAAATTCATAAGTATGTAGAGGCAACAAAAAAAAAATCCCCAAAGAGAACACAAGATGGATTTTTCATATAAATCAAGGGTAAGGCGAAACCAATAAAATAGAAAGAACCACAGGCAGGATTGTTCGACGGTAAAGATCTGAAACAACAAGAAGCTCCATAATTTAAATTAACTTCCCCCGAGAGGAATTTAGAGGAACATGAATCTAAGGTTGACATAGCCAGCAAAGAGAAGAACGGAAACGGGATCATGGTGCTGTTACGCATACACACGCTGCAAATGGAGTAACAGAAAAGGGAGGTATGAATTTCCCCAGGTAGCCTGTTGCCGTTGTACTACATACATATATAGACACGCATGAATGTCCTAAATAATGAACTGAAATACTGACCTTGCGGAGAATTTAGGCCTGAATAAGTCGCAGCTGGGAAGGGAAGAATCTGCAGCTTCCTGAATTTAGGCCTGAATATGTTGGGGTCAGGGTCGTGGATGAATGGTGACCCTGCTTGCTGCCGGTGAAACTGAACAAATATCATATATGGATGCTCTCCCACCCGTTCATCCGTGCGTTATTAAAAGCAAAAGATGCCGGCTTGGACTGGACATATACTAATTAAGATTCGGAGTACACATAAATAACCTAATGTCCTTCTTGCCCCAACTTCATTCTTTTGACGCTTTGGCACATGCCACCCTGTCTGACTCATTCTTTATCAATGAAAAAGCAGACCTCCTGCACCCACTTCATTTTAAAAGAGCTATACAGAGGGAGAAGCCGCGGGAATTCCATCCCCAACTAACCAGCATGAGTGGTATACTATGCTCTCTTCTTTTGTTTAAAGATTTTGATCAGATAACATATCACTTAAAAACATGAGTGGTATATATGAACCTAGACCCATAAGCCTGCATCTAAAATTACCACAAACTATGAATGATATTATTTTCTAGTATGTTTTTTTTCTGTGTGTGCTGCACAAGTTTAATAATTAAGTGGACGTATGTGATGAGACAATGCAACCGTTATTGTTCCCTGCTCACTTAATTGTCACTCGTGCATGTTAATGTTTTGGGTGGAATCGTAACTTCGTCAGGTACAAGTTAATATAGACCAACAAAAGCCCCTATTGTGGCAATGCAAGACAGGTACAGAACATGTGTTACAAGTATTAAATCTAACAGCCCCCTTAATCTCAGCCTTAGAAAGTTCGAGATTACACTTGAATTCATATAGCATCTTGACTGGATGTGCCTTTGTAAATCCATCTGCAACTTGATCCTTGCTTGAACAAACGAATAGCCAAGTTGTTACTTGCAACTTATTCTCTAACGAAATGAAAGTCAATCTCAATATGCTTAGTGCGAGCATGAAACACAGGATTTACTGACAAATCGGTAGCACCTAAATTGTCACACCAAAGACTTAGTTTTTCCTTTAATTTTACCCCAAGTTCTATGAGAAGTGCCTCAGCCCAAATCAACTTAGCTGTGAATTTGGATAAAGCTTTGTATTCAACCTCAGTACTAGACCGAGACATTGTAGCTTGTTTTCTAGCACTCCATGAGACCAAGTTTGGACCAACAAAGATGGCAAATCCACCTGTAGAGCGTCTATCA
This sequence comes from Avena eriantha, assembly GCA_910589775.1. Classification (NCBI taxonomy): domain Eukaryota; kingdom Viridiplantae; phylum Streptophyta; class Magnoliopsida; order Poales; family Poaceae; genus Avena; species Avena eriantha. The sequence continues at coordinate 478,879,974 of OU342745.1, forward strand.
TCAAGGCATCATGTCCAATCGGCATCTGAAAAGGCACTAAGAAAAGTAGATGATGATTTGATAAAAGTGATTCCAAGTTTCCATGTATCCTTCTCATATTTGAGAATGCGTTTTACAGCTGACCAATGTTCTATGGTTGGAGCGTGAAGATACTGACAGACCTTGTTTACTGAGAAAGAAAGATCTAGGCGTGTAAGAGTCAAGTATTGTAATGCTCCAACAATACTCCTGTACAGAGAGCTATCTTCAGGACCAAGAGGTGTGCCAGCTATGAGAGACAACTGCTCTGTGGAAGCAAATGAGTGGGCCCCGACTTGCAACTGTGCATGCCAACTCTATCAAGCAACTCTATAGCATACTTTTCCTGAGTCAAGAGTAATCCACGCTGCATCTTTTATACCTCAATACCAAGGAAGAAGTGTAAATCACCTAGATCTTTCATTGCAAAATTTGTATTGAGATCTTGAAGTAGATCAGTAATAGCACGATCACATGAGCTTGTAACTATGATGTCATCAACATAAATTAGGACACAAATAGTAATACCCGACTTGCTATAAAGGAACGGAGAAGTATTAGCCTTTGATGGTGAGAATCCAAGATTACACAACTTGGAACTCAGTCGAGAATACCATGCTCGAGCGGGGCCTGTTTTAATCTATACAGAGCTTTGTCAAGTTTGCAAATATAGTGCAGAGAGTGGGGATCCTCAAAACCTGGTGGTTGTTTCATATAGAATTCGTCTTCCAGAACACCATGAAGAAACGTGTTCTTGACATCTAGCTGCCATAAGCTCCATCCATGAGAGATAGAAAGAGACGACAAAGTCCCGATGGTAGCAATTTTAACGACAGGACTAAAGGTATCATCATAATAAATTCCATACCTTTGTTTGAACCCTTTTGCAACGAGTCGTGCCTTGTATCGATCTCTGGAGCCATCATCCTTCCTTTTTATGAGAGACATCGATTTGTAGTCAATTAAGTTTGTATTGCTACTTGGAGGAATGAGGTGCCAAGTCTTGTTCTCAAGCAATGCCTTGTACTCCTCCTCCGTTGCATGACGCCAATTCAGATCATTGAGAGCTTTAGTAATTTTGTTTGGTTCTCCTGCGATATCGAACAGTGTCATCAGTGGGTTGTCGTATACCTTTCTGAAGACAAGCCCGAGCCTGAGGAGCTGGAGGTGGTGAGTTAGGTGACGGAGGCACAGGAGAAGGTGTAGGAGACACTGTTGCTGAATTTCCTTTGTCATCAGAACTTGCTGCAGAGCTGGCTGCACTGTCACTGGCCACAGAAGATCTAGCAGCAGACCCCGGGTCAGCCGACAACGCAGTAGAGGAAGCAGCAGCAGATGCATGGGCAGCAGCCTCCATCGAGGCATGTGGCGGGTACGGAGTGGTTGTGGAGTTGGCGTCGTCAGTGCGTGGCAACGCAGCGCGAGGGCAGGCAGGGGCGAGAGAATCATCCTCAGCCTGCGGTGCCTCGGGATCCGACGAGGCACGGGAATGTTCCCCAGAATCTGCCTCGTGTCTACACCTGTTTTGTCTTCTTGTGACTGATTTTCAACATGAATTTGTAGATCATTTTCTGCACCATTTGAGCTGAAATTTTGATATGCAACTACTGCGACTTGATGCACATTAGTAATAGGAATTGTTGGGTCCACAACATAGAAAACAAAAAATTTCCTATGATGAGAACTATACGCCAAGATCTATCTACTAGATACAGAGCAACGGGTGGACATACATCCATAGAGAACTTACCCTCGAAGACAACGAGTTTTGTTAACGAGTAGGAACTTGTGGTTGATATAGTCGTACGCTTGCCGATCTCAAGATCGTGTGGAAGTCCGAGCGCCGCAAATCAGCAGCGCATCCGTCCTCGCACACATGTTCAAGCTACCGGACAACCTCCACCTCCTCGCTCCAGCGAATCAGCGGAAGCAACAACTCCTTCCGGACGCAAGGCCACCGGGAACATGTATCTCGCTAATCCGAGACCATGGGGGAATATCTAGAGGGGGAGAGAGATCCTTCACGAGGAGGTGTGCTTTGTGAGGGAGGAGAGGGGGACCTTTTATAGGAGAGGAGGGACTCCTCCCCTACCATGGCCGGCTGCCAAGGAGGGAGCACCCTCCTCTTCCTCATTCATGTGGTGGAAGCTCCACTCACATCAATTCAAGCTCCACCCAAAGTTCCACTCACATGCATTAAATTTCCACCAAATTTAATGCCACTCTCAATTAATAAAACTCTTTTATTTATTTTATTCAGAATTTTGTTAATTACTTTAATTAACAAACATTGACATAAAACCCCTTGCAACATTTCAATATCACATGCAGAACCACTTGATGCAATTTCAGCCAAAACAATTCCGGTTTCTATCGAAACAATTCCTGTTTCTATCAAAACATTTCCTACGCTTTGCAAACCTTTGGTCTGAAAGATATGTGCTCCTAAATGGTGTTCGGCAACCCTTAAGTGTGTCACCCTACGGTTCGCGAATAATGCAGACATGATTGAGACTCCTCTCAGATCAATAATCAGGAGCAGGACCTGGAGATCCATACTGACTCCTACACATTCAACGATGACTTCTGTGATCGTGAGAACCTTTAACGCTAGTAATTTAATCCATTTGTCTCATGATATAATACATGTCCGAGATTCGATCATCGGTATCTAAATACCTAGTTTGATCTCGTTACCGACATGCACTCTTTTCTCGTTCCCGTGATATAACATTCTAGTGATCACATCACTTGCTTGCAAGCTATCTTAATGTGATATCACCGAGAGGGCCCATAGTATATCTATCTGTCATAGGGATTGACAAATTCCACTCTTGATCCATGAGCCTTAACATAACACCTTCATAGCACTGAACCCACCTTTATAGTCACCCTGTTACGGTGTGACATTTGATGTTATTAAGATACTCTTCCGGTGTTAGCAATTGACATGATCTCATGGTCTAAGGACTAAGACTACTTCATACGATGTTATAGCAATATAAACATGATGACTTGATCGTAATGCTATACTTCAGATGAATGTTCATCACATCATTTCACGAATGCCGTGACCTTGTTATTAACAACATCCAATGTCCATGATCAGGAAGCCTTGATCATCTTGTTAATCAACAAGCTAGTCTATATGAGAGGCATAACTAGGAACCCTTTTTGTTTATTAAACACACATGTATTGACGTTTCCTATCAATACAATTATAGCATGCAAAATAAACATCTATCATATACAAGGAATACATAATAACAACTTTATTATTGCCTCTCAGGGCATATTTCCTCCAGTCTCCCACTTGCATAGAGACAATAATCTAGTTTACATAGTGATAAATCTAACACCCATGGAGTTCTGGTGTTGATCATGTTTTGCCCTAGGGAGAACTTTAGTCAACGGAGCTGCTATATTCAGGTCCGTGTGCACTTTACAAATCTTTATATCTCCATCCTTGACATGCTTGCGGATGGAGTGAAACCGGCGCTTAATATGCTAGGAATTCTTGTGAGACCTTGGTTCCTTGGCGTTGGCTATGGCTCCATTGTTGTCACAACAGATCACCATTGGGTCCAACGCACTAGGAACCACACCTAGTTCCGTTCTGAACTCCTTCATCCAAACCGCTTCCTGTGCCGCTTCTGAAGAAGCAACATATTCTGCCAACATCGTTGATCCAGCCACCACAGGTTGTTTGGAGCTCCTCCAACTAACTGCTTCTACGTTCAAGAGAAATACGTATTTAGATTGAGACTTAGAGTCATACGGATCAGTGTCAAAGCTAGCATCGACATAACACTTAGCGACTAGCTCTTCTTCACCTCCGTATACAAGAAACATATCCTTAGTTCTTCTCAAGTACTTAAGGATATTCTTGACCGCTATTTAGTGTTCCGAACCTGGATCAGATTGGTACCTACTAGTCAAACTAATAGAATGTGCCACATCCGGTCTTGTACATAGCATGGCGTACATTATAGAGCCTATGGCTGAGGCATAGGGGATCTTATCCATTATCTCTCTTTCTTCTGTCGTAGCTGGACTTTGAGTCTCACTCAATGTCTTTGCCTTGCAACATAGGTAAGAACCCCTTCTTACTTCCGTCCATATTAAACTTCTTTAATATCTTATCAAGGTATGTACTCTGCGATAGACCAATTAGGCATCTTGATCTATCTCAATAGATTTTAATGCCTAATATATATGAAGCTTCACCAAGGTCCTTCATCGAAAATTTGCTGTTTAGATAACTTTTAACACTGTTTAAAAGATCTATATCATTTCCAATAAATAATATGTCATCCACATATAATATTAGAAATGCCACGTTGCTCCCACTCACTTTCTTGTAAATACAAGCCTCTCCATTAGTTTGGACAAATCCAAACTCTTTGATCAACTCATCAAAGCGGAGATTCCAACTCCGGGATGCTTGCTTCAGTCCATAGATGGATCGCTGAAGCTTGCATACCTTATCAGCATCCTTAGGATCGACAAAACCCTTAGGTTGTATCATATACAACTCTTCTTCAATATTACCATTGAGGAACGCAGTTTTGACATCCATCTGCCATATTTCATAATCAAAATATGCAGCAATTGCTAACATAATCCTAACCGACTTAAGCATCACTACAGGAGAGAATGTCTCATCGTAGTTAACACCTTGAATTTGTCGAAACCCCTTTGCGACAAGTCGAGCCTTATAGATGGTCACATTACCATCATCATCAGTTTTTCTTTTGAAAATCCATTTATTCTCAACGACCTTTCGATCCTGAGGTAAGTCTACCAAGGTCCAAACCTGGTTTTCGTACATGGATTCCATCTCAGATTTCATGGCTTCTAGCCATTTGTTGGAATCAGGGCTCATCATCGCTTCTTCATACATCGCAGGGTCATCTATTTCATCAATCATGAAATTCATAACAGGATTGTCGTACAGTTCAGGAGCTGCACGTGTCCTGCTTGACCTGCGAGGTTCGGTAGTGTCCTCTTTCAGAGTTTCATGATCAATATCATTAGCTCTCTCTTCATTAGGTGAAGTCAACTCTGAAACAACTTCCGGTGCTGCGCTACTCGCCATTTCATGAAGAGAAGGTTCAATAACCTCTTCGAGTTCTACCTTCCGACTACTCACACCTTTCGTGAGAAACTCCTTCTCAAGAAAGGATCCATTCTTGGCAACAAAAACCTTGCCCTCGGATCTGTGATAGAAGGTATACCCAATCGTTTCCTTAGGGTATCCTATGAAGACGCATTTTTTTGCTCTGGGTTCGAGTTTATCCGGTTAAAGTTTCTTCACATAAACATCGCATCCCCAAACTTTAAGAAATGATAGCTTAGGTTTGTTTCCAAACCATAATTCATACGGTGTCTTTTCAATGGATTTAGATGGTTCCCTATTTAAAGTGAATGCAGCGGTTTCCAGTGCATAACCCCAAAATGACAGTGGCAAGTCCGTCAGAGACATCATAGATCGAACCATATCCAATAAAGTACGATTACGATGTTCCGACGCACCATTACGTTGTGGTGTTCCCGCAGGCGTGAGTTGTGAAACTATTCCACAGTCTTTCATATGTGTGCTAAACTCGTAACTAAGATACTCTCCTCCACGGTCGGACCGCAGAAATTTGATCTTTCTGTTATGATGATTTTCAACTTCATTCTGAAATTGTTTGAACTTTTTAAAGGTTTCAGACTTATGTTTCATTAAATAGATATACCCGTATCTACTCAAATCATCCGTGAAAGTAACAAAATAACGATATCCACCTCGCGCCGACACACTCATTGGTCCACACACATCAGTATGTATGATTTCCAATAAATCTGTCACCCGTTCCATTGAACCGGAAAACGACGTTCTAGTCATCTTGCCCATAAGGCATGGCTCACATGTATCAAATGATTCAAAATGAAGTGATTCCAAAAGTCCATCAGAATGGAGTTTCTTCATGCGTTTAATGACAATATGACCAAGACGGCAGTGCCACATATATGTAGATATATCATTATCAAGTTTAATCCTTTTAGCATCAACATTATGCATATGCGTAATACTACTATCGAGATCCAACAGAAATAAACCATTCAACACAGGTGCATGACCATAAAAGATATTATTCATATAAATCGAACAACCATTGTTTTCAGACTTAAACAAATAACCACTTTGCATCAAACACGATCCGGATACAATGTTCATGCTCAGTGCAGGCACCAAATAACAATTATTCAGGTTTATAACTAATCCCGATAGCATATGTAGAGGCAGCGTTCCGACGGCGATCACATCAACTCTTGATCCATTGCCGACCCGCATCGTGACCTCATCCCTTGCTAGTTGTCGTTTGTTCCGCAGCCCCTGAACTGAGTTACATATATTAGCAACCGATCCCGTATCAAATACCCAGGTGCTACTGCGAGTACTAGTCAAGTACACATAAATAACATGTATATCACATATACCTTTGTTTGCCTTGCCGGCCTTCTTGTCTGCCAAATACTTGGGGCAGTTGCGCTTCCAATGGCTAGTCCCCTTGCAATAGTAGCACTCGGTATCAGACTTAGGGCCAGCCCGGGGTTTCTTTTCAGGTGCGGCAACAGATTTGCCGCCCTTCTTTCCCTTCCGCTTGCCTTTCTTGTCCTTCTTGAAACCGGTGGTCTTATTGATCATCAACACTTGATGTTCTTTCCTAATCTCCACTTATGTAGTCTTAAGCATTGACAGAAGCTCGGGAAGAGACTTCTTCATGCTCTGCATATTATAGTTCATCACGAAGCTCTTGTAGCTAGGTGGCAGAGATTGGAGAACACGATGTATGCCTAAGTCAATGGGAATCGTTATTCCCAAGGACACAAGCTTATCGGCGTACCCAGACATTTTGAGTACGTGCTCACTAACGGAGCTGTTCTCCTCCATCATGCAGCTAAAGAACTTTTCAGAAGCATTATAACTCTATACGACAGCATGGGTATCGAAAATCATTTTCAATTCTCGCATGGTATCAAAAGCATTGCCATTTTCGAAACGCTTTCGAAGATCTGGCTCTAGCCCATACAGTATGCCGCAATGAACTAAGTTGTGGTCCTCTTGATGAGTTATATAGACGTTCTTTTCCTCGTCAGGGGCATCAGGAGCTGGTGGGGGGGGGGGGCTAGCGGCGCCTCTAGCACATATTGCTTTTGTGCAGCAGTGAGGAGAATCCTCAAATTCATAGCCCAGTTGGTGAAGTTGCTACCATTCGTAGCAAGCTTCTCTTTCTCCATGAACACATTCAAATTAAAAGCAGGTGGTGCCATCTACAACAGAATTTGTAAAGTATATATAGACTAAGTTTATGATAGATTGAGTTCAACTAATCCAAATTACTAATGAACTCCCACTCAAAAACGACATCCCTCGTGTCCTTTTGGTGATTACATGAACCAAATCCAATACACCAAGTCCGATCATCACGTGAGTCGGTGTAGCTTCAAAGGCGAGCATCTATATGGGCATCATATCAACTATATGACTCATGCTTAACCTTTCGGTCCGTGTTCCGAGGCCATGTCTGTACATGCTAGGCTCGCGAAGTAAGAACCTTAGTATTCGCGTGTGTAAAACTGTCTTACACCCGTTGAATGAAAGCGTAGATTCGAGAACACCCGATCATCACGTGATGCCTCAAAACACGATCCACAAAATGGTGCATACTTAAGGAAGAACACATTTTATCTTGATATCTAAATGAGGGATCATCTTATAATGCTACCAAAAGCGCCAAACTAGCAATATAAGATGCTAACATCTAATGTGTGAAGTGAGATGATACGGTCCATGCATTTGATCTCTATCATTTGCATCGTGGTATGATCTCTATCATTCCTTTGTGTGTAAGGCCAAGTTCTATGGAACTTACACGTTAAGTGAGTTGTAAGAGTATCTATCATACATCTACTTACAACAATACCATATCAAGAAACTAGCCCAGCAATGATCTAAACTAGACGCCTCTAATTTATCAATTGCAAGTTTTACGTGGCTTAGGGCTTTCAGAGATAGAACCGGTCTTACCTATGAACATGAACCACAACGAGGATAACCAAGTTATCAGCAACTCGTTGTAAATCAGATATTGACTATAGTAGGAGAGACAGACACCCGCTAGCCACTTATGCAAAACTAGTTGCATGTCAGTCGTGGAACCGGTCTCATGTACGATGACATGTAAGGTTGGTCCAGGCCGCTTCATCCCACTATGCCACCAATATCTAAAATACATAGAAGATGCAATAACATGATCATCATCGCCCACATATAAACATATGTGTACTACCCGTGCAAAGCACCTACGCATAGATTAGGCTCTAATACCACTGCTGAGTCCGCAGCATAGAAGACAAAAAATTTCCTACGATGCGAACTATACGCCAAGATCTATCTACTAGATACAGAGCAACGGGTGGACATACATCCATGGAGAACTTACCCTCGAAGACAACGAGTTTTGTTAACGAGTAGGAACTCGTGGTTGATGTAGTCGTACGCTCGCCGATCTCAAGATCGTGTGGAAGTCCGAGCACCGCAAATCAGCAGCGCATCCGTCCTCGCACACACGTTCAAGCTACCAGACAACCTCCACCTCCTCGCTTCAGCGAATCAGCGGAAGCAGCAACTCCTTCCAGACGCAAGGCCACCGGGAACATGTATATCGCTAATTCGAGACAGCCATTTTCTGTATTTGCTTCTTGTTGGTTCCTTTTTGAGTTCTTTGGGGAATTGAGCTTTTTGAGAGACGTGCTACAGTAGATAGTGTTTTAATGGAAGTTTTATTGGTGTTGGAACTGAACCTAAAGACTTATTATCTTGAGTGCACTAATGTTGCTAATAAAGATTGTGTGAAGTTTTGTATGAAGGAAAAATTACAGGTGTATGGAAGGAATGAGTAATGAGATGAAGGATGGACTAAGGCTCAAGCTTGGGGATGCCACGCGTGTCACCCCAAGAAATATCCAAGAAGTACAAGCGGCAAAGCTTGGGGATGCCCAAGGCATCCCCTTCTTCATCAATAAAAATCCCAGGTTCCTTCCAAACGCTTCATTTTTATAGTTTCATGCAGAGTTGTGTTGTTCTTGGAGCGTATTCTTTTTCACTTTCGTTTTGGTTTTTTGGTTGCTTTGTTTTCTTAGTTTTCTGAATAAATTGGTTGGACCCCCTCTTTCATACATTGGTTTGCAAATAGTTTGGTTTGGGTTGGAAAAGAGTAGGAACCAATGGCCTCGAAGTGATAGAAATCGGGATAACCGGAGGGAATGGCTTTGATGTGAGGATCACATGTGCTCCGGTGCTCTATTAAAAGGGGTATCTTAATTGCCAGTAGTTCCCTTGAGACCCCGCTGCAAATGGGCTGGCAGGACAAAAGATGTTCTGCAAGTTCTCATTGCGAGCACGTATGACTATATATGATATACATGCCTAGGATTATCTAGTACTTGGATGCTTTATCTTATTTATCTGCAATTTCCCTATGTTCTGATTGCTATGTGAATTGTCTTGTTGATGACCCACAAGTATAGGGGGTGTATCGCAGTATTTTTGAGGGAAGTGAAACCCAATTTATTGATTCGACACAAGGGGAGCCAAAGAATATTTATAAGCCTTAACAACTGAGTTGTCAATTCAGCTGCACCTGGAATAAATCTTGCTCACAGCAGTTTATCAGTCGCAATAGTTTTGTAGTAGGAATAGTAAAGTAGCAGCAGTAGTAAAGTAAAGACAACTGTAACAACAGCAGAAAACAGTAGGATTTGAGTGCGATAGGCATAGGTATGAATGGACGGGCATTGCATGGACAAGACAATTCACATAGCAATCAGAACATAGGGAAATTGCAGATAAATAAGATAAAGCATCTAAGTAATAGATAATCCTAGGCATGTGTTCCATATATAGTCATACGTGCTCACAATGAGAACTTGCACAACATCTTTTGTCCTGCCAGCCCGTTTGCAGTGGGGCCTCAAGGCAACTACTGGCAATTAAGGTGCTCCTTTTAATAGAGCACCGGAGCAAAGCATTAACACTCCGTGAACACATGTGATCCTCACGTCGAAGCCATTCCCTCCGGTTATCCCGATTTCTGTCACTTCAGGGCCACTGGTTCCGGACAACAACATGTGTATACAACTTGCAGATAAGACCAAAAACAATACTATCATAATGAATCAATAACATGTTCAGATCTGAGATCATGGCACTCGGGCCCTAGTGACAAGCATTAAGCACAACAAGTCGCAACAAAGTCATAAAGCACTAATAAAAGATACTAGGCACCATGCCCTAACAATCGGATGCCATTACATGAACGATCTCATCCAATCCCTACCATCCCCATAGCCTACAGCAGGGGATTACTCACTTATAGATGGGGGAAACATGGATGCTCGATGGAGAAGCGATGGTGGCCATGATGGCGATGATCTCCTCCAATTCCCCGTCCCGGCAGGGTGTTAGAACGGAGTTTCTAGTGCTGTTTCGTGGAATCTGGTGGTGGCGGCGGAGCGGAACTCCTTCTGGAAAAACATCGACCCCCTGAGTTTTTAGGTGAGAAGTCAACTTATAGGCAAAGAGGGAGACCGAGGGGGTGCCTGGGCTGGCCACACCACCCCTGGCGCGGCCAGGCCTAGCCCGCGCGACCAGGTGGTGTGGTGGCCCCCTGGATCCTCTCTGTCTCGTATTCTGGCTCCAGATGACTTCCGATAAAATAGGCACTTTGGCTTTTGTCCCGTCCAATTCCGAGAATATTCATTTTCTTACTTTCCTGGAACCAAAAACAGCAGAAAACATGTAACTGGCACTGTGGCTCTTCTTAATAGGTTAGTCTAAGAAATCATATGAAAGGTACTCCAAAGTGTGGACAAAACACAAGAAAGATGATAAAACCAAGCATGGAACATCAAAAATTATAGATACATTTGCAATGTATCAACATCCCCAAGCTTAACTCCTGCTCGTCCTCGAGTAGGTAAGTAATAAAAAGAAAGAATAATTTTTGAGGTGACATGCACCATCATAAACTTGATCAAAGTATTTGTAAAACATTCAAAGCTGGGATCATAGTACTTCAATCATAGCATGAAAGACAAAGTTCTAGCAATAAGACAAAGAAACTATGTTGCAACATGAAAATGCACAAACAAAAGATTCATGAATAACAATGCTTTGCAAGACGTTTGTTTGTTTCACATAAAGAAAACATAGCATAGTGGCATTCAGCTTGTCCCTCATAGAGTAGCAAATATAAATGCATTGGACACCTTCAAAGTTCATAAGAGTGATTAAATACAAATAGTTTAAAGCAAGCAATATCAAGTTATGCATCAATCAACTAGTCTTGGGACAATGCACATAGAACTAAGAATGGACACTATGCTCTCAAAGTAAGTGCATAACGGTAGAAGGTGGAGACTCAATATATAATGGTGGAAGAAAGGCCTTCATAGAAGGAAGTAGGGATTCAAGTCTCATAAAGAGCTTCCAAAAATTATGGTACTTATAGCTTTCAGCTCTCATTGCCCCTATCATAAGCATCTTGAAGGTGATTAAGGTTAAAGTGACACAACTAAGAGGATATGCTTGACAAGTTATAAACCGAAATCTCATGCCCCTTACTTACCAAGACCGAACCTCATGCTACTCAACTTTAGTCACGAGTAAGCTCTTGCCATTGTAAGTACATAGTATCATAAAGAACCGCCAATGGGGTACCCCTTGCACATGATACATGAGCTATCCCATAATCAAAATGAGAATGCAAGCAGACAATGAGCATCTCAGCGTTCTTTTTATTTACTATGTGCATAGATTTTTATTGAGGATGCTTCATAGAATGCTCATTATGGTTATGCTGCAAGTTTCCACCATGATTAGGCATGGCTTAGGCTAGCGGCCCAGCCGTTTCTCTAACATACATACAAACTCCATGATCTTACAAGTTCCACTTTTATTTCACACCGCCGGGATCCATAAGCAAAAGAACATGATATCAACGAGGTACTAAGTACCCATGAAATGTTGAAAACGTTCCCCATGAAACATGGTTCTGCTAATTTCAACTTATAAAGCGCAAGCATATACGCAACAAAGAAGGACACAATGGTTCAGGTTTATTAAATGCAAGAAAAATAAAGCGTGCCATCAAGTTCGTGAGAGCTTTACTAACTAACTTTTTCATAACAAGCAAACATTTTATTCGGAAGAAAACAAGACATATTGAATATGCACGGAAGTAGCAAATGTTGCTAATAGGTAGGTATGGTGGACACTTTGGCAATATTTGGTTTTAGGGAGTTGGAAACTTGAGTAAAAACATACTCAGTGTAAGTGAAGGCTAGCAATAGTAAGGGAGCGACAAACGAGAGAGCAATAATGACCATAAACATGCAGAGCGACAAAACATCATTGATCAAAGCATAAAGTGATACTACAAGTTGAAAACTAAAGGATCATAAAGGCTTATGGTGACTTGGGATAGTCATAACATGGTGTGAGCATGTGCCAAGTCAACCCAAATAAAGCATCAAAGGAGAATACCACAATACTATGCTTTAATATGCTAAAACAACGCATGATTCTTCCAAGGCATATTAAGAAATCTCTATTGTTTATAACAAGTCATGCTACAACAAAGAATACTAAGCATAAAGCCAAAACAATATCAAGCATGTCATGACAAAGCATAGGCACAGTCAAAAACAAGCTCTCTTTAACACTTAAGCATGAACTTTCCTACTCTTTTCCAATCCAAACCAAACTATTTGAAAACCAATGCATGAAAGAGGAGGTCCAACCAATTTATTCAGCAAACTAAGAAAACCAAGCAAATGAAAAACCAAAACGAAAATGAAAAAGAAGATGCTCCAAGAACATCACAACCGTGCATGAAACAATAAAAATGAAGCGTTTGGAAGAAACCTGGGATTTTTATTGATGAAGAGGGTGGATGCCTTGGGCATCCCCAAGCTTTGACGCGTGTTGACATGGGTATGCCCAATAGGCACACAACTACAACCTACCTGGTGCGGCTCGACGGAAGGCCCACTCGACGAATTGCCAAGGTCCATAGCGCCTATGACTGTTTGAGTGGTATGAAGCACATATGGACACGGACTCCCAAACGCACAAGACAAGGAAAGATCAAGACTAGAGTTCTAATCTAACTTGTAACCAACTCGTATTGGTACCTGAGACCTAGCCTCCCCATATATAAAGGCTAGGAGGGTCCAACGAGAAGGCAATTGCGACTCCCCCAATAGATAGATCTACGATCTCCCACATGCTACGCCACAATAATCTCTCAATCGCGACTCTCACAATAGATCTAGACAATACTTGTAGCATACACATACGCCAGATCCAATCTGCGCGACACCACGATCGTGCTGATGTTGCGATCTCGACGGTCTCATCACCAGAAATCTACGACCTGCCACCTTAAGGAAACAGATCTACATGGATGCTCAAATTTATGGCATCAACAGTTCTATTGTGGCTAAATTTGATTTCATCACGACGGACTCGACAACGAAGATGGTGGCATGGGCGTTGATCAATCATCCGGGAATCCTGCAAAAAACCATCGGATCCATAGCAGATCGATGTGATGTGTTAAGACAAGAGCAGTACGGGACTTGATTTTGCTTCCTCATGTGGGTATCCCAGATTCTGAGGACAAGAATAGATTAAGGTCACTGAGTAAAAAAATCTGTGATTAGTTTGTCCTGAATGTACCACCAATTAGTACGCAAAAGCAGGTTGCGCGTAAGGTACGCAAAAGCAGGTTGCGCGTAAGGTACCACCAAGATACGTTGCATTGTCGGTTCTAGCAGATCGCATCCTGGAAACAACTAGTCAACTACTATTACTTCAAAGAGAAGACACATATTTCAATTACCTCTGTGATTTCTGGAAGCAGCAAGGCCAATCAAAATTGAAATCACCTAGAGCAACACGTGAGAGCCGTACTCGTGCAAATCTGAAATTCTCAATCGGCAAGGAATCAAAAAAAAACTGACCGGATCAATTCCCTAAAAAGGAAAAAGGGCAATCCGAGAGCTATCATGTTCTTCACGTGAGGCTAAAATCAAGCCAAGTTTCTCAAGTAATGGATCAGCCAAAGAAAACAAAAAAAATCAAAGGGGTGAGACCTCTAGCATGGGCGATGCAACACAATGTACACATAAAATCATGATGCAATGAGTACTTCACGGATCGAGCAGACGTTGCCATCAAATACTTCGGCTACTGCCATGTTTGTCGGCTCCTCCATGCGACTCAGGCCGTGCTTTGACTCCCTCCGCCACGCGACTCTGACAGTGGCTCGACTCCCGTCCTCGACCGCTACAATGCATCGGCCGTGTAGACTTCGTGTCCACCGTGCGCTTACTCGTCCACCATAAGACTCACCAATGTGTCGACTTCGGGTCCACGCGCAACTCCATCGACCTTGACTACGCGTCCGCCGTTGGCTCTACCGACCATGCTCTACACTTGGGGGGTGCGCCTACTCCGCCCCGCGACCCTCTTCGGACTTCAGTTACGGCAACTCGGGGGCTCCTTCGACTCCGGCGACCCGTTCGGTCATCAATTCCGGCGACTCGGGGACTCCTCCGACTCCGGTTACCCGTTGCGGTCTTGGGCTCCGGGGACCCGGTGGGATCTTCAGCTCCAGCAACTTGGACGCTCCCTCCTCTACGGTGACCAGCCGCGTACTTCGACTCCGGCCACTAGTAGAAACCAGGCAATTTGCCCCGGTTCGTAAGGGCCTTTAGCCCTGGATTTCGAACCGGGGCTGCGAAAGCGGGACTAAAGGTCCAAGTTTCAGCCCCGGTTCAGTTACAAACCGGGGCTAGAGGTCCAACCACGTGGCCTGCTAGGCGCGCTGGGCGGCAGGACATTTAGCCCCGGGTCGTGTTACGAACCGGGACTAAAGGTTCCCTGCCGCGGCAGCATTTTGTGCCATTTGGCTGCCGCGGCAGGGGATGGGTTATAGGGGTTTGTGTTTTTCTTTTCATTTTGTGTTTTGTGTTCAATTATTTTTCATTCTGTGTTTTCATTAGAAACAAGTTTTCGTATACATACAGAACGCTACTCCCTCCGTTCGGAAATATAAGACCTTTTAGCTTTGTGAATAGAATGTATCTAGATGTCTTTTAGTGTATAGGTTCATAGAGGTTTGGAGTGAACCTACACACTAAAAGGGTCTAGATACACTTCTTTCACAAAGCTAAAACATCTTATATTTCTAAATGGAGGGAGTACTACACAGTACTTGGCCACATTGAGGCAATATATAATATAATTACTCTTACAAGCATATATGGAGTCCCAACAAGGTCCAGAGCATGTCTATTTGATTACATGGAGATTATTACATGGATGCTTTAGGGTCTACTTATACAGTATTCTCCGTGTGGGTCTATGACCTCGTCGAGAAAAAATGCAGCAAATTCCTCTTGGATTGCTATTAGGCAGTCCTCTGGTAGGAGCTTCTCCCGCATCGCATCCAACTATGTAAAAAGGAGATCATATGGATTAGACTCAACACAATTTTTTGTAATAAAAATAAAGGGTGAATATATTGTTTACTTACTCGAACATTTTCCGAGGGCTTCTCAATACTGATGCGAATGAAGTCGCACACATAGAATCCACATAGATTAGTTCCCTATGGCTGCCTCGTGCACTTTACAAGAATAGAATTCAATCAAATAATAATGCTAGCATGATAAATGCACATAAACTAGAATTAAATAGATGCGCGGACTTAGCTCGTACTACTTACCGAGAGTGATTTAAAAAATAGCTCCTCACGCCATTGACCGCGGACATGTTTCTTGAACTGTGTCCAAACCCTACCAGACAAAGAAAATTAATGTATGAGTTAATAACTACTTGATATCCTAGAAAATGAACGAAAGAAACCGATATAGTGCGATAATGGTTGAAATTACCTCTGGAGCGCATCGATAATGATGCGGTAGTTTTCAATGTCTTTGTTTAGTGAGTCCATGATGTGAACTCTTCCCATGTCAAGTGAAATGCTTAGAAGAATCCAGTGGTACATACGCAAGGTTTACATACGTCAGTAAAACTCATCATTTACACTAAACATCGAGTAAGCAAAAGTTAATGTGTACAAAAACTCACTTGCCGTCGTGGTAAGGAAATAGTATTTCGTTACAGAAATGTTGTTTCGTGAGAAACCGCAACAAGTTGTGCTCGGTCTCTAGTGGTTTATCCTTTAGTATAGCTCCATGAACTCGATGTGGGTCAATGTACCCAAATCCGTTGATAGCCTTTCTTTTACAATCGAGCATCTTCATTCTGCATCATTATATATAGCGTACAAAAGAATATAGTGAGTATACTTACCGGCAATGAATTGAAAAGGCTGAGATAGAGACCTAATTACATAATAAAGTAATCACTTACAAACAATACGAACTGAGGATAGTTTTGTCGAGTTCCTTTAGATTGAATAACTGAAATAATTCTGTAAATTCAATAGGGACCTCGTCTTCAATGAAGTAATGCGATTTTCGAACTTTCGGTATGAGCCAATTTCGCTGTTCTTTTGATGCTTTCATGTACCATTCATGGAATCGTCGCATTTGTGTTGGCATATCCCGAAGCCTCTCACAACTGACCAGAGGCTCCCCGTTAACAAATTTGGGTGCTACCTCAGCCTTGGACATATCGCCATGAATAATTTCATGAATAGGCATACCACATTGCTCAGCCAATATCCTAGCCGTTTCCGGATCCATAGGTTCTTCCTCATATAGTTGAGGTTTGGGTATGTTCACCTGGAGTAGGGGGAGCGATTGGTTTGCTTGTTTCCCCAGCTGGGGAACATCTCTTTTGGTTCTTCGGCTACCACTCGATTGTTTTGCTTGTTTCCCCAGCTGAGGGACGTCTATTCTGATGCTTCCGCTACCACTCAATTGTTTTGCTTGTTCCCCCTGCTCCGGAACCTCTTTTTTGATGCTTCCTCTACCGCTTGATCTCTTTTGTTTTAATGTCTTCTGAAGACATCGTGTATAGTCATCTGGCGCATTTAACTGAGCTTGGGATGGCTGTGTTAGTAATTTCCTAAAGTGCTCCTTGGTTTCCGGTTTTATTTGGACCTCTGGCTTAGGTTGTTTCGTTTTAAAATGAGCATCCACTTCGGCACGTACGACCGCATCGGTCTCCTCATCGGTCAGGTCGTAATCCCTCTTGGGAGGAACCGGCGGTACTCTTGGGAGGGGCGCCAACTGTCGCTTCGGGCGTTGGTTATCGCTCGACGGAGCGGTGGTATTCTTCCGCTTTTGCCCCTTAGTGGGTGGAGGCGGCTGCGTAGATTGAGATGGACTCGTGTTGGGGTCATGGATTGGACTATTACTGGGAGGAGACGGTGCACTTGGAGGTGGACTTGGAGGAGACGGTGCACTGGGAGGAGACGATTGCCTTGGTGGAGAAGGTGGCCTTGGTGTCGAGCCTGGAAACTTGATGTATTCTTTTTTCCAAGGAATGAAGCTACCCGTGACTTCTCCCAGTGTCGTCTCCCCTTCACCTCCAGGGATGTCAAGCTGTAGTGACTGACACATAGGTAGAATTTCATCCACACCGACACGAACATAGCCAGCTGGAATCGGATTACAATGGTAGGTTGCTCCCGGTGCAGAAGGTAAAGCAAAGCCGACCGCCACCTTCATGGATATATTCTTTAGTTCAACATGCAGCTCACAACTAGTCTTCTCCTTAATTGCATCCACGGGGTACACATCCATCGTTGCATCATTACCGTGGCCCTCCGTGGAAGCCACGCTGCTTTTCCGTTGCGATGGGCCGACCGTACTATCCGGTGTAGGATCTTGTTGTCGGAGTCCTTTAAGTTCATTAAGCTCTTGGCGATACTCCTGTAGCGCGGCTTCAAACCTCGGGAACCGCTCCGTATCCTCCTCTTTTTGCTGGTTTGTTCTTCTCGATCGGCTTCTCTACGTGTCACGGTGCTCGGGAAACCCCATAACCCATGGATAAGAAGGTCCGAACCCTCTTGTTCGTCCAGCCTTTTCAGGATTCCCGAGAGCCTTTGTCAGCTCATCGTTCTCTCTGTCAGGAACAAACGTTCCCTCTTCAACCTCTTTCATCACTTTAACAAGTTCTTTCTTGGGTGTAGAAATTTCTTCAGCTGCAACAATCTCGCCTGTTTCTAGGTCTAATGATGCCCCATGCCTGAATACCCAATTTCTTGACCTCAAGGGCCAACTAGACGTAGCTGGAGTGACCCCTTTAGCCTCTCGGTCAGCCTCAGCTTTATCCCACTTAGGCATGGCACTCCTGTAGCCACCTGTGCCCATATGATGGTGATATTTCTTTTTGGCTGCATTTTCCTTATTTTTTGCTGATATTGCCTTAGCTGGTGCTGAGGTCTTGTATTCCACAAATGCGGCCCAGTTATCCTGCTGCAACTCTAGTGGGCCAACGAATGGAGGAGTTGTTTCCTTCAAGACATACTTGTGGTACAATCTTTTTTTCCATTCCTTGAATAGTTCGGCCATCTTCTTAAGAGCAAAGTGCTTGACTTTCCTCGTCATTTGCTGTGTGAGCTCATCAGTCTCCAAGACAGGTAGGGTGAAATGTGTCATGAGAGAATTCCACATTGTATCTTTCGCTCTGTCATCTACAAAACTAGCCCCAACTGGATCCTTTTTCTTTCCTGGCTTGTTCTAGTTTCGCGTGGTGATCGGGACTTTGTCTCTAACAATCACTCCGCATTGACTTGTAAATGCATCCGCAACTTCTTTGGGCTCCAGCGGTTGACCCTGCGGAGAGACTAAGTCAATGCTAAAACGGACATCAGCGGGTAACTTGTGTGTCGGGACTCTTGTATTTGTAGAAGATTGGCCAAAAGCGGAGGTCTAAGAGAAGAAACATTCGTTAGTACATATATACGAATCAATTAGTGCATCTATACTAGTGAACCATCGATAGAGGCTTTATATACCTTGACGGAGTTTGTCATTATTATGATGTCTTCACCATGGTCTCCACTATGGTCAGCACCATCGTCTCCACTATTTGGTCCACCATCGTCTCCTCCAGACAAATTAAGATATTCGGAGCCATCATAATAAGACCCCCCAGTACCCTCATCTATAATGTCGAGGAGCTCCTCTTCATTCTGTCTACCGTCCATAGCTTAACTAATACAGAAAAAGAATATTGCATTAAGTAAAAGAATATTACAACTGCGACACCTCGGATACAGTACTTAGTGATTAAGATAAATTACAATAATATAAGATAAAGTACATTATTAATACATCACCAGAGAATAGCTCGGGTGCATTATAGGATAAAGTATAAGATAAAGTACATTATTAAGATAAACTAGCGAACGTGGCTGCCGCGTTCTGTGCTACGGGAGCTCTGCAGCCACAGAAGAGGAACCATCACCGAAGAATAGCTCGGGTGAGATCCGTGAACCTGCCAGATATTGGAGAACCTAGTCTCTAAAAGATACATGTATCGCTGTACATGCCCGTCCTTCTCCCTGATACGACGACGTACCACCTCCTTGGGGGCTGGCTCTCTCTGCACCGCTCCTGGACCTCGTGGACGCCACCAAAGAAGCTCCGGGTCGACGATGATACCCGGATTCCTCACCAAGGTACGAGTCCCGACAGGTAACACCTCCTAGTGCCAACCCGGCGGAGCCCAGATTCGGACATCCCCGACGTAGTCCAGTAGGCTCGGACGAGATGGACGCGGCATAACTAAATAATAGCAATAAACAATCATAAAAAGTAACTAAATCACTAAGTATATATTGCCCTAATAACAATAACCCTAAACCTATCACTAACTAAACTAAACCTCATTAACTAAGTATTCTAAATACTAATACTACTAACACTAACCTAAACCTAACACTAACTAATACTACTAACTAACACTAACCAAAATACTAATACTATCTAAATACTAATACAATTAACACTAACTAAAATGTTATCTAACCATAACACTAATAGTAACTAAATACTAATACAATTAACACTAACTAAAATACTATCTAACCATAACACTAATAGTAACTAAATACTAATACAATTAACACTAACTAAAATACTAATACTACTAATTAACACTAACTAACATACTAATACAACTAACACTAACTAACACTAATTAACACTAACTAAAATATTATCTAACCATAACACTAACTGACGAGGGTTTAACTCATCAATGTCCATTGTTATGGACTTGGGTTTTGGAGAAGGAGGGAGTGCTGGATACATCTATCGGCTAGCAAACAAGCACACAGGGGACGAAGGATTTACCCAGGTTCAGGCCTCGTAGAGGTCCCTACTCCTACTTGTCTGCTCATGGAATTATCGAGGGAGTTGAAAGTTACAATGGTGCGCAGATGTAATCTGGCGAGGGTTGTGGAAACTAGGGTTGCGTGTGTCCTCCTCGCCACCCCCTCCTAGCCTTTATATAGATAGGCTAGGTCTCAGGTAGCAGGTCGAGTCGGTTACAAGTTAGGGTTTTCCCCTTCAAACTTTCTATCTTTAGCTTCTTCTTGTCTCTCAAGCAATCGAGAGTCTACAGTTTAGTCGAGTCCTTTCGTCTGGGCCTTGGTGACACCGTGGGCCTGTACGTATTTAGACCGTATATACCAAGCTTGAGTACCCATAAGGTATACCCATGTCAGTAGCCCCCGAGTATCCAGTGGAATCACAGATTCGACTGGGTACTTTTTGAAGTTTCGAGTGCCTGAATGAGTGCATTTCGACTGCTTTTATTTGTGTCATAGGGATTGTTGATATACGTGCCTGATATAACCGAAGTATCGGTACCAGTTAACCACCTTAGGGTGAAACAACGCAATCTACTCGAATTCGAGTCCCCGGACTCGAATCCGGAAAAGTGCTGGCGTAATTTGACTCAAGCCGCGGAGGTCTTACAGGAGTCAAATTCCAGTTATATGAGTGTGAGCACTTGACGCGTCCGTCAAGGCATGTTCATCGTGCCTGTAGGCACAGATATGTTTCTGGTAGTGCGCATTTAAATGCGTTGCCAGGCCTTTATTCAGGTCTTACCTTCACGCTGCAAGCGTGGCATCCGAATTTTATCATCGCGGAGATGATTCGGGCAACCCAGGACATGTAGTCTCTTTGTAGGGAAAATTATGAGGCGGTGTCGCCATGATCTGCGAGTGCTGATGTAATCAACGCACAGCTTTTGTGCAAATAATCATAGGGTGCGCGACCAGCGCTCCCTATGGGAGTAGCCCTCGAGTGCCTAGTTGAGTCGAAGACTCAGGCAGGGACTAAAGAAATTTTGCGACTGCTGCCATTTTTGTTTGTTTGAGTCGAAAACTTGGATTGCGACTTCTGTCGTCTTTCGCTTGCTTGTTTCAGTCAAATTTGTTTCCAGCGCTCCCTATGGGAGTAACCCACGTCCATAGTCGAATCATTTTTCGAGTGGTAGGGTTTGATTGTGATTGCCTGTATCCCTGCAATAAGAAAAGAAAATCATAGGGTGCGCGGCCAGCGCTCCCTATGGGAGTAGCCCCGAGTGCTTGGTGGAGTCGAAAACTCCAGCAAGGACTAAAGTAGTCGAAGTTTTCCGCTAAGTAGCTTTTGATGACATCAGTGCTGACGCTTGCATGACCTCAGTTACCCAGGTTTTCGCAGAATTCTTGGAACTCCTTGGATGTGAAGTTCATCCCGTTGTCAGTGATGATGTTGTGCGGCACGCCGAAGCGATAGACGATGGACTCGAAGAACTTGACTACGCTGTGCCCTGATTGCTTGGTTACTGGCATGGCCTCGATCCACTTGGTGAATTTGTCGACTGCGACCAAGAGGTAGATGTATCCTCCTTGCGAGGACCTTGGAAGTTTGCCAACCATGTCGAGACCCCACTATGCGAAGGGCCAGGCCAATGGAATAGGCCGCAATTCTACGCCTGGTGCGTGTGGTTTGTCCGCGAATCGCTGACAAGCGTTGCACTTTTGGACTATGTCCTTGGCGTCGCGCATGGCCATGGGCTAGTAAAATCCAGGTCGTAGAGCTTTGGCAACGAGGGCGCGACTGCCGGCGTGGTGTCCACAGGTTCCTTCATGTATGTCGAGGAGGACTGCTTTTCCATCGGCCAGGGAGACTCATCGCTGTAACACGCCTGTGATACTGCGTTTATACAGTTCGCCGTTGATAACGGCGAATGCCTTGGAGCATCGTGCGATGTGCCGTGCGTCCGTCGGGTCGTCCGGTAGGCGCTTGTTGAGGAGGTATGTAATGTACGGCTGCGTCCAAGATTGTTCTATCATCATGACGCTCATTGGCACTTCGAGTCCTATGTCCAGCTCCAAGTCATCGAGTGCCATTGGCTCATTGGGTTGCGTAGCCCCCGAGTCCATTGCTGCACTTGTTTTCTTCTCTGCGGCCTTTGGCTTGATAGAGCGTTCGTAGATGCGCTCGAGAAATACCCCAGGTGGTATGGGGGCGCAGGTAGAGCCTATGTTGGCGAGTGCGTCCGCCTCCTCATTGCTTTCACGACCTACATGTCGCAACTCGCAACCATCAAAGTCTCCCTCGAGTGTATCGTAGAGGTCGCGGTATGCGATCATATTGTCATTGAGTGCGTCGCACTCGTGCATTGTTTGGTTGACGACCAGCTTTGAGTCGCCATATATGATGAGCCTCTTTGCGCCGCAGGCTTTTGCCATCCTCATCCCATGCAATAGGGACTCGTATTCAGGCTCGTTGTTTGAGGCTGTGAACTACATTCGCAGGATGTATTTCAGCTTGTCTCCTTGAGGTGACGTCAGAATGATGCCTGCTCCTGCTCCGTCCTTCCGCTTGGATCCGTCTAAGTGCATGGTCCAAAGGTAGGACATGTCTGGCTTGTCCGGGAGTTGGTTTTCCATCCAATGCACGAGAAAGTCAGGGAGAACTTGCGACTTGATTGCGTCGCGTTTTTCGTATGTGATGTCTCGTGGAGACAGTTCGATTCTCCAGAGCGCGACTCGTCCCGTGGCGTCGGGGTTATTGAGGATATGTCCCAATGGGGCGTCGCTGACTACCACGATTGGGTGTTCCTGGAAGTAATGGCGCAGTCGTCGGGCGGTCATGAAGACGCCGTACGCCAACTTCTGGTAGTGCGGGTATCGCTGTTTTGTTGGCATGAGGACCTCGCTGAGGTAGTATACCGGGCGTTGTAAACCATGGACCTTGTTTTCGTCGGCCCGTTCGACGATGAGCACTGTACTAACTACTTGGTTAGTGGCGGAGATGTACAGCAGCAGTGGTTCCCTTTCTCGTGGAGTCACCAATACTGGCGAGGTGGATAACAGGCGCTTGAGGTCTTCGAATGCTTCTTGCGCTTCCTTGGTCCACTCGAATTTGTCAGCTTTGCGGAGGAGCTGATAGAAGGGGAGTGCCTTTTCCCCCATTCGACTGATAAATCGACTGAGGGCCGCGATTTGTTCGGCTAGTTACTGGACGCCTCTTATGTTCTTTGGCTTCTCCATGGCCAGTATGGCCTTTATCTTTTTCGGGTTCGCCTCAATCCCTCTCGCGGAGATGAGATACCCGAGCAGCTGCCCAGATGGTACCCCAAAGGCGCATTTGTCCGGATTGAGCTTAATCCGGTAACGATCGAGGTTGGCGAATGTTTCGCGCAAGTCGTCGATTATAGAGGCTTCCTCCTTAGTTTTGATTACTATGTCGTCGACATAGACTTGGATGTTGCAACCCAATTGCTCCTTGAGGTAAGCCTGCATGCACCGCTGGTAGGTGGCTCCCGCGTTTTTTAGCCTGAAGGGCGTTGTAAACACGGTCTTCTCTTGGTCTTCCTCCGTCATTCGAATTTGGTTATAGCCTAAGTAGGCATCGAGAAAGCAGAGACGCTCATATCCAGCAGTGGAGTCGATGATTTGATCGATTCGTGGTAGCAGGAAGTGATCCTTTGGGCAGTGCTTGTTTAAAGAAGTGAAGTCCACGCACATCCGTAGGATATCCGTGTCCTTTTTTGGCACCAGCACCGTATTGGCGAGCCAAGTGCTTTCCTTGATCTCGCGTATGAATTTGGCCTCGAGGAGTCTGTTGATCTCCATGCCAATTGCCTGCGCTCGTGGCTCAGATAGTCGCCTGATTGTTTGTTTGACTAGCCTTGCGTCGGGGTTGACGTTGAGTGCGTGCTCGGCGAATTCCCTGGGGACTCCTGGCATGTCCGCAGGACACTAGGCGAAAATTTCCTAGTGCTCATGGAGGAATTCGACGAGCGCGAGTTCCTATGCGGACTCAAGTTATTGGCGATGAGAGCCGTTTTGGCGGGATCTGTCGGATGGACCTGCACCTTCTTTGTGTGCACGGATGAGTCGAAGGAGAGATCAGGTGAGCTTGGCCTGCTCAGGGGAGACATACTATTGTCTGTCGTTTCCTTCAATCGCGCGAGCTCCTCCTGCATGCCAAAGGACTAGGAGATTCTATTGAATTCCCTGTTGCAACTGTCGGATCGCTCAAAGCTTCCGTTGATCGTGATGACACCGTTGGGACCTGGCATTTTCATCTGCAGGTAGGCGTAGTGGGGTACCGCCATGAACCTAGCGAACGCGACGTGTCCGAGGATGCAGTCGTATTGTGACGGCCAGTCGACGACCTCAAAGTCAATGCGCTCGCGCCTAAAGTTCTTCAGGGTGCCGAATATGACGTCGAGGTTGATTTTGCCCAGGGGGTATACGCCTTTCCCTGGGACGATGCCATGGAACGTTGTGTCCAATGCCTCTAAGCAGGTTAGAGGAATCCTCATTGCTCGCAGGGTACTCGCGAATATGAGGTTGATGCCGCTTCCGTCGTCCATGAAGATGCGACTCATGTCGAAACCTCCAATTTGCGCCTCGAGAATGAGGGGGCAATGGCCTGGGCGAGGTACTTGAGGCGGGTGGTCGCGTTTATCGAAGGTAATGCACGACTCACTGCCACTAAGGTACTCAGTGGTGGATGGTGGTGAGTGCGTAGCCAAGTTGACTTGGCGAGTGATAGCTTTCTGCACCCTATTGGAGGGGCGCCCCTTTTAGATCATCATGGTACCCATGGCCCGTGGGTACGGTTTTCCTCCGTGGTGCTGGTCCGGTGCAGCTCCGTTCGGGGGTGGCCCTGGTGGTGGTGGCAGTGCGCCATGTGCCACGGCACCTGGAGCGGCCCCGTAGCCTCTTTCGACTGCGTTGCGGTTCATCGGAACCAATCCCTCGTGTAGCTTGAGGAACTCGCGGCAGTCTTTGAGGAGGTGGCTGGACTTTCTCTTGCCGTCATGCTTGTCGACGTAGAAGTGTACCGTGCATGGTCCGGACAGTTTCTCCTCGATGGAGGTCGCGGTTGCCTCGTCGCGAGTGCGGCGTTGCCACACTTGCATGGTCTTCCCAGAATCGCGGTATCCGCCACTGCGGTATCCGCTGTTCCGGTTGTTGTCGCGTCTCTCGGCGTAGCCGGCTGCGACCATATTAACGTCGGCACGGTCATCAAAGATGCGCATGCGGCATTTGCCTTGGCGGTCGCGTCTGCGTTCGAGCTCTGCCTCCTCATCAGAGTGAGCGTGGTTCTTCACTGAATCTTCTCCATCAGCCCATCAATTCGCGATCTCCATTAGGTGGTTGATAGTCTGGGGCTTTGAGCGGCCCAGCTCCTCCCTGAGCTCTAAGCGGCGAACTCCACCGTTGAATGCATCAATCGCGCGGTCCTCTGAGATGTTTTCTGTGGAATTCTTAATGATGGACCACCTTCGGATGTATGAGAACAGTGATTCGCCAGATTTTTGCTGGCAGCATCTCAGTTCTTCGATTGATGCGGGCCGTTTGTACGTGCCCTTAAAGTTGCGCACAATGCTATAGACCAGCTCATCCCAGCTGCGAATGGATCCGCGTGGGAGGCTATTGAGCCATGCTCGGGCGGCGCCATGCAGTTGTAGCTGCAAACATTGCATGGCAGTACTTCGACTGCCTCCGTGGAGTCTGACGGAGGAGATGTGGTCCTCTAGCCAGATTTTAGGGTCTTGTAGGCCGTCGAACTTCGGGTTTTCCGACGGAAGTTTAAACCCCTTAGGCATTCGTTTCTGCCTAATGGATTTGCTGAAGCATCTGGCGCCGCAGAGCTCCCGTCTTCCTCCTCTGAGTTAGTCGACCGGGCACGTCGTGCTCTTGATTTGTCGATGTTACGTTGTGTGAGGTCATTGCGCGCGTCGCAGTTGTGATCGTGTCGTTGCGAACGACGGCGTCGTGACAGGTCGTGACTGTCATCGCTAGACGAGGGCGAGGAGAAGCGTTTTGCTAGCGTTTTGCCCTTTTTGGGGTCTGGTACTGGCTGCTTGTCGAGGGCGGCCTCGATTAACCTCAAACCCGCGATCGTAGATCGGTGCATGGCGGTTCGGGGATCTCCAGCCGGTGGCAGGTTGTTGAGGAGGTACATGGTGGCTGCCGTGACCGCGGCCTGCGGCGTTCTGGGGACCACGTTGCCTCTCGTGTCGACTGTCATAGAGCTGAAGTCGAGGACTTTCGCAGCGTCTATGCGCTCTTGTTCGGTGAGGTGAGCCATTCCCGACTGCCTCTTCTTGGCGACGTACTCGTTTCCTCATGAGGAGGATCCTCCGTAGGAGGAGAGCCCAGCACGACGAAGGCTCGATTCGTCCGCCGCCCTTTTACGCGCCTCCAGCTGTGCGATTGCTTCTTTTTGGCGCTTGAATTCCTCTTTCAGGAGCCAGTGGTAGCCCATTAGTAATTCCTGTGGGGATCCAAAGGGCAGAGGTGTACGTCGTAGGGCTTCGCGGCAGCGCTCCCACTCTTGCTCGTTGAGCCTGATTACGACGCATTCGCCGGTTTGCTCATTGATTATGCTGGGAGGTTTGACTGCTCCACCGTTGGTGCCGTTGCTGTTGGAGATATGCCCAAGAGGCAATAATAAAGTGGTTATTATTATATCTTTATGTTTATGATAAATGTTTACATCCCATGCTATAATTGTATTGTTAGGAAACACTAATACATGTGTGTTTTGTAAACATATAAGAGTCCCTAGTAAGCCTCTTGTTGAACTAGCTTGTTGATTAATTGATGATCATGGTTTCCTGATCATGGACATTAGGATGTGATTAATAACAAGGTTATATCATTAGGAGAATGATGTGATGGACACACACCCATAGTAAGCGTAGCATAAGATCAAGTCATTAAGTTCGTATTGCTGTAAGCTTTCAAATACATAGTAACCTAATCCTTCGACCATGAGGTTATGTTAATCACCATCACCGGATGGATACTTTGATGACATCAAACACCGCTTCGTAACTGGGTGGTCATAAAGGTGTCATTGGGTATTCTGAAAGTATGTGTCGAAGCGCATGGACCAAGATTGGGATTTTTCCATCCATATGACAGATAGATATGCTCTGGGCCCTCTGGGTGGAATTTCATCTAGTTAGCTTGCAAGCATGTGACTAGGTCACAAGGGATGACATATCACAGAACGAGTAAAGAGTACTTATCAGTAACGAGGTAGAACTAGGTATGGAGATGCCGACGATCAAACCTCGGATAGGTATAGTATCGCGTGACAAAGGGAATTGGTTTCGTATGTAAATGGTTCAATCGATCACGAAGTCATCGTTGAGTATGTGGGAGCCATTATGGATCTCCAGGTCCCGCTGATGGTTATTGATAAGAGATGTGTGTCTGTCATGTCTACATATTCACGAACCGTAGGGTGACACACTTAAGGTTCGAAGTTGTTTTAAGTAGATATGGAATATGCGTTGGAGACCGAATGTTGTTCGGAGTCTCGGATTGGATCCGGGACATCTCGAGGAGATCCAGAATGGTCCGGAGAATAAGATTCATATACTAGGGATCATTTTCTAAGTTAGGAAATGTTCCGGAGTGTTTGTATGGGGATTCTAGAAGGTTTCGGAATGTTCTGGAAGGTTCTAGAAGAGTTCTTGGTGTTTGCTTGAAAACCAAGAAAGGGTCAAGGAAACCTTATGGGGGCTGGACACGGATTCGTGGGGGAGGAGGACTCCTCCCCCCTTCCCAACCCGCCGGCCCAAGGAGGGAGGGGAGTCCTACTAGGACTCCCCCTCCCAAGGCGCCTCCCTCCTTTAAATAGAGGGGAGGGGCGCCCCCTCCTAGCTCTCTCTCATAACAAGCTCTATCCGCCGCCTCTCTCCTCCTCCTTCCCTCTGCTCCGGCTTAGGCGAAGCCCTGCAGAATTCTCTACTCCACCACCACCACCACACCGTCGTGCTGCTGGGATTCCGTGGAGAAGATCTACTACCTCCGCTGCTCGCTGGAACGGGGAGAGGAAGGTCTGCTTCGACTCCGCACGTGTGACCGACTGCGGAAGCGCTGCCGAAACGCGGCGCCGGAAGGATCGTCCACTTGACCGACTGCGGAAGCGCTGCCAGAACGCGACGCCGGAAGGATCGTCCACTTGACCAACGGCGGAAGCGCTGCTGGAACGCGACGCCGGAAAGATCGTCCACACGATCTTGAGATCGGCAAGTGATCGACTACATCAACCACGAGATCTAATCTCGTTAACGCTTTCGGATCTACGAGGGTTACTTCCTATCTATCTCGTTGCACATGTCTAATAGATTAGATCTTGGCTTTTATCTAGATTAGATCTAGGTTTTGTTCGTTCTTGCGGTAGAAAAATTTTGTTTTCCATGCTACGAACCCATCAGTGGTATCAGAGCCGTATCTATGCGTAGATCTGTTGCACGAGTAGAACACAATGTTTTTGTGGGCGTTGATGCTTTTGTTGTCGGTGTCTTAGCGTGTACTTTGCATCTTGCGACATGGTGGGATGAAGCGGCTCGGGCTAACATTACATGTCATCGCACATGAGACTTGCTCCACGCTTGATGTGCAACTTGCTTTGCACAAGTGGCTTTGCGGGTGTCTGTCTCTCCCACCATAGTTAAGATTCAATTTACAATGAGCATCTGACAACACTTGTATCAACGTTGTGGTCCTTGTTCATAGGTAAGATCGGTCTTATGCGAAAGCCCCAAACCACGTAAAACATGCAAGGAAAATTAGAGGCGTCTAACTCGTTTTTGCAGGGGTTTTGTGATGTGATATGGACATTATGTGATTGTGATTATATTTGATGTATGCAATGATCCTTATTGTAATATGGCAACCGGCAGGAGCCTAATGGTTGTCTTTAAATTTTGTTTAAGACCTGCGTGTCTATTCATCATGTAATAGCTTTATTCCAAGTAGTTGTAATAGTTGTTGGTGGTGATGGACAACCATGAAGCGGCGCCACGGACCTTGACGCCATGCTGGTGATGATGGAGATCATGTCCGTGTTTTGGAGATGGAGATCAAAGGCACACGAAGAAAGGCCATATCATATCACATATTATGAATTGCCTATGATGTTAATCCTTTATGCATCTTGTATTGCTTAGATCGCGACGGTAGCATTATAAGATGATACCTCTCACTAAAATTTCAAGTAATAAAGTGTTCATCCTTAATTGGCTCCGTTGCTAAGACTCGTCGTTTCGAAGCATCTCGTGATGATCGGGTGTGATAGACTCTACGTGTGCATACAATGGGTGCAAGCCAGATTTGCACATGCGGAAACTAAGGTTAACCTTGACGAGCCTAGCATGTACAGACATGGTCTTGGAACACGGAATACCGAAAGGTAAAGCATGAGTCATATGGATGATATGATGAACATGTTGATTGTTCGCCTTTAAAGCTACATCATCTCACGTGATGATCGGACTTTGTGTAGTGGATTTGGTTCATGTAATCACTAAATCAACTTGAGGGATGTTGCTTTGAGTGGGAGTTCATTTGTAATTTGGATTAGTCGAACTCAATTTATCATAAACACAATCAAAGTGAATTTGCAGAGTTTGTTGTAGTCATTGGCATCCGTTCACCACCTTACGCTTAGTTATAGTTGAGATAGTGGAACTATAGAAATTCTGGATATTTACTTTACGAACTGGTATCGTATTGTTTTGAATGTCAATTTAAAGTTTATAAGTCCTATTGCAAACTTTCAGCAAACTCTATTTGCTCCATGAAGTTTAATAAGTAGTATTAAATCAAGAGTAAGAATTCCAATGTTAGTATCTAAAGTATCATGTTTGCCTCCATGATTCTTGATACTCAAAACATTGTTTTTAATATCAAGTTTATCTAAGAGCTGAAAGCAATGTTTCAGAAACCATCATATGTGAAAGGTATTGCGATATCTAAAACAATGTGTTGGTTACAACATGATAGAGTATACGTCCTCATATTTGATGAGAATTTGTGAAGGTTGGAGACGCTAGTCGTCCTAATCCTCCAAAAGGTTTCGAGAAAGAAACATTATACTCGCAATTCACCTTTATAAGCTATAGCAGCTTGATGATGAAAGTTGTCATTATAAGGATGAATAGAATATGTAAGTAAAATGTTTACTACACTAAAAGATTACTAAAGAATGGAATTTTGAAAGAACACCAAACATTTGATGATGGTGATCCACCTCAAAGTGCAAGTCCAAAGGTATTAGTAGTTGACTATATATGCTTTGTACTATGTGTCATGTGAATGACACCACTATTGATGTTGATAGATTCTTTTAAAAGAAAAGGAATTGCTGAAAGAGAATCTATAAAATATTTGGCAGAAAATAAAAGGTTGGAGATGTCCAACTTAGGCATATAGAAGATATACATGTTACGGTTGTATTCCTTGCTTGTTAAACAATGTGGTTCTCCGGTATTGGATACCGAATGGGTTGGTATGAAGTGTCATACATGACAACACAATTCATGAACTGCAATGGCCTAAGTAACCAGCAAGAGAAAATGTGATCATGTTCATCGAAAACAAACAAAGGGTTGTTGTGTTGCTCGTTAACATCAAAGCTTGCCTTCAAGATTTGTTTTAATAATTGTTATTTTGATCAGGTATTATGACGACAAAAGGTTGTTCAAATAATTTCTGTATTCCATAAAAGATGGATGATTTACAAATCTCGTTGGAGAAATCACATCCATAAAACTAATGCTAAAATGTCGAAAGGCAATTGATTGAAAGATCACTTAAGAAGTGACATCGCTGTTTAAATTATATTGGAAAGAAAACATGAAGAAACTCCATGTTGATGGAATTTTGGAGTTTTTTGATTTTGATCAAATGACGCTTATGAAACTTTTCTAGAGATAATTAAAACTTCGTTCATAGGCCAAAAGGGAACGAATGACTAGCTGATTGGAACTTGTACATACAGATGTATGAAGTCCATTATGTGTAGTCGTGGGCGATGAATTTCAACTTCATATGCTTTCTCCGAAGATTTGAGTGAGTATATGTATATACTTACTCAATAAGGAAGAAGTATGAAACATTTGAAAAATGTTCAAAGACTTTCAAGATGAAGTGGAAAATCATTGTAACAAGGAAATAAAAAGTTTATGATTGGATCATAAAGAAAGATGTTTGAGTTACAAGTTTAGCAAAACACCTAAGATTTGAGGAATCGTTCCATGGATTTGCAT
Organism: Avena eriantha; assembly: GCA_910589775.1. NCBI lineage: Eukaryota > Viridiplantae > Streptophyta > Magnoliopsida > Poales > Poaceae > Avena > Avena eriantha. The sequence goes on from OU342745.1 coordinate 478,911,619, forward strand.
TTCCCAAAACACCATAGGAGTATGGAGTGTTCAAGATATGTAATGAAACCTTGTTTGACATGGTAAGATCAAAGGTGTCATTTATAAAACTGCCATTATATATTAAAGATTAAAGCTTTAAGTGACTACCGCTTTTACACTGAAAAGAGCTCCATCGTGATCTATTGAAATGACACCATATGAGTTATGGTTTGGGATAAAACCTGAATTGTCTTTTCTTAAATTTTGGTATGTTATGCATAAGTAAAATGTTTGCAACCAAAGTCGGATAAGCACGTCTTTGTAGGTTATCCCAAAGAATTTGTTGGGAATTTCTCCATAACGCCGAGGACAAAAGAGTTTGTCGCTTGGAACATCAAGTTTCTTGAGAAGGAATTTTTCGTGAAAAGTTAAGTGGGAGGACAATAGAACTTTGATAAGGTTGTTGAACCTTAGATATATGTGCTAAGTAGCACAGCGCTGGAAAGTGTCCCGGTGACGGCCACAATGCTCATGGCTCTCGTGATTACAAAAGGTGTGATCTCGGAGATTAGAGTTCCTATAGAACCATGTGGGTCGGTAAGAATCAAATAGTAAGATTTGATAAGCAAGTCGTTATTGTTTTGACAATGATGAACCGACTACATGCAAAGAAGCGATGATGGGCCCTGACTCCATAAAATGACTAGAAGTCATGGAATCCGTGATAGCATCCATACACGAGAAATCAAGTTTCTGAACTTAGAAGACCCTCCGGAAAGGCGTGAAGCCTATCGGTCGTGTTTGGATCTATAAAGAAATAGACATGGATGTTTCGAATCTATGAAATAGTCGACATGTCGGAAAGAGTTTACGACAATGTTCAAGGAATTGACTATGATAAGATTTGATCTTTCATAGCGATATTTAGTCTAGACGGATTAATGTAGCAACCACTACATATATTTTGGTATATGGTAGTTGAACAAACAAAACAAGTTCTTCTAATAGAATGGTTACCTAGGACGTGTACATGACACGATCCAAAGGGTTTTGTTTATTCAAAGGATGCTAAAAGAGTATGCAAAACTTTAATGGTTGAAGTAAGCATAGCAGAGTTGGAATCTTCACCATGATGAAACTGTTAAAAGAGTTTAAATTCATCGGAGATGATGAATATGCTTGCATTTGCAAGAAATTAAGTGGGAGCGCTGAGACATATTTCTAATACATTATGTAGAGGACATATTGTTGATTGGAAATGGTTTATCTTGTATTGACACAGGTTAAGAATTTCATTTCGAGAAAAGACTTAGGCATAACCCAAGAATTAGGCATCAATGTCTATATGAATAGATTGAGGGCTAATATGGTTTTGCCAAATGTACATAGATGAGATGTTGAATGAGTTCAATATGGAAACAACAAGAAAGGTTCTTGACACACGGAAAGGACTGAATCAAGATTCGAGTGTGTTGACACGAGATTCAAGTGTTTTGACACTTGGTGAAATCGCAAGAATATTTTGATCAATCATTCTTTAAAGATGTACACATCCAGATATGTCCTATGCTCTAAATGTTATAAGCATATACCAAAATGATTCATAAGATGATCATTGGACAATAGTAAAAGATATTCTTATGAGCTTTGGAAGAACTAAGAATATACCATGTATAAGTGACAAATAGTTAAAGGTAGTTCATTGTAAAGTGTTACATTGATACTAGTTTTGTCACAAGATACAAATTAAATTTATCTCAATTTAGACTATGGGTGGCACAATATAATGGAAAGGATGTTCCATGATGGATTTGGATGAGTTCCAAAGTTGAGATATTATGACGGATACTACAACAAAAGGCTAAGTATATAACTGCAATAGTAGCAGCAAAGGAGGGCATTTGTGTTAAGTAGTTTGTTATCAAACTAGGTGTGGTTCATAGCGGGAATTGGTTTCGTATGTAAATGGTTCAATCGATCACGAAGTCATCGTTGAGTATGTGGGAGCCATTATGGATCTCCAGGTCCCGCTGATGGTTATTGATAAGAGATGTGTGTCTGTCATGTCTACATATTCACGAACCGTAGGGTGACACACTTAAGGTTCGAAGTTGTTTTAAGTAGATATGGAATATGCGTTGGAGACCGAATGTTGTTCGGAGTCTCGGATTGGATCCGGGACATCTCGAGGAGATCCAGAATGGTCCGGAGAATAAGATTCATATACTAGGGATCATTTTCTAAGTTAGGAAATGTTCCGGAGTGTTTGTATGGTGATTCTAGAAGGTTTCAGAATGTTCTGGAAGGTTCTAGAAGAGTTCTTGGTGTTTGCTTGAAAACCAAGAAAGGGTCAAGGAAACCTTATGGGGGCTGGACACGGATTCGTGGGGGAGGAGGACTCCTCCCCCCTTCCCAACCCGCCGGCCCAAGGAGGGAGGGGAGTCCTACTAGGACTCCCCCTCCCAAGGCGCCTCCCTCCTTTAAATAGAGGGGAGGGGGCGCCCCCTCCTAGCTCTCTCTCATAACAAGCTCTAGCCGCCGCCTCTCTCCTCCTCCTTCCCTCTGCTCCGGCTTAGGCGAAGCCCTGTAGAATTCTCTACTCCACCACCACCACCACACCGTCGTGCTGTTGGGATTCTGTGGAGAAGATCTACTACCTCCGTTGCTCGCTAGAACGGGGAGAGGAAGGTCTGCTTCGACTCCGGACGTGTGACCGACTGCGGAAGCGCTGCCGAAACGCGGCGCCGGAAGGATCGTCCACTTGACCGACTGCGGAAGCGCTGCCGGAACGCGACGCCGGAAGGATCGTCCACTTGACCGACAGCGGAAGCGCTGCTATGCCGCAACGCCGGAAAGATCGTCCACACGATCTTGACATCGGCAAGTGATCGACTACATCAACCATGAGATCTAATCTCGTTAACGCTTTCGGATCTACGAGGGTTAGTTCCTATCTATCTCGTTGCACATGTCTAATAGATAAGATCTTGGCTTTTCTCTAGATTAGATCTAGGTTTTGTTCGTTCTTGCGGTAGAAATTTTTTGTTTTCCATGCGACGAACCCATCAGTTGCCACCGTTGCCAACGTAGGGTGGATCGGTGCCGTTGCCCGTGTTGACGATGGTGCGATTGGCGGAGGTGTCGCCTGCGTTGATGACGGCGCACATGAAGTGATTGGGGAAGCTGTTGCTTCCGCAACTTTCAGATTTGGAACCGTAGGTTTCATCTTCTGTGGCCAAATCGCTCAGATCGGAGTCGCGACTGCTGTCGGTGATCGTGTTCCCGACTACCACTGGAGTATTGAGCTCGCTGAGGGTGCCGATCGATGGAGGGAACCATGATGCCAGGGCAATCGCCGGTGTTGTCGGTTGATCAGGCATGCGAAGCGTGCCCATCTGACCAACTTGGAAGCGGAAGCTCCCAATTGCCAAGCTGATTCCGTCTCCCACGGACTCGAAAGCCGGGCGGGTGGCCGGTGTGTGGACGGTGTCGAAGGCGCCAAAGAGCTGGCAAATCTCCGCTGTTGCGGAGTTGTAGATCGCGGTTGATGGGGCAAAGAAGCCACAACATCAGCACTCCCAATTCCCATAGACGGCGCCAATTGACGAGGGTTTAACTCATCAATGCCCATTGTTATGGAGTTGGGTTTTGGAGAAGGAGGGAGTGCTGGAGACATCTATCGGCTAGCAAACAAGCACACAGGGGACGAAGGATTTACCCAGGTTCAGGCCTCGTAGAGGTCCCTACTCCTGCTTGTCTGCTCGTGGAATTATCGAGGGAGTCGAAAGTTACAATGGTACGCAGATGTAATCTGGCGAGGGTTGTGGAAACTAGGGTTGCGTGTGTCCTCCTCGCCGCCCCCTCCTAGCCTTTATATAGATAGGCTAGGTCTCAGGTAGCAGGTCGAGTCGGTTACAAGTTAGGGTTTTCCCCTTCAAACTTTCTATCTTTAGCTTCTTCTTGTCTCTCAAGCAATCGAGAGTCTGCCGTTTAGTCGAGTCCTTTCGTCTGGGCCTTGGCGACACCGTGGGCCTGTACGTATTTAGACCGTATATACCAAGCTTGAGTACCCATAAGGTATACCCATGTCACTAACACTAACACTAACTAAATACTAATACAATTAACACTACCTAAAATACTAATATACTACTAACTAACACTAAATAACTGATATACTAATATACTAATATACTACTAACTAAAACTACTAACCAAAATACTAATAACTAATACAATTAACACTAACTAATTAACACTAAATACTAATATACTACTAACTAACACTAACACTACTAACCAAAATTAACAAATATAATTAACCCTAATTAACCAAAATTAACAATCTAGCACGGCGATCACCTGAAGACGTACGGCGAGGCGGCGCGGGGCGGAGACGACGCGGGGCAGAGAAGGTGCGGCGAGGAGGCGGCGCGGCGGCTTGGGGTGGGGCGGGGCGGCGTGGAGACGCGGCGGGGCGGCGCGGCGCAGGGCGGACACGGGCGCGGGCGGCGGTGTGGCAGACGGCGTGGGCGCGGAGAAGTTGATCTGGCGGCTCTTCGGATCGTGCCACGACCCGGGGCGGGGGTGGGGTATTTATACCACCCCCCCCCCCTTTAGCCCCGGGTGATAATACGAACCGGGGCCTTTAGCCCCGGTTCGTATTACAACCCAGGGCTAAAGGTGTTTTCGGCCCGCCGCACTTCCCGCGCGCCGAAACCCTTTAGACCCGGTTTGTAATACGAACCGTGGCTAAAGGGCCTTTAGCCCCGGTTCGTATTACAAACCGGGGCTAAAGGTTATTTTTGGCGCCAAACCCAAAAAGGGTTTATAGTTTTCAGAAAATTATGTATTATATATCAAAATTTTCAGAAAAAGAAGATCTATAATTTAAATCTATTATCATACTTTATTATACGACTTAAATGAAATTATCTATTATCTAACAAGTATTATATTTAGTAGAAATGTTCACAAATAATAATAAAAATATAGTTAATTATTTAAAAATGGAAAACTACATATAATATAGCAAAATATTCACAAAAATATAGTAGAAATGTTCTCCCGCCATTTCCCCCGCTTCCCGCCATGTTCTCCCACCATTTCCGCCGCTTCCCGCCATGTTCTCCCGCCATTTCTCCCGCTTCCCGCCATGTTCTCCCGCCATTTCCCCCGCTTCCCGCCATGTTTCTCCCGCCATTTCTCCCGCTTCCCGCCATGTTCTCCCGCCATTTCTCCCGCTTCCCGCCATGTTCTCCCGCCATTTCCCCCGCTTCCCGCCATGTTTCCCCCGCCATTTCCCCCGCTTCCCGCCATGTTCTCCCGCCATGTCCCTCTATATCTAGGCTGACCACCATTTCCATCGACACATCCACATCTTCTCTCTCACAACAATGGACACCGCTTACTGGGCTTTTCTAACGGTCGAGGAGACCGAGGCGCTGTGCGCCTCCAGCTACCCATGCCCGCCGGGGTACCGGCTGCCCGCTGGCTGGATGCTGAGCGCTGGAGGGGTTCCTGTTCCTCCTATGTCTCAAGGTTCGGCTCGCCAGGCGGCCATCACGAACCACTTCTACCTCGAGCTCACGCCGGAGCAGCGGATGGATCCCCATTGGGATCCCGACAACCTCGACACCTGGAATGCCTTCTTCACAAACCGGCGGGAAAGGGAGCTCGCCAGGTACGAGGGTGACGGCCCGCCCCTAGTGAACCACAACGAGGCTGGTCGCCGCCTGTGGTGGGCGAACCGGACTATCGCCGGTGTGATGCGCTACATCGCCATGGGAGACCATCCTCGCCTGCGGTACCCGCACTTTCACCAGCAGCATAGCCACAAGAATGGTGGTGGTGGTGAAGGCCTAGGATGTACTAGGGTCGTCATCCGGGAGCCCCCTCCCCCTCACCAGCAGGATCCCGTCCTGAGACATCTTCGAGGAGCTCGCCATAGAGGCACTCCCTAATATGTGAATTGTGATGTCTTCTTTTCAAGCTTTTATGAATTAACCCTATCTTTGTTACAAATTTTTCAGTTTGTTGAACGCAGGTAGACGAAGAAGGATATTTTGCCCAGCTAGCTAGTTAGTTAGAATGATGAACTCACGCATGTGTGTTCTTCTAAAATGAATTTTCGAGACTCTATGTGCCAAAACAAGATATATATTGATAGAATAATCCACATATTGTGATATTTACCTTAGATTTCCTTACATTAATACAAGATAGATAGAATCTAAACATTGATATCATGCTATCACTGCAAAAATTACTACCAAACTAAATCCACAAATCCATCTATAAGATAGAGCATGAAATGAGCTAATATAGCAATGAGAGTTCAAAGGATGAAGTTGCTCACCTTTTAGAACCTTTGGATAGATGGGGCACCACAAAATCTAGACAAATCTTGAGGAAAAAAAGGGCATGAACTCGAGCTTGAAGCAAGAAAGAGAGAGAGAGAGGAGAGCCACCAGCTTGAATGGTGGCTAGGGCAAGGGAAGAAGAACCGGGGCTAAAGGTCCACCTTTAGCCCCGGGTCATGTAACAAACCGGGGCTAAAGGGTCTGACGCCCGACCCGGCCTACCTAAAACCCTTTAGCCCCGGTTTATTACACGACCCGGGGCTAAAGGTCCCGTTCAAACCGGGGCTAGTGTCTGTCAGCCCCCTGGGGCCAGTTCTAGCCGTTGGACCGGGGCATTAGTCCCGGTTTGTAGCAAAACCAGGGCTAATACCCCTGGACCAAAGGTCTGTTTTCTACTAGTGGGCGACCCGTTTGGTCCTTGTTTCCGGCGACTCGGGGGCTCCTCCGATTCCGGTTACCCGTTGCGGTCTTGGGCTCCGGGGACCCGCTGGGATCTTCAGCTCTAGCAACTTGGAGGCTCCCTCCTCTACGGTGACCAGCTGCATAGTTCGACTCCGGCGATCCGTTATGATCTTCGACTCGGGGGCTTCCTCGACTCCCGTGACCGCGAGCCGCTACAATCTTCGACTCCATCGTGCAACCCTCTTCGGTCTTCGACTCCATCAACCCGGTGTGGTTTTCGAATCGGGTGACCCACAGGTTGCATCGGCTCCCGCGACCTGTCACCGCCATCAGCCAGCGACCCGCTAGAGTCTTCGACTGTGGTTACCCACTACAATCTTTGGTTAGTGGAGAGTTGCACGCTGGTGTCGAGTCCATCCGCCACGTCGACAACCAACAAAGCTAAGTTTTGTACTTAATCTTGATTTCTTTCTTACTTTAATCGCGCTCGAAACACTGGGGGGCTACGGCCTATTCAAGTAACCTAATGTGCCGTCGACTCCGCGCACTCGAGCACCTCATACGCGACAGCCTGAGTAGCTGATTCTGCCTGATCGTCGAATCCTTGAACTCCGAGTACCTCGGCAAGGTACTGTGACTAAGGGTAATCAGGCTAACGAAAAGGTCTATCAAACAGTGCAAAAGTGTCGACTCGATTGGCACCAGAATCTTACTTTACAATCCAACAAGCAACTATTCTTTACAAGAAACAAGTACTTCACCAGTCTTCATGTTTTATGCAGCTTACAAGCATGTCGACTGTGTCGAGCTATTCTATCGGGTCCTCCTACAGGAGTCGACAAAACAACTAGCTACGATATACACTCAAGACCCGAGTCGAGTCCCTCCTCGGATAGTTGCATCGCTTAATGCTACACACACGCGACGTTGGCCACACACCCGATAGAAGTGACTACGTTGACTCCATCCGCGTCGTCGACTCACATGGCTAATCGTCGCATGAATCTGCTACGCCGACCCCGACTGCATCGTCGACTCTTGGTTCCTTATGCACTCGAGTCTCTGCCCGAGTCTATGACTCCACCAGACACTCGGGGCTACTCTAAACTAGAGCGCTGGACGCGCATACACAAGATCTTTGAGTGGCACGCTCTGAATCCTCACTTGAATCCATGATTTGACTAAGGACTCGGGGGCTACTCCCATAGGGAGCGCTGGCCACGCACCCGAAGAAATTTGTGGAGATATCCAAGCATTATGAAAACCCTTCACTCAAATCTACGATTCGATTGTGGGCTTCGGATTACTCCCATGGGGAGCACTGAAAGCATATTCGACTGAAGCAAGCAAAAGACGACGGCAGTCGCAAAATACTTATAGTCCCCACTCGAGTCTACGACTCGAATAGGCACTCGGGGGCTACTCCCATAGGGAGCGCTGGTCGCGCACCCTATGATTATTTTTCCTTGTACATCATACTATGCATCGATAACATCCACACTCAAATGCTATGGTGACTCCGCCTCATATTTTCCCTACAAAGAGATTACGTCTCCTGGGCCACCCGAATCATCTCCGCGATGAAAAAAAATTCAGATGTCGCGCTTACAGCGTGAAGATAAGACCTGAGTAAGGCCTGGCAATGCATCTGCTGTGCTCTACCAGAAATAATCCGTACCTACAGGTACGATGAATAAGACTTGACGGACACGTCGAGTGCTCACATTTACACACTAGGATTCGACTCTATAAGATCTCCGTGGCCTGAGTCGAATTACACTAGCACTTTCCCCAATTCGAGTCCGGGGACTCGAGTTTGAGTACGTAGCATTGTTTTTGCCCTAGAGCAATTAACTGGTCCCGATCCGTCGAGCGCACCAGACACGTTTACCAGCATCCCTATGAACTACTACAAATTCGACTGACCCAATGAACTTCCGGGTGAAGTGCTTCGCACTCGACACAATTATCGACTTTGACATCCTAATGCAAGATCAAGACTTCTGAGTCTCCATCCAAATCTACGATTCACATGGACACTCGGGGGCTACTTACATGGGTATGCCCAATAGGTACATAACTACAACCTACGTGGTGCGGCTCGACGGAAGGCCCACTCGACGAATTGCCAAGGTCCATAGCGCCTATGAAGCTTTGAGTGGTATGAAGCACATATGGACACGGACTCCCAAACGCACAAGACAAGGAAATATCAAGACTAGAGTTCTAATCTAACTTGTAACCAACTCGTATTGGTACCTGAGACCTAGCCTCCCCATATATAAAGGCTAGGAGGGTCCAACAAGAAGGCAATTGTGACTCCCCCAATAGATAGATCTACGATCTCCCACATGCTACGCCACAATAATCTCTCAATCGCAACTCCCACAATAGATCTAGACAACACTTGTAGCATACACATACGCCAGATCCAATCTGCGCGACACCACCATCGGCGACCATGTAATCCTTCGGATCATCATCAATCAAAAGCAGACAAGCAGGAGTAGGGTCCTCTACCAGGCCTGAACCTAGGTAAACCTTGCGTCCATGTGTGCTTCTTTGCTAGCCGATCGAGACTTCCAGCGCTCTCCAAATTCCTGGAACCTAAGTCCATAACAATGGGTATTGATGAGTTAAACCCTCGTCACTCGTACTTCTTGGATATTTCTTGGGGTGACACGCGTGACATCCCCAAGCTTGAGCTTTAGTCCATCCTTCATCTCATTACTCATTCCTTCCATACACCTGGAGTTTTTCCTTCATACAAAACTTCACACAATCTTTATTAGCAACATTAGTGCACTCAAGATAATAGGTCTTTAGGTTCAGTTCTAACACCAATAAAACTTCCATTAAAACACAAACTACTGTAGCACTTCCCTCAAAAAGCTCAATTCCCCAAAAGAACTCAAAAAGGAACCAACAAGAAGCAAATGCAGAAAATGGCAGAAATCTGTCAAAACTAACAAAAGTTAGATAACAACCTGGGGTAGAAGCAAAAAATTCACACCTCAAAAAGACGTTCAGAGATTTTACACGAATTTTTACGATGAAGCACAGAAATCTGTTTCGGGACAGCAACTTTCCCGATCATGACTTCTCTCTCATTAGAGGTTACTCTTGGCACAAAAAGCAAATAAAAAGGATAAGGAGCGGTTATTACTGAAGTACTTTTCTAAATCTTTTGGGTTCTCTCCCAATAATTACTTTTCTTTAACGCCTTTAAGTTAGGCATAAGCAAAAACTAAAATGGATAGAGTAGAAGTAAGTGGAGATAATCATGGTCACCTTCCTTGATTACAATTAATAACAGCTCCTGCAGTATTAAGAAAAGGTCTCCCAAGAATAATAGACATATTATCATCTTCAGGCATTTCAAGCACACCAAAATCAGTTAATATCAAGTAATTATGAGCCACTTGAACAGGTACATACTCACATACACCAACAGGAATAGTGGTAAATTTATCAGCCATTTGCAAAGATATATCAGTTGGTATTAGTTTTTCTAGTTGAAGCCTCTTATAGAGAGAGAAAGGCATAACACTAACTCCAGATCCCAAATCACACAAAGCATTTCTAACATAACTGTTCTTAATAGAGCAAGGGATAGTTGGAATCCCTGGGTCTCCAAGTTTCTTTGGAACCTTACCATTAAAGGAATAATTAGAAAGCAAAGTAGAGATTTCTTCATTAGGGATCTTCCTTTTATTCGAGACGATATCCTTCATATACTTTGAGTAAGGAGGCAATTTAATAGCATAAGTCAAAGGAATTTGCAGCAATAGAGGTTTCATCCACTCACAAAACTTATTATAGTGTTCATCTTCCTTTGACTTGTGCTTCTTATCAGGGAAAGGCATAGGTTTTTGGACCCAAGGTTCTCTTTCACTACCATGTTTCTTAGCAACAAAATCTGCTTTAGTGTATTTACTATTCTTAGTGTGGTTTTCAGGTTCTTCTTCAACTTTTTCTTCATTAGGAACTTCATTTTCTTCATTACCACTTTCAGTTTCAACATCAGAGATGGATATACTATTAGGATCTATAGTAGGTTCAGAAGGTTCTACAACAGTTTTATGTTTCTTTTTCCTTTTCTTACGAGTAGAGCCACTATTTTCAGCTTGTTGAGAATCCTGCTCAATTCTTTTGGGGTGCCCCTCAGGATATAGCGGATCCTGAGTAGCAGCTCCACTTCTAGTTCTAATTTCATAAGCATGTTTTTCTTTAGCAACATTAACTAGCAAGTCTTTTTGCACTTTAACGAGTTGATCTATTTGAGTTTGAACCATTTGAAAGTGTTTAACAATCATTTTAATATCATTAGAGGTTCTTTCCACAATATCTTTCAACTCAACAATAGCTCTAGTGTTTTCCATTAGATGATTTTGCACCCTTTTATTAAAATTACCTTGCTTAACAATAAAGATATCGAATTCTTCTAAGCATTGATCAGGAGATTTAGAGTAAGGGATATCACCTTCATCAAAGTGTTGGAGAGAGTGTACCTCAATAGTGGATGAGTAGGGAATAGGCTTACATAATTCTTCTATAGGAGGTAAATTCTTGATATCTGTAGCTTTAATTCCCTTCTCCTTAAGACATTTCTTAGCTTCCTTCATCACTTCATCATTTAATTCAATAACTCCCCTCTTGTTTGATGTTGGAATAGGTACCGGAATAGTAGGTTCCGGTACAATTACTTCAGGTATAGCTTGTTTAGGAGGAGTCCAATCTTCATAATTCTTGCTTATTTTAGCCATTAATTCCTCAACTTCCTTGGGAGTCCTATTCCTGAAAACACAATCAGCACAACTATCTAGGTATGTCCTAGATTCTTCGGTTAGTCCATTATAAAATATATCAAGAAGCTCATTCTTAGGTAATGGACTTCCAGCTTGTGCATGAATCAAAGCACAAAACTTTGCCCAAGATTTAGGCAATACCTCTTTTTCTCCTTCTTTAAAATTAAAAAGTTCCTGCAAAATAGCATGTCTAGCACTAGGAGGAAAATATTTCTGTAGGAAAGTACTAATCAAGCAATCAGGGCTAACAATAGATCTAGGAGGTAAATTACTAAACCAAGTTTTAGCTTCTCCTTTCAGTGAAAAGGGGAAAATCTTAGCAACAAAATAATTACGCATCTTAATATCATCATAAAATACGCCACTCATGGTAGAAAGTTCGTTCATATGTGCTACCGCACTTTCATTCTTAGTCCCACAAAAAGGTCCTTTCTGTTGGAGATATGCCCAAGAGGCAATAATAAAAGTGATTATTATTATACCTTTGTGTTTATGATGAATGTTTACATCACATGCTATAATTGTATTATTAGGAAACACTAATACTTGTGTGTTCTGTAAACATAAGAGAGTCCCTAGTAAGCCTCTTGTTGAACTACCTTGTTGATTAATTGATGATCATGGTTTCCTGATCATGGACATTAGGATGTGATTAATAACAAGGTTATATCATTAGGAGAATGATGTGATGGACACACACCCATAGTAAGCGTAGCATAAGATCAAGTCATTACGTTCGTATTGCTGTAAGCTTTCAAATACATAGTAACCTATTCCTTCGACCATGAGGTTATGTTAATCACCATCACCGGATGGATACTTTGATGACATCAAACGCCGCTTTGTAACTGGGTGGTTATAAAAGTGTCATTGGGCATTCTGAAAGTATGTGTTGAATCGCATGAACCAAGATTGGGATTTGTCCATCCATATGACGGATAGATATGCTCTGGGCCCTCTCAGTGGAATGTCATCTAGTTAGCTTGCAAGCATGTGACTGGGTCACAAGAGATGACATATCACGGAACGAGTAAAGAGTACTTATCAGTAACGAGGTAGAACTGGGTATGGAGATACCGATGATCAAACCTCGGATAAGTATAGTATCGCAAGACAAAGGGAATTAGTTTCATATGTAAGTGGTTCAATCGATCGCGAAGTCATCTTTGAGTATGTGGGAGCCATTATGGATCTCCAGGTCCTGCATATGGTTATTGATAGGAGATGTGACTCTATCATGTCTACATATTCACGAACCGTAGGGTGACACACTTAAGGTTCGAAGTTGTTTTAAGTAGATATGGAATGTGCATTAGAGACCGAATGTTGTTCAGAGTCTTGGATTGGATACGGGACATCACGAGGAGATCCGGAATGGTCCGGATAATAAGATTCATATATAGGGGATCATTTTCTAAGTTAGGAAATGTTCCGGAGTGTTTGTATGAGGATTCTAGAAGGTTTTGGAATGTTCCGGAAGGTTCTAGAAGATATCTTGGAGTTTGCTTGAAAATCGAGATAGGGATCAAGGAGTCCTGGTGGGTCAAGATACGGAGTCGTGGGGGAGGAGGACTCCTACCCCCACCTCCAATCCGCCAGCCTACAAGGGAGGGGAGTCCTACAAGGACTCCTCCTCCCTAGGCGCCTCCCTTCTTTAAATAGAGGGGCAGGGGCGCCCCCTCCTCCCCTGCTCACATAACACCCAATCTCTGCCGCCTCTCTCCTCCACCATCTTCTGCACAGGCATAGGCGAAGACCTGCAGAATTCTCTACTCCACCACCACCACCACGCCGTCGTGCTGCTAGGATTCCGTGGAGAAGATCTACTACCTCCGCTGCTCGCTGGAACAGGGAGCGGAAGGTCTGCTTCGACTCCGCACGTGTGACCGACTGCGGAAGCGCTGCCGAATCGCGGCGCCGGAAGGATCGTCCACTTGACCGACTGCGGAAGCACTGCTAGAACGCGACGCTGGAAGGATCGTCCACACGATCTTGAGATCGGCAAGTGATCGACTACATCAACCACGAGATCTAATCTCGTTAACGCTTTCGGATCTACGAGGGTTAGTTCCTATCTATCTCGTTGCTCATGTCTAATAGATTAGATCTTGGCTTTTATCTAGATTAGATCTAGGTTTTGTTCGTTCTTGCGGTAGAAATTTTTTGTTTTCCATGCTACGAACCCATCAGTGGTATCAGAGCCGTATCTATGCGTAGATCTGTTGCACGAGTAGAACACAATGTTTTTGTGGGCGTTGATGCTTTTGTTGTCGGTGTCTTAGCGTGTACTTTGCATCTTGCGGCATGGTGGGATGAAGCGGCTCGGGCTAACATTACATGTCATCGCACATGAGACTTGCTCCACGCTTGACGTGCAACTTGCTTTGCACAAGTGGCTTTGCGGGTGTCTGTCTCTCCCACCATAGTTAAGATTCAATTTACAATGAGCATCTTGACAACACTTGTATCAACGTTGTGGTCCTTTTTCGTAGGTAAGATCGGTCTTATGCGAAAGCCCCAAACCACGTAAAACATGCAAGGAAAATTAGAGGCGTCTAACTTGTTTTTGCAGGGGTTTTGTGATGTTATATGGCCAACATGTGATTGTGATTGTATTTGATGTATGCAATGATCCTTGTTGTAATATGGCAACCGACAGGAGCCTAATGGTTGTCTTTAATTCTGTTAAGACCTGCGTGTCTATTCATCTTGTAATAGCTTTATTCCAAGTAGTTGTAATAGTTGCTGGTGATGATGGACAACCATGAAGCGGCGCCACTGGCCTTGACGCAATGCTGGTGATGATGGAGATCATGTTCGTGCTTTGGAGATGGAGACCAAAGGCGCAAGAAGAAAAGGCCATATCATATCACACTAATTATGAATTGCCTGTGATGTTAATCCTTTATGCATCTTGTATTGCTTAGATCGCGACGGTAGCATTATAATATGATCCCTCTCACTAAATATCAAGTAATAAAGTGTTCACCCTTAGTTGTCACCGTTGCTAAGACTCGTCGTTTCGAAGCATCTCGTGATGATCGGATGTGATAGATTCTACGTGTGCATACAACGGGTGCAAGCCAGATTTGCACATGCGGAAACTAAGGTTGTCTTGACAAGCCTAGCATGTACAGACATGGTCTCAGAACACGGAATACCGAAAGGTAGAGCATGAGTCATATAATTGATATGATGAACATGAAGATTGTTCGCCGATAAAACTACATCTTCTCTCGTGAAGATCGGACTTGGTGTAGTGGACTTGGTTCGTGTAATCACTAAGACAATGTGAGGGATCTTGTTTTGAGTGGGAGTTCACCTAATTAGTTTAATAATTAAATTTGAACTCAATTTGTCATAAACTTAGTCTAAACTACTTGCAAATTGTTGTAGATTATGGCGACCCCTCCATCAATTTCAATGCGTTCCTAGAGAAAGAAAAATTTAAGAACAATGGAAGCAATTTCACGGACTGGTTCCGTGGACTGAAGATCGTCCTCAGGGCTGGTCAGTTGACCTATGTGCTCGATGCACCGCTAGGTAACCCACCTACAGATAATGCCACCGATGACGAAAAGAATGTTTTCGCCACTCGGAAAAATCATTACTCCACAGTTCAGTGTGCCATCCTGTACGGTTTAGAAGCGGAGCTCCAACAGCGTTTTGAGCACCACGACCCGTTCGAGATCATTAAGGAGCTCAGGCTAATTTTTGAGACTCGCGCGGCCATGGAGAGCTATGAGGCCTCCGAGAAATTCTTTAACTGTAAGATGGAAGAGGGAAGCTTCGTTAGCGAGCACGTGCTCACCATGTCTGGGTACGCTAAGAAACTCCAAGAGTTGGGAATATCGATTCCTAATGAATTGGGGATTCACCGTCTCCTTCAATCACTGCCACCAAGTTACAAGAACTTTGTGATGAACTACAACATGCACTGCATGAACAAGACGTTGCCTGAACTGTCGTCCATGCTGAAAACTGCTGAAGTGGAGATCAAGAAGGAGCAACAAGTGTTGATGGTCAATAAGACCACCAATTTCAAGAAACGGGGCAAGCCTAAGAACAAGGGCAACTTCAAGAAGGACGGCAAGAAAGCTGCCGCACCTGCTAAGAAGCCCAAGGCTGGTCCTAATCCCGAAACTGAGTGCTTCTACTGCAAGGGTGCTGGTCACTGGAAGCGTAACTGCCCCAAGTACCTGGCGGATCTAAAGAACGACAACATCAAGAAGAAAGGTATATTTGATATATGTGTTATAGATGTGTATCTTACTAGTAATCGTACTAGTGCCTGGGTATTTGATACTGGTTCAGTTGCTCATATTTGTAACTCGAAATAGGAGCTGCGGAATAAACGAAGACTGGCAAGAGACGAGGTGACGATGCGCGTTGGAAATGGCTCCAAGGTTGATGTGATCGCCGTCGGCACGCTCCCTCTACATCTACCTTCGGGATTAGTTTCAAATTTAAATAATTGTTATTTGGTGCCTGCGTTAAGCATGAACATTATATCTGGATCCTGTTTATTGCGAGACGGTTACTCTTTTAAGTCCGAGAATAAAGGTTGTTCGATTTATATGATTAATATCTTTTATGGTAATGCACCTGAGATGAATGGTTTATTCTTACTGAATCTCGATAGTAGTGATACACATGTTCACAACATAGATGCTAAAGGAATAAAATTGAATGATAATTCTACATACATGTGGCACTGTCATCTTGGTCACATTGGAGTGAAGCGTATGAAGAAACTCCATTCATATGGACTTCTTGAATCACTTGATTTTGAATCACTTGAAAGATGCGAAACATGTCTAATGGGAAAAATGACTAAGACTCCATTCTCTGGTACAATGGAGCAAGCTACAGACTTATTGGAAATAATACATACCGATGTGTGCGGTCCAATTAGTGTAGCATCGCGTGGTGGATATCGTTATGTTCTCACTTTCACGGATGACTTGAGTAGATATGGGTATGTCTACTTTATGAAACATAAGTCCGAAACTTTCAAGAAGTTTAAGGAATTTCAAAGTGAAGTGGAAAATCATCGTAACAAGAAGATTAAGTTTCTGCGTTCTGATCGCGGAGGTGAATATCTGAGTTATGAGTTTGGCATGCATTTAAAGAAATGTGGAATACTTTCACAGTTGACACCGCCGGGAACACCACAGCGTAATGGTGTGTCCGAACGTCGTAATCGAACTCTCTTAGATATGGTTCGGTCTATGATGTCTCTTACAGATTTACCGTTATCATTTTGGGGCTATGCATTAGAGACAGCCGCATTCACTTTAAATAGGGCACCATCTAAATCCGTTGAAACGACACCGTACGAATTGTGGTTTGGTAAGAAACCTAAGTTGTCGTTCCTTAAAGTTTGGGGTTGCGAGGCATATGTAAAGAAGTTACAACCTGATAAGCTAGAACCCAAAGCGGAGAAATGCGTCTTCATAGGATACCCTAAAGAAACAATTGGGTATACCTTCTATCATAGATCCGAAGGCAAAGTTTTCGTTGCCAAGAATGGATCCTTTCTTGAGAAGGAGTTTCTCTCGAAGGAGGTGACTGGAAGGAAAGTAGAACTCGATGAGGTTATTGAACCTTCTCTCGGATTTGAGAGTAGCACAGCACCAGAAGATGTTTTTGTGCCGCCTGCACCAATTGGAGAGGAAGCTAATGATAATGATCATGAAACTTCAAATGAAGTTACTACTGAACCTCGCAGGTCAACGAGGGTTCGTACCACTCTTGATTGGTATGACTCTGCCTTGAACGTCATGTTAGTGGACAACGCTGATGACCCTGCGACGTATGAAGAAGCTATGGTGAGCCCAGATTCTGACAAATGGCTAGAAGCCATGAAATCCGAAATGGGATCCATGTACGAAAACCAAGTGTGGACTTTGGTGGACTTACCGGATGGCCGTAAGGCTGTCGAGAACAAATGGATTTTCAAGAGAAAAACAGATGCTGATGGTAATGTTACCGTCTATAAAGCTCGACTTGTCGCGAAAGGGTTCCGACAAATTCAAGGAGTTGACTATGATGAGACTTTCTCACCAGTAGCGAAGATAAAGTCTGTGAGGATTTTGTTAGCAATTGCTGCATATTTCGATTATGAGATTTGGCAGATGGATGTCAAAATGGCGTTCCTTAATGGTGACATTGAGGAAGAGTTGTATATGGTACAACCCAAGGGTTTTATCGATCCTAAAGATGCTGACAAGGTATGCAAGCTTCAGCGCTCCATTTATGGACTGAAGCAAGCATCCCGGAGTTGGAATCAACGTTTTGATAAAGTAATCAAAAACTTTGGATTTATACAAACTTATGGAGAAGCTTGTATTTACAAGAAAGTTAGTGGGAGCTCTGTAGCATTCCTAGTACTGTATGTAGATGACATATTGTTGATTGGGAATGATATAGAACTCCTTAATAGCGTCAAAACCTATTTGAATAATAGTTTTTCAATGAAGGATCTTGGCGAAGCGGCATACATTCTAGGCATCAAGATTTATAGAGATAGATCAAGACGCCTAATAGCGCTTTCTCAAAGTACATACTTGGACAAAGTTCTAAAGAAGTTTAGAATGGAAGATAGCAAGAAAGGGTTCGTGCCCATGTTGTCAGGTAAGACCTTGAGTAAAACTCAAAATCCAGCTACAGCAAAAGATAGAGAGAAAATGAATAATATTCCCTATGCCTCGGCCATAGGTTCTATCATGTATGCCATGTTGTGTACAAGACCGGATATAGCACATGCTATTAGTTTGACTAGCAGATATCAAAGTGATCCTGGAATGGAGCGTTGGACAGCGGTCAAGAATATCCTAAAGTACCTAAATTGGACTAAGGATATGGTTCTTTCTTATGGAGGTGATGAACACCTTGTTGTAAATGGTTACACCGATGCTAGTTGGAACACCGATCCGGATGACTCAAAGTCACAGTCGGGATACGTATTTATTTTGAATGGTGCTGCAGTGAGCTGGAGGAGTGCAAAGCAAAGCGTTGTGGCGAAATCTTCAACTGAATCGGAATACATAGCTGCTTCGGAGGCTGCACAAGAAGCCGTTTGGATGAAGGAATTCATTACTGAACTCGGCGTGGTTCCCAGTGCGTTGGACCCGATGGCCATCTACTGTGACAACACAGGTGCCATAGCTAATGCGCAGGAGCCAAGGTCACATAGCAAGCTGAACCACATCAAGCTACGTTTCCACGCTATTCGCGAGTATGTCCGAGATGGTGACATAAGTACACACTAATCTGAATGTAGCAGATCCATTGACTAAACCTCTCCCTAGGGCAAAGCATGACCAACACCAAAACGCCATGGGTGTTAGGTATATTACTATGTAATCTAGATTATTGACTCTAGTGCAAGTGGGAGACTGTTGGAGATATGCCCAAGAGGCAATAATAAAAGTTATTATTATTATATCTTTGTGTTTATGATGAATGTTTACATCACATGCTATAATTGTATTATTAGGAAACACTAATACTTGTGTGTTTTGTAAACATAAGAGAGTCCCTAGTAAGCCTCTTGTTGAACTAGCTTGTTGATTAATTGATGATCATGATTTCCTGATCATGGACATTAGGATGTGATTAATAACAAGGTTATATCATTAGGAGAATGATGTGATGGACACACACCCATAGTAAGCGTAGCATAAGATCAAGTCATTAAGTTCGTATTGCTGTAAGCTTTCAAATACATAGTAACCTATTCCTTCGACCATGAGGTTATGTTAATCACCATCACCGGAGGGATACTTTGATGACATCAAACGCCGCTTCGTAACTGGGTGGTTATAAAAGTGTCATTGGGTATTCTGAAAGTATGTGTTGAAGCGCATGAACCAAGATTGGGATTTGTCCATCCATATGACGGATAGATATGCTCTGTGCCCTCTCGGTGGAATGTCATCTAGTTAGCTTGCAAGCATGTGACTGGGTCACAAGAGATGACATATCACGGAACGAGTAAAGAGTACTTATCAGTAACGAGGTAGAACTGGGTATGGAGATACCGACGATCAAACCTCGGATAAGTATAGTATCGCAAGACAAAGGGAATTAGTTTCATATGTAAGTGGTTCAATCGATCGCGAAGTCATCGTTGAGTATGTGGGAGCCATTATGGATCTCCAGGTCCCGCTGATGGTTATTGATAGGAGATGTGTCTCTATCATGTCTACATATTCACGAACCGTAGGGTGACACACTTAAGGTTCGAAGTTGTTTTAAGTAGATATGGAATGTGCGTTGGAGACCAAATGTTGTTCGGAGTTTCGGATTGGATTCGGGACATCACGAGGAGATCCGGAATGGTCCGGAGAGTAAGATTCATATATAGGGGATCATTTTCTAAGTTAGGAAATGTTCCGGAGTGTTTGTATGAGGATTCTAGAAGGTTTCGGAATGTTCCGGAAGGTTCTAGAAGATATCTTGGAGTTTGCTTGAAAATCAAGATAGGGATCAAGGAGTCCTGGTGGGTCAAGATACGGAGTCGTGGGGGAGGAGGACTCCACCCCCCACCTCCAATCCGCCGGCCTACAAGGGAGGGGAGTCCTACAAGGACTCCCCCTCCCTAGGCGCCTCCCTTCTTTAAATAGAGGGGCAGGGGCGCCCCCTCCTCCCCTGCTCACATAACACCCAATCTCTGCCGCCTCTCTCCTCCACCATCTTCTGCACAGGCATAGGCGAAGCCCTGCAGAATTCTCTACTCCACCACCACCACGCCGTCGTGCTGCTGGGATTCCGTGGAGAAGATCTACTACCTCCCCTGCTCGCTGGAACGGGGAGAGGAAGGTCTGCTTCGACTCCGCACGTGTGACCGACTGCGGAAGCGCTGCCGAATCGCGGCGCCGGAAGGATCGTCCACTTGACCGACTGTGGAACCGCTGCTGGAACGCGACGCCGGAAGGATCGTCCACACGATCTTGAGATCGGCAAGTGATTGACTACATCAACCACGAGATCTAATCTCGTTAACGCTTTCGGATCTACGAGGGTTAGTTCCTATCTATCTCGTTGCTCATGTCTAATAGATTAGATCTTGGCTTTTATCTAGATTCGATCTAGGTTTTTTTCGTTCTTCCGGTAGAAATTTTTTGTTTTCCATGCTACGAACCCATCACTTTCTCGACAATTGCTATGTAAGATAGATCGAGAGAGAAATCATAATCTTCATCTATAATGTGTATGGGAGAAGCAGTAAACTTAGCAACAGGAGACAATTTGGGTCTAATAGTACGCCTCTCAAGGAGACTCTTAGCAGCGCTCCTATCATGGGTGTTTTTACATTCTTTAATAAATTCATCGGTCATCTCAACATAACCATCTTCCATATCATAACTTTCACTAGACTCAAGTGAACTAACAGGTGTGGTAGTGTCTTCATTAGGAGTTTCGGTATTTCCAGCTATAGTTCTAGCAATCGTAGCATCTAGGAAAGGACCTAATGAACCACTCTTATCAAGCATAGTAGAAGCAGCATCATAAGCATCAGAAGTTTTAGATTCAGCAGTAGTAGCAGTGTGTGTAGCATGTGTATGTGGTGGTGTAACGAGCTTACTTATAACAGATGGTGAATCAAGAGCAGCAGAGGTGTTCAGAACCGTACTTCTTCTTGTACTGGATGGTAAAATAGGAAACTTGCCATCACGAGACTTACCCGTGATGAATGGATAGCAGCGATCAATAGAGAATCCAAGTGAACTTGATAAATAAAGCTATGCTCCCCGGCAACGGCGCCAGAAAATAGTCTTGATGACCCAGAAGTATAGGGGGTGTATCGCAGTATTTTTGAGAGAAGTGAAACCCAATTTATTGATTCGACACAAGGGGAGCCAAAGAATATTTATAATCCTTAACAACTGAGTTGTCAATTCAGCTACACCTAGAAACAATCTTGCTCACAACAGTTTATTAGTAGCAACAGTTTTGTAGTAGGAATAGTAAAGTAGCAGAAGTAGTAAAGTGAAGACAGCAGTAACAATAGCAGTAAACAGTAGGATTCGAGTGCGGTAGGCATAGGGATGAATGGATGGGCGTTGCATGGACAAGACAATTCACATAGCAACCAGAACATAGGGCAATTGTAGATAAATAAGATAAAGCATCCAAGTACTAGATAATCCTAGGCATGTGTTCCATATATAGGCATACGTGCTCGCAATGAGAACTTGCACAACATCTTTTGTCCTGCCAGCCCGTTTGCAGCGGGGCCTCAAGGGAACTACTGGCAATTAAGGTGCTCCTTTTAATAGAGCACCAGAGCAAAGAATTAACACTCCGTGAACACATGTGATCCTCACATCAAAGCAATTCCCTCTAGTTATCCCGATTTCTGTCAATTCGGGGCCATTGGTTCCGAACAACAACATGTGTATACAACTTGTAAATAAGACCAAAAACAATACTATTATAATGAATCAATAACATGTTCAGATCTAAGATCATGGCACCCGGGCCCTAGTGACAAGCACTAAGCACAACAAGTCGCAACAAAGTTATAAAGCACTAATAAAAGATACTAGGCACTATGCCCTAACAATCTGATGCCATTACATGAACGATCTCATCCAATCCCTACCATCCCCATAGCCTACATCAGGGGATTACTCACTCATAGATGGGGGAAACATGGATGGTCGATGGAGAAGCGATGGTGGCGATGATGGCGATGTTCTCCTCCAATTCCCCATCTCGACAGGGTGCCAGAACGGAGTTTCCGGTGCTGTTTCATGGAATCTGGTGGTGGCGGAGCGGAAAAACGTTGAACCCCCTTGAGTTTTTAGGTCAGAAGGCAACTTATAGGCGAAGAGGGAGACTGAGGGGGTGCCTGGGCTGGCCACACCACCCCCTAGTGCGGCCAGGCCTGGCCCGCGCGGCCAGGTGGTGTGGTGGCCCCCTGGCTCCTCTCCGTCTCGTATTTTGGCTCGAGATGACTTCCAGTAAAATAGGAACTTTGGCTTTTGTCCCGTCCAATTCTGAGAATATTCATTTTCTGACTTTCCTGGAACCAAAAACAGCAGAAAACAGGCAACTGGCACTGTGGCTCTTCTTAATAGGTTAGTCCAAGAAATTAGATGAAAAGTACTCCAAAGTGTGGACAAAACACAAGAAAGATGATAAAACCAACATGGAACATCAAAAATTATAGATACATTTGCAATGTATCACTTGTCCATGCAACGCCCGTCCATCCATCCCTATGCCTACATCACTCGAATCCTACTGTTACTACTGTTGTTACTACTGTCTTACTTTTGCTACTACTATTTACTTTGCTATTCCTACTACAAAACTATTGCTACTGATAAACTGCTGCGAGCAAGATTGTTTCCAGGTGTAGCTGAATTGACAACTCAGTTGTTAAGGCTTATAAATATTCTTTGGCTCCCCTTGTGTCGAATCAATAAATTGGGTTTCACTTCCCTCGAAAATACTGCGACACACCCCCTATACTTGTGGGTCATCACTTACATAGTATGCATGTTTCCCAGCAGAAAGAGGGACAGGACCCCATACATCAAAGAAAACTTGCTCGAAAGGAGCAGTGGATACACTGGTGGATATAGGGTAAGGCAACTAATGACTCTTGGATAACTGGCAAGAGTCACAAACATAATGAGTATTTTATGGGGTGTAAGCTATTTTATTCCTTCTAAGAACTTGTTGAATGACAAATGAAGATGCACGGCCTAAATGGCGATGCCATGTAGAGGATGGCAGATTTATTGTGATGAATGCATGCTTGGAGGTCTCATTGAACATAGGCACCAAAGGATAGAGACAACCATAGCAGGGGCCCCTAAACAGAATTCTTCGTGTTGTTTGGTCCTTGATTAAAAATAAGAAAGGATGAAACTCAATAAAGACATGATTATCAAGGGTAAATCTATGGACATAGAGTAGATTTTTTGATGCACTAGGAACATGCAGAATATTTTTAAGATCAAAAGAACCATGAGGACTGCATACTATGGAATGACCAATATGACTAATGTTCATACCTGTGCCCTCAGCAGTGTGGACACG
This sequence comes from Avena eriantha, assembly GCA_910589775.1. Taxonomy (NCBI): domain Eukaryota; kingdom Viridiplantae; phylum Streptophyta; class Magnoliopsida; order Poales; family Poaceae; genus Avena; species Avena eriantha. Next base: position 478,935,212 of record OU342745.1, read on the forward strand.
ATCGTTGTCGTCGTACTTGGAGAGCTTGTTCATCTTGCTCACGACTTGGTCAGTGGCACCCTTGTCAGGGACTAGTTGGTGTCGACGTCGTATGATGCAATGCGTTGGTCTCCCCAGCGATTGGTTGGATGAAGGCAAATACCAATGGAGCAAAACCCAATGATGATTCCTTTGGAGGTGGCGGCGTGGTTCTTAGGGATCACCATGGTGGGTTTGTGGCCGAGGCCCGCCATTTTTTCCCTCCGTTGGCGATGTAGAGATGGCGGAGCTCCTAGCTTATCGGCGTGCGACACTGTTGGCTAAGGAGGTTGGGGTGTAGAAGCTCATCTTGGAAATGGATTGCAGTGGTGTAGTGTCAAAGCTAGACGGCAAGGAGTTGGATAGGTCTATCCATGGGCCTCTGGTCGAGGAGATCAAGATGCTTATACATGAGTTCAATGATCACGTGACCAAGCATGTGCGATGCTCGTGCAATGAGGTGGCACATCTAGTAGCTAAGGATGGATGCAGCAATAAGTTATGTAAAACTTGGTTTTCGATACCTCCGGGTTATGTTGTAAGATCGTTAGAGCATAACTTTGGTAATGTTTAAATAACTCTGTAGGTTTGATCTAAAAAATATGCATTTTAGTGCATAAATACATGTGAGTCTACATAAAGTTGAGACAAATAATTTGCTACGGAGAGAGTACATGACTGCCATGCAAACAGCCTGAATTTTTTGCTCATCTGATATTTATTGAGTTACTGCCAACAAGCTAGCCCAACAGTAGACATTTTCCCAACATCATTTCATTTCATCCTTTTATCAAGATAGTCGTCTGCACATGGTTCCAAATGAACAGCCTAAGACGACCAGCTTGGGTATTTTGTGACGGTTGTGATGTCTACGCACTTCTATTCTTGTAGACAGTTGTTGGGCCTCCAAGTGCAGAGGTTTGTAGAACAGCAGCAAGTTCCCCTTAAGTGGATTACACAAGGTTTATCGAACTCGGAGAGGAAGTGGTCAAAGGTATCCCTCTCAAGCAACCTTACAATCAAGATACAAGAAGTCTCTTGTGTCCCCAACACACCCAATACACTTGTCAGGTGTATAGGTGCACTTGACATCTACAGCTTTAATTCCCTTCTCCTTAAGACATTTCTTAGCTTCCTTCATCACTTCATCATTTAGTTCAATAACTCCCCTCTTCTTTGATGTTGGTATAGGCGCCGGTATGGTTGGTTCTGGTATAACTGTTTCAGGTATAGCTAGTCCAAGAGGAGTCCAGTCTTCATAATTCTTTCTTATTTTAGCCATTAATTCCTCAGCTTCCTTGGGAGTCCTATTCCTAAAAACACAATCAGCACAACTATCCAGGTATGTCCTAGATTCTTCAGTTAGTCCATTATAAAATATATCAAGAAGCTCATTCTTAGGTAATGGACATCCAGCCTGTGCATGAACCAATGCACAAAACCTTGCCCATGATTTAGGCAATATCTCTTTTTCTCCCTATTTAAAATCAACAAGTTCCTGCAAAATAGCATGTCTAGCACTAGGAGGAAAATATTTCTGCGGGAAAGTACTAATCAAGCAATCAGGGCTATCAATAGATCCAGGAGGTAAATTATTAAACCAAGTTTTAGCTTCTCCTTTCAGTGAAAAGGGGAAAATTTTAGCAACAAAGTAGATGTGCATGTTAATATCATGAGAAAATAGGCCACTCATGGTAGAAAGCTCAGTCATATGTGTTACCGCACTTTCATTCTTACTCCCACAAAAAGGTTCTTTCTCAACAATAGCTATGTAGGATAGATCAAAAGAGAAATCATAATCCTTATCTTTAATGTTTATGGAAGATGCAACAAACTTAGCATTAGGAGACAATTTGGGTTTAATAGTACGCCTCTCAAGGAGACTCTTAGCAGCACTCCTATCATGGGTGTTTTTACATTCTTTAATAAATTCATCGGTCATCTCAATATAACCGTCTTCAATATCATAGCTCTCTCTATGCTCAGGTGAACTAACAGGTGTAGTAGTGTCTTCATTAGGAGTTTCAGTATTTCCAGCTATAGTTCTAGGAATCGGAGCATCTAGGAAAGGATATAATGAACCACTCTTATCAAGAACAGTAGAAGCAGCATCATAAGTATCAGAAGTTTTAGATTCAGCAGCAGTAGCAGTGTGTGTAGCATGTGTATGTGGTGGTGTAAGGAGCTTACTCATAACAGACGATGAATCAAGAGCAACAGAGGTGTTCAGAACCGTACCTCTTCTTGTAGTGGATGGTAAAATATGAACCTTGCCATCACGAGAATTACCCACGATGGATGTATGGCAGCGAAAAATAATGATTCCAAGTGAACTTGATAAATAAAGCTATGCTCCCCAGCAACGGCACTAGAAAATAGTCTTGATGACCCACAAGTATAGGGGGTGTATCGCAGTATTTTCGACGGAAGTGAAACCCAATTTATTGATTCGACACAAGGGGAGCTAAAGAATATTTATAAGCCTTAACAACTGAGTTGTCAATTCAGCTTTACCTGGGAACAATCTTGCTCACAGCAGTTTATCAGTAGCAACAGTTTTGTAGTAGCAATAGTAAAGTAATATCAGTAGTAAAGTAAAGACAGTAGTAAGAATTGCAGTAAACAGTAGGATTAAAGCGCGGTGGGCATAGGGATGGATGGACGGGCATTGCATGGAGCAGAAAATTCATATAGCAATCAGAACATAGGGCATTTGCAGATAAATAAGATAAAGCATCCAAGGACTAAATAATCATAGGCATGTGTTCCATATATAGTCATACGTGCTCGCAATGAGAACTTGCACAACATCTTTTGTCCTGCCAGCCCGTTTGCAGCGGGTCCTCAAGGGAACTACTGGAAATTAAGGTGCTCCTTTTAATAGAGCACCAGAGCAAAGCATTAATACTCCGTTAACACATGTGATCCTCACATCAAAGCCATTTCCACCGGTTATCCCGATTACTGTCACTTCAGGGCCTTTGGTTCCGGAACACAACGTGTGTATACAACTTGCAGGTAAGACCATAAACAATACTATCATAATGAATCAATAACATGTTCAGATCTGAAATCATGGAACTCGGGCCTAGTGACAAGCATTAAGCATAACAAGTCGCAACAAAGTCAAAAAGCACTAATAGTAGATACTAGGCACCATGCCCTAACAATCCGATGCCATTATATGAACGATTCCATCCAATCCCTACCATCCCCATAGCCTATAGCGGGGGATTACTCACTCATAGATGGGGGAAACATGGATGGTTGATGGAGAAGCGATGGTCATGATAATGGTGATGATCTCCTCCAATTCCCCGTCCCGATAGGGTGCCAGAACGGAGTTTCTGGTTCCGAATCGCGGAATCTGGTGGTGGCGGCGGAGCAAAACTCTTTCTGGAAAAACGTCGAACCCCCCTAGGTTTTTAGGTTAGGAGGCAACTTATAGGCGAAGAGGGAGGCCGAGGGGGCAGCTGAGGCGGCCACACCACCCCCAGGCACCGCGTGGCCAGGCGGTGTGGGCCCCTCATGGCCCTACTCCGTCTCGTCTTTTTGACATATTTTCCGGGATTTTTCCTGATAGTTGATTTTCTGCACAAAAACTAGACACCAAGGTAATTCTGCTGAAAACAGCGTCAGTCCATGTTAGTTGTATCCAAATCACACAAGTTTAGAGGAAAAACAATAGAAAAGTGTTCGGGAAAGTAGATATGTTTTGGACGTATCAGTCTCCTAAAAGCTCTTTCTTTATAGCCATTAAGATGGGCATGATAATTTCAATGATGCTCACATAAGAAATATGAATTTAAGTAAAGAGAGCATCAATAAGCAAATATGGAACAAATTTAAGTCTAACCCACTTCTTATGAAAAAAAATCTTGTAAAGAAACAAGTCATGAAAGGACAAAGCAACAAGCATAGGAAAGTAGAACAAGTGCAACTTCAAAATTTTCAACGTAAAGAGGGGAAACTTAATATTGTTGAGATACATAAAACCATGTTTCACTCTCTAATAATAACTTTCAGTAGAATCATAAATAAAACTAACAATATAACTATCACATAAAACATTTTTACTCTCCCTATAAGCATAGTCATTCTTATTAATCGTAGTGGGAGCAAATTCAACAAAATAGATATCGTTATTATTCTCATCACCATAATCATCAAATATAGGAGGCATATTGTAATCATAATTAATTTTCTCCTCAATAGTACTTGGACTGAAAATATCATATTCATCATTGTAATCATCATATATTGGAGGCATAGTACCATCAAAGTAAATTTTCTCCTCCATGCTTGGGGGACTAAAAATATCATGCTCATAAAAACCAGCTTCCCCAAGCTTAGACTTTTCCATAGCATTAGCAATAATGGTGTTCAAAGAATTCATACTAATAATATTGCTATTAGCATGCAAATAAAGTTCCATAGGTTTTTAAATTTTCTCTTCAAACACTTCATGTCCTAACTCAAGATAAATACTATAAAGCTCACTAATTTTGTTGTTCTTTTCCATTAAGACTAACTAGTGAAAATAAAAATAAGAAACAAAAAGATATAATTGTAGAATCTAAAGGAAATAACTTCGAGCACTCACACACCAGCTACAGTACTAGAAGATAGCTTAGTAGCTAGAGGATGTGAGTACCTTTTACCTTACCTCCCTGGCAACGGCGCCAGAAAATAGCTTGATGTCTACACACATCTATTCTTGTTGATAGTTGTTAGGCCTCCAAGTGTAGAGGTTTGTAGAACAGCAGCAAGTTTCCCTTAAGTGGATTACCCAAGGTTTATCGAACTCAGGAAGGAAGTGGTCAAAGGTATCCCTCTCAAGCAACCCTGCAATCAAGATACAAGAAGTCTCTTGTGTCCCCAACACACTCAATACACTTGTGCGGTGTATAGGTGCATTAGTTTGGTGAAGAGATAGTGAAATACAAGTGGTATGCATATAAGACAACGGTGCCAGAAAAGATCTTGACTGGAGGAAAAGACTAAAGGGAAAAAGACGGAAGCAAGTAAACATGTAACATATCTAGTTGCAAACAGTGTTTCAATGTTTAGAAACAAGGCCTAGGGATCATACTTTCGCTAGTGAACACTCTCATATAAATATATTCTCTTCATGATACTACTCTGAACTACTCTCCGGTTGGACACTCTAAGCAGTAAATAGTTTGATTGTAGATTGAATGTAAAAGAAAGGACCGGGGTCCATAGTTCACTAGAGGTGGCTCTCCTTAAGATAGATAACATGCTGGGTGAACAAATTACAGCGGGGCAATTGGCAAACATCGAGAAAGCATACAAGCATATACTAATCATCTTGACTCCTTTGAGATTCGATTGGGTATTACAACATTATACATAGACCGCCATCCAACTGCATCTATGACTAATAATCCACCTTCAGGTTATCCTCCGAACCCCCTCTAGTATTAAGTTGCAAGCAACAGATAATTGCATTATGAATTTCTGTAAAGTAAACAATACGATTGTTCTATGAACAAAGGATTGTTGTTTTCTCCCAAGTAGCAACAGCACATCTAGTACCTTAGAGATTTCTGTCACTTCCCTAGATTACCAGAGGCATGAACCCACTATCGAGCATAAATACTAACTCTTGGAGTTGCTAGCATCTACTTGGCCAAGATAGCTACTAACAACGGAAAGCATGCAAGATCACAAATAACAAAGACATGATAGAATCAATAATCAATCTGAAATAGCGTCTCAATATCCATCGGATCCCCGCAAACACAACAAGCAGAATTACAAATAGATGATCTTGATCATGAACGGAGCTCACAAGATCTAAACATGAAAGCACAAAGGAGGAGAACCAGCCATCTAGCTACTACATGGACCAGTAGTCCAGAGATGAACTACTCACGCATCACACCGGAGGCTTGCATGATGATGAAGAAGGCCTCCAGGGTGAATTCCCCTCTTCGGCAGGGTGCCAGGAAGAGCTTTAGATCCCTCCCAATCTAGGGATGGAGATGACAGCGGCTACAGACTCTTTCGTGGTATTTTGATCGGGTACTTAGGGTTTCCATATCAGTGGCAATATATAGGCGGAAGGAGAGGCCGAGGGGGTGCCTGGGGCGGCCAGACCACCCCCTGGCGCGGGCCAAGTGGTGTGGCCGGGCCCCAGCCCCTCTCCGTCTCATATTCTGGCTCCAGGTGTGCCCCGGTAAAATAATGACTTTGGCTTTTGTCCCGTCCAATTCCGAGAATATTTATTTTCTGACTTCCTGAAACCAAGAACGGCAGAAAACAGGCAGCTGGCACTGTGGCTCTTGTTAATAGGTTAGTCCAAGAAATCATATGAAAAGTACTCCAAAGTGTGGACAAAACACAAGAAAGTAGATAAAACCAAGCATGGAACATAAAAAATTATAGATACATTTGCAATGTATCAACTATCACCTTGAGCGCTAGATGGTCCCAACAAACACCACAATTTCATAGAGACATCCAACTCCAAATATAACTCATAACAAGTGTTTATGTTACCTTAGCCAAAGTGCCACACGGTGTGCACACTGTCAACTTCACACACATGGGGATAAGCAGAGATTCATTAAAGCACTTGAGTAACAGAATAGATCGATAGATTACAAAGCTCATGATCTCAATAAGATCATGCATAGAGAGAGAGATGAACACATAGCTACCGGTAGAGTCCTTAGCCTCGAGAGAGAACTACTCCCTCCTCTTCATGGGAATCAGCAACGGCGATGGAGATGGTGGTTGAGATTGATGGAGATGGCTTCGGGGGCACTTCCCCGTCCCGACAGGGTGCCAGACTAGAGACTTTCTGTCCCCCAAATCTCCCCTTTCGGTGGCAGCGGCACTGTGGAGGTTTTCCTGACTTTGTCCCCGATTATTTAGGGTTTTCTCATCGGGAGGCTTCTTATAGGCTAAGAGGCGATGTCAGAGGGTTGACCAGGGGCGCCCACCACCTTGTGGCGCGGCCAGGGGGACCCGAGCCACCACATGGTGTGGCCAGCCCCTGACCCCTCACCGTCTCTTCTTCTGGCTCCGTGAGTCTTCCGATAAAATATCGACTTTGGCTTTTGTCTGGTCCAATTCCGAGAATATTCATTTTCTGGCTTTTCTGGAACCAAAAACAGAAGAAAACAGGCAACTGGCACTATGGCATTTTGTTAATAGGTTAGTTCTAGAAAATTTGTAAAAATACTCCAAAATGTTGAGAAAGCAAAGCAAAGTAGATACTAAACAAGCATGGAACATCAAAAATTATAGATACATTTATGATGTATCAAGTTGTTCTTGGTTGAGTACTGTTGAAGGAATAACAACTTCTATTATAGAGGGGCCATAGGCCACAATATATAGTACATGTGAGGTGTAAATATGCAGGAAGCCCCTATCTTGTAGGGAAAATACAATGTACAAATATCTCTCTAATACCCCCCCCCCAAACTCATTGGGGATCCACAACACTAAGTTTGGAGAGAGAGAAACTATGATGTGCTCTAGTCTAGGACTTCGTAAAGAAAGCTTCCAACCGTAACACTGAAGGCACATACTGGAGCGCAATAACCTGATCCTGCACACTTGCATCGACAAAAGAAGTATCAACACCGATATGCTAGGTAAGCTCACGCTTTACTGAGTCACATGCAATATTGATAGCACCTATACTATCAAATAAGAGAGTAGTTGGTGTCGTAAGAGAGTCACAAAAATCAGCAACTAACCACCACAACCAAGTCACCTCAGCAGTTAAAACAGCCATATCTCGCAACTCTGCCTCTGCACTCGAACGGGAAACTGCAGTCTATTTCTTCGTCTTCCATGCAATAAGAGAACAACCAAGAAACACACAGTAGGCAGAAAGTGAGCGGTGATCCAAAGGATCACTAGCCCACGTAGCATCAGAGTAGGCCTGGAGCTATAAGGAGCTGGAACAAGGGAAGAATAGACAACGTGTGTTTGTGCCATGAAGATAGTGAATAACACGAAGGAGGTGACTATAATGAAAAGAAGTAGGAGCAGATACAAACTAACTTAGAATATGAACAGGATTAGAGATGTCTGGGCGAGTGACAACAATATAGACAAGGCTCCCAACAAGATGATGATAGCGTGTCGGGTCAGAGAGAGGATCACTGATGACCCACAAGTATAGGGGGTGTATCGCATTATTTTCGATAAGTAAGAGTGTCGCACCCAACGAGGAGCAGAAGGTGCTGGCTAGTGTTATGGATCAGGAATTCTCTGCAAATACTTAGCAAATGGATTTTTAGGGGTTTTCAATAAAGCAAGTAAACAAAGTACGAGTAAATAAAAGGCAGTAGGAATAAATGCAGTGGCCCAATCCTTTATGCAGCAAAGGACAAGCCGGTTGTATTTCTTAAGATGACCAAACCTTCTCGAGGACACATGGGAAGACTGTCAAGTGCTTTCGCTTCATATAGTCGATTAATCTTCTTTAGCTAGCTAAGTGTTGTGTGGGTGAACCTGTGCTAATGTACCGCCCCATCCAAGACTAATACATACCTGTGATTATACCCCTTGCAAACATCCGTAAGTACAAGAAAGTAATTAAGGTAGAAACCTAACCACAGCTTTAAACTCTAAGACCCTTACGTCCCTTGTGCAATGGTTTCCTAACGGGGGTTCAGGTTTCTGTCACTCCGGCAACCCCTACGATTAGTAGCCAAATACACAATGCATTCGCCTAGGCCCATATAGGTGAAGTGTCATGTAGTCGACGTTCACATGACACCACTAGAAGAAGTACACCACAACTTAAATAACAATCTATTGAATCTTTCTCAACACAACTCCACTACTAACAACAAGACTTCTCCCATGTCCTCAAGAACAAAACAAACTACTCACAAGACATCATATGGATCATGATCAGAGATGGAATAATGATGTATAACAATCTGAACATAGACAATAATTCAATGGTTCACACAATAGCATCATACAAAGAGTAATCAACACCGAGAAAGTTTCCCCTATGAACTATGCAAGATTCAACTCAATTGTTATAGCAATATGGAGATGGTGATGAGGGTGCTGATGGTGATGATGGTGGTGATGATGATGATGATGATCCCGATGAAGTCCAGCTTGATGGTGGTGTTGATGGCGACGATCTCCCCTCTCCGGGAAGGAATTCCCCCGACAGATATCTGTCTGCCGGAGAGATCTTTCTCTCTCGGTGTTTTCTGCCCCGCAGAGGCGGCGGAATCTTTCTGTGGCCGCTCCCGGAGTCTTAGGGTTTCGTGGGGATGATATACGCCAGAGGGGAGAGGCTGGAGTGGGCCAGGGTGGCCACACCACCTCCAGGTGCGGCCTAGGCCTGCCCGCGCCATGGGGTGGTGTGGGCCCTTTGTGGCCCATCTCCACTCCATCTTCTGGCATCATTAGTCTTCTAGAAAAATAGGATTTTCCGTATATTTCCCGGATTTTCTGATCTTCATGAATTTTGCCTCCAAACAACACCTTTTCCATCAGAATCCTGACTGCAGCGGTCCATGCTCCAAAAGTCATCAACCATGCAAAAAGAGATGAAATAACATAAGTATCACCTCTCAATACGAAATATATCAATGAATAATAGTGAATTAGGACATAGAATAGTGATGTAAAATGGACGTATCAACTCCCCCCAAGCTTAGACTTCGCTTGTCCCCAAGCGAAACTGAGCTCAATAAACATGGCCTCAGGTTTATGGAGTGAAGAGTCGATAAAAGAATATGGACAAGAAGCATCACATTCATCAAATACATAGATCATAATAGAAGACAACTCACTATTATATAACTCAACTTGCAATGAGTAAAGGAAACACAATAAAGATACATAAAGTGAATCATAATTGGTAATGGCAAACTTAGCTCTTGGTCGAAGAATAGTTGATAATTTGCTGGAGTTCACAAATAGCTGGCTTTTCAATGATAGCTTTCAAAGTAGTAAACTTCAAGATAAGAGCAACGTGCAAAGCAAGGAACATAAGGAACATGATTTGCATAAATCATCATATGAATGAATGAAACACATCAACTCAAAATACTTGCTGAGATAGAAGGGAATGGGTTTACTGACTCAACTACAAAGTAAAAGAAATGCCCTTCAAAGAGGGAAGAAGGGATTGCAAGTCTCATAAAGAGCTCCCAAAAATTATGATACTTACTAGCTTTCAGCTCTCATTGCCCCTATCATAGGCATCTTTAGGTGATTAAGGTTAAAGTGATCAAAAATGAGGATATGCATTGACAAGTTGTAAGTTGAGAATCTCATGTCCCTTGAATACGAGAGTCGCTCCTCATGCTACTCAAGTTTAGTCACCGGTAAGTTCTTGTCATCGTAAGCATATGTGTATCATTCAGAACCGCCAACGGGGTACCCCTTGCCCGATGATACGGAAGAATCCCCATATCAAAATGACAAGGCAAGCAGACAACAAGTATCTCAGAAATCTTCTTATTTACCATGGGAATATGGTGCTTTTTTCTATCTTTCCTCTTTTCATAATATCTCTCTTTTTTTTCTTTTTTCTCAATCTCTATCTCTTTTTTTATAAGCAGAATGCTTCATAGATACTCGTTATGGTTACACTGCAGGTTTCCACCATGTCAGCATGGATTAGACCAGCGGCCCAGGCGTTTCTCTAACACACATGCATAACTCCATGGACTTACAAGCTCCCCTTTCATTTCACACCGACGACATCCATAGACAAAAGAACATGATATCAACTTGGTACAAAGTACCAGTGCAATGTCGAAAGCATTCCCCATGACAGCATGGTTCATCTAATTCACAACTCACAAAGCGCAAGCATATACGCAACATAGGTGAGCACAATGGTTAAAGTTTATTAAATGCAAGAAATTAAAGTGTGCCATCAAGTTCGTGAGAGCTTTAGTCACTAATTTTCACATAACAAGTTTAATTTGGGAGGTAGATAAAACAAGAATTTACTTGGAATAGCAATAATGCTACTAGGTAGGTATGGTGGACACAAATGGCATGGGTTTTGGTTTAAAGGAGGTGGATGAACGAGAAGAATACCCTCTCATTACAGGTTTTTTGGTAGCAAGGCTGGGTAGCGATTACAAGAGTTGAAGGAAACAACCAAACATACAAATGATAAAAACAAACATGCAATCTTCCTTGGAAGCACAAAAGATCTTAACTAGAGAATACTAGACTTATGAGCAAATCAAGAAAGAAAGATGATGAAATTATTTTTTCTTTGGAGTACTTCTATCTTTTTCATTCAACTCTCAAAAATAGTGTTGCTACTGACCGAGCCAGGTTTGCCAAAACCAACTAAATTAACTGAATGATCCCAAAGTGATACCAATACTAACAACAAGATCAATCATAAAACCACGAATTGAAAACTAATATAAGCTATGCAAAAGAGTGAATGATAGAACTTCTCATTAATATTCCATAACGGAAACTCACACCAAGGGATACATATCTAACGAGAGAGGGACACTTCCATAATGCAAACCATACTACATAATAACTCCTCTATTCATGATATGACTCTACTAAAAAGGTAAAAAGATAGAAGATAGTGATGTGATACCGCGGCACTCCCCCAAGCTTGGAACAAACCAAGGGGATGCCAAACCTGATGACGAATTACTCCTTAGGTGGTGGTATCCTCTCGATGAGCTCTCTGATTAATTTCCCAAAGTCCTCAATCTCGAAGGTGAGAGTACGAATCAACTCCGAGTTGTGCTCAATACGGCTCGTGATCATTTCAGTTTGTGGATCCCAGCTCTCGTGATTCTTTTTCCGTTCTTCCTCCTTGAAGTCTTATTTTCCTGCATGGTTATGGATGAAGGTATGGAAGGGATTCTTGGTGTGTGGACGAAGTGACCTTGGAGCCAATCTGTGACGGGGAACTTTCCCCCTAGTCTACATCCATGCCGTCCTTCTAACCCTGGCAGGTTTCGTCACCACTCCAATGCTTGCAATAGTAGTGTCGGTGTGCAGATGTTGGCTTTTCTCCTCTTCACCTTCACTCTTGATCTACTTCTCCTTCTTGGGGTCTTGGAGGTCTTCCTCCATGGGCTCCTTCCCTTTATCCTTGGCAGACACCATTGTGCTTCTAAACTTTCAAAGAGTATGTCCTGGCAGAAAACAGATCAAAACGAAAACACGACGAAAACACGATATACGAACCTCGGGGGGTTCGGGGGGTTATATATTACCAAGTTTCATATCAAAAGGAAGGTACTGGGAGAAAACAAGTTGGAGGCGGAGTCCTGGGTGGACTCACCACCTGGTGGCGCGGCCAGGGGTGGGCCCATGCCACAAGGTGGTGTGAGCCACCCTGGCTCCGTTTCTGTCCCTTTTTCGCTTCGTAGCTTTCCTTATCGACTGAAAATTGCAAAAATATAGTTGGATTGTATTTTCACGGAACTTTTCTTAACAGAACGGTTACCTATTTGAAAACAAACTCTGCAGGTCTCTGAATTTGGTATCTAGTAGATTCTTCCGGAGTCATCTCTTGAATATCATCAATATCTTCATCTTCATACACTTATTACTTGAGTCATAAAACCCTTCTCTTCCTTATTACACCATTATCTCCACTTCCTGGAAATTTCTTTCACACAAAACTTCACACAGTTCTCATTAGCAACATTAGTATATATGAAGTGATAGAACCTTTTGAGTCCAACTTCAACTGAAAACCATCAAAACATAAGCTACTGTAGCAACTCCTTCCGAAAACCCAAAAAGAATTCAAAAAGGAAATCGAATAAAGAAGCAAATGCAAGAGTGGCAAAATCTGTCAAAACAGACCAGCAGGTAATGATCAATTTTTTTGAAAATATTCTGTTGCTCAAATCAAAAAGTGCAAAACTAACGAAAGTTAAAAAAACAACGTGGGGTAAAAGCACAAATAATTACAGCGCAATCCGACATACAGAGATCTCTCACGAACTTTTACGGTGAAGCACAAAAATCTGTTTCGGGACAGCAACTTCCCCAAATCTTACTTCTCTCTCATTAGAGGTTGATCTTGACACAAAAAACCAAACAAAACGGATAAGGAGCAGTTATTACCGAAGTAATAACTTCCAAGACTCAAAGAAACAAAAACAAACTAAAAGCAAAAACAAATTGGGTTGTCTCCCATAAAGCTCTTTCTTTATAGCCATTAAGATGGGCATTATAATTTTGAAGAAGCTCTCATAGGAATATGAATTAAAGCGAAAGAGAGCATTAAGAAGCAAAAAACACACACATTTAAGTCTAACCCACTTCCTATGTAAGGGAATTTTGTAAACAAACAAGTTATTGAAACCAGAGGCAACTTGCATAAGAAGGCAAAAGAAGTGCAACTTAAAGACTTTCAACATAAAACGAGGAAACTTGATATTAACGAGATGCATAAGAACACTTTCCCTCTCTCATAATAACTTTCAGTATCCTGCATAAACTTAACAATATAGCTATCACAAGGACTATCATAGCAATGATCACTTATTCTAACAGAAAACACAGGAATACTAGCTCTCATAACACTACTTTGCGAAACAAAATTAGAGGTATCCTTACAAAGGATAGGGTGTCCCTATTTTTCATATTTAGCAACAAAGTCTTTCACATTTGCTATTATTGGTTCATCAACCATTTGTTTATCAGGTTCAACAACTTTGACTATACTTTCATTAACCATACTAGCTATCATAGAATGTTCCTTTACGTTAACTGGGAAAGGTATTTTCTCAATAATAGGTTCAGGTAAGACATGATTACCAATATAAACTTTAGTATTTCTTGTAGGAACATTCTTAGCAACATCTTTATAAGGTTCATGATACTTATTCCTCTTCTTTTTAGGCACTTCAATGTAGGAAGAAAAAGCCTTAAAATAGGAAGCAATAGCTTGAGAGTCTAGACCATAAGCATTTCTAAAATTTTGAAAGTCATTAGTTCCCATAAAAGATTCAACGCATTCATAATCATAATTTATACCTGACTTTCTACCTTTGTCATTCTCCCAAGCTTCAGAATTGTCTTGAATACGGTCTAGAAGATCCCATTTAGCTTCTTCTTCCATGCGAGTGAATGATCCAGCACAAGAAGCATCCAATAAATCTTTATCATGTACAGGGAGCCTTGCATAAAAGTTGTTGATAATAATATTGTTGGGGAGCTCATGAATGGGACAGTTGAGCATTAGTAACTTCAATCTCCCCCAAGCTTGAGCTGTACTCTCTCCATCAAGAGGGCAAAAGTTGTATATTTGATTCCGATCTTTATGAATCTCACTAGGAGGATAAAACTTTGAATAAAAGAGAGGCACTATTTCCTCCCATTCCAGAGCTTGACCATTCTTCAGCAGCTTATACCATTCCTCAGCTCTTCCTTTCAGTGATAATGAGAATAACTTCTTCTTAACTTGATCTGTAGTAATACCTGCACACTTGAACAACCCGCATAATTCATGTATAAAGAGTAAATGATCACCGGGATGGACAGTTCCATCCCCAACATAATATTTATCCCTAACACGATCAATAATTCTTATAGGTATTTTGAAAACATCATTCTCAGCAGGTGGTGTCTTATCTACTACCTTAGCAGTGGTAGATGCATTACCAAATAAGAAACTCAGCGAATTATCCATAACGAAAATAAAGCAACTAGCAGAAGTAAACAATACTCACAGTAGAAGTTTCCTTTACCAGTTCCACTCTCCAATAGCGCTTCACTCCCCGGCAACGGCACCAGAAAATAGTCTTGATGACCCACAAGTATAGGGGGTGTATCACAGTATTTTCGATAAGTAAGAGTGTCGAACCCAACGAGGAGCAGAAGGTGATGGCTAGTGGTATGGATCAGGAATTCTCTGCAAATACTTAGCAAACAGATTTTTAGGGGTTTTCGATAAAGCAAGTAAACAAAGTATGAGTAAATAAAAGACAGTAGGAATAAATGCAGCAAGTCGCCCAATCCTTTATGCAGCAAAGGACAAGCCAGTTGTATTTCTTGAGATGACCAAACGTTCTCGAGGACACATGGGAAGACTGTCAAGTGCTTTCGCTTCATATAGTCGATTAATCTTCTTTAGCTAGCTAAGTGTTGTGTGGGTGAACCTGTGCTAATGTACCGCCCCATCCAAGACTAATACATACTTGTGATTATACCCCTTGCAAACATCCGTAAGTACAAGAAAGTAATTAAGGTAGAAACCTAACCATAGCTTTAAACTCTAAGACCCTTATGTCCCTTGTGCAATGGTTTCCTAACGGGGGTTCAGGTTTCTGTCACTCCGGCAACCCCTACGATTAGTAGCCAAATACACAATGCATTCGCCTAGGCCCATATAGGTGAAGTGTCATGTAGTCGACGTTCACATGACACCACTAGAAGAAGTACACCACAACTTAAATAACAATCTATTGAATCTTTCTCAACGCAACTCCACTACTAACAACAAGACTTCTCCCATGTCCTCAAGAACAAAACGAACTACTCACAAGACATCATATGGATCATGATCAGAGATGGAATAATGATGTATAACAATCTGAACATAGACAATAATTCAATGGTTCACACAATAGCATCAACTACAAAGAGTAATCAACACCGAGAAAGTTTCCCCTATGAACTATGCAAGATTCAACTCAATTGTTACAGCAATATGGAGATGGTGATGAGGGTGCTGATGGTGATGATGGTGGTGATGATGATGATGATGATCCCGATGAAGTCCAGCTTGATGGTGGTGTTGATGGCGACGATCTCCCCTCTCCGGGAAGGAATTCCCCCGACAGATATCTGTCTGCCGGAGAGATCTTTCTCTCTCGGTGTTTTCTGCCCCGCAGAGGCGGCGGAATCTTTCTGTGGCCGCTCCCGGAGTCTTAGGGTTTCGTGGGGATGATATACGCCAGAGGGGAGAGGCTGGAGTGGGCCAGGGTGGCCACACCACCTCTAGGCGTGGCCTAGGCCTGCCCGCGCCATGGGGTGGTGTGGGCCCCCTGTGGCCCATCTCCACTCCATCTTCTGGAATCCTTAGTCTTTTGGAAAAATAGGATTTTCCGTATATTTTCTCGAATTTTCTAATCTTTGCGAATTTTGCCTCCAAACAGCATCTTTTCCATCAGAATCCTGACTGCAGCGGTCCATGCTCCAAAAGTCATCAAACATGCAAAAATACATGAAATAACATAAGTATCACCTCTCAATACGAAATATATCAATGAATAATAGTGAATTAGGACATAGAATAGTGATATAAAATGGACGTATCAATCACCATCAGAAGCGCGGAGCTGGACATTGAGCTCCATAGGAGTCTCAACAGTTCGCTCATAACCAAGAGCAGCACGAGCAAGGAGCTCCTAGATATACTTTTCCTAGGAGATATAAAATCCATCAGAAGTGGAGGAAACCTTAATCCCTAGAAAGTAGCGAAGAGGACCAAGATCAGTCATAAGAAACTACTCACACAGATAGGCCTTAACAAAGGCAATATACTCAGAGTCATCACCGGTGATGATCATGTCATGAACATATAGGAGTAGAATAGTGCGTGCACGAGGAGAAGTGTGAAAAAATAGTGCGCAATCATGGGCACTTGGGGAGAAACAAGCAGTAGACACCACAGAGGCGAAGCGCTCAAACCAGGAACGAGGAGCCTATTTCAGGCCATAAGTAGAGCACCGAAGACGACAAACCATGCCATCAGGGACAGAGTACCCTAGAGGAGGCTGCATGCAAACCTCAAACAACTGACCATTCAGAAATGCGTTCTGAACATCAAGCTGAGTTACAGACCAGTGGCAGACAGAGGCCACGACAAGAAGAGTACACACAGTGGTCATATGGGCCACAGGAGAAAAAGTCTGATCATAATTACAGACCTACTCCCAATGGAAGCCATGAGCCACAAGACACACTTTGTAGCGTTCTAGAGATCCATCAGAGTGAGTGTTAATCTTGTAGACCCACTTGCAAGTGATGGGGCGAACACCGGGAGGAGGAGAGACAAGATCCTAGGTGTCGGTACACTCAAGCGCAGCAATCTCCTCGGCCATGAGAAGTTGCCATTCAGGATGGTGCGCAACATCACAATAAGAAGTCGGCTCAAGGGCAACAAAAATACCATAATGACTAGGAGAGTAGCAATCAAGTGGATGACGATGGCGAGCATGAAGAGTAGGAGTCATCTCATTAGAGGAAGAAGGCACATCAGAATAAGAAATATCAGAGGAAGCATCTGGAGCATGAGAGCGACGAGTATAATGGAAGGGAAAGGG
Organism: Avena eriantha; assembly: GCA_910589775.1. NCBI lineage: Eukaryota > Viridiplantae > Streptophyta > Magnoliopsida > Poales > Poaceae > Avena > Avena eriantha. The sequence goes on from OU342745.1 coordinate 478,952,530, forward strand.
GGACAACGAGGAGGTTTGTAGAGGGGCAAAAGAGGAATGATAAGAACTCACATCCTTTCTCGGTGGCGAGGAGGGTGGCGATGGGGAAGAAGAAGCATCATCAAGGATGGGGTGTCGAGGAGGATCGATATGAACAAAGGGTGGTGTGCTAGGAAACAATAGAAAAGATATGTCCTCCACCGAGAAAGATGAGGATGAAGGGCATGGGTAGAAGGGACGTGACTCATAAAAAGTGACATCAAGAGAAATGCGCATCCGATGGCCAACATGATCCCAACACCGATAACCCTTATGCTCATCACTATATCCAAGAAAAACACACTCAACAGAGTGAGCGGTCAGTTTGGTGTGGTCGCGAGGGGCAAGAAGAACATAGCAAACGCAACCAAACAAATGAAGAGCCGAGTAATTAGGCGAATGACCAAAGAGATGCTCGAGAGGAATATAACCCTACAGAGTAGCAGAGGGTTGAATATTGATGAGATATGCTGATGTAGAAACAACCTCAGCCAAAAACGAGGGGGAAGGGAAGCAACAATCATCAATGCACGAGAAGTCTCAAGAAGATGACGATGCTTATGCTCAGCCATGCCATTCTGAGCATGCACACCTGAACAAGAGAACTAAGCAAGAGTTCCCTGCTCAGCCAGAACACCACACAAGTGCTTGGAGATATACTCACCAGTAGAGTCAGCATGAAACACGTGAATCGGTGTAGACAACTGAGTAAGAACCATGGATGCAAAGCGCTTATATATAGAGAAAACCTCACTATGATTAGACATGACATACAACCAAGCATAATGAGAGAAATCATCAATAAAAATGATATATATCGATGGCCCCCTTTTGAAGGGAAAGGAACCGGACCCCAAACATCAGTGTACTAAATCGAGAGGTTGCTAAGTTACAGACTCACTAGTAGGATATGGTAACTGAACCTGTTTACCTAGCCTACAACCCTGACACTGTAACGATACATCTCCTGAGACAGACCCTAGAAGACCATGACGAACTAATGATGATAGCCGAGAGCCACAAAGATGAACAAGACGATGATGCCACTATTGAAAAGATCCGGTAGCAGAGGTGACAACAGCAGGAGAACTAGCAGACGAGGTAGCTGCGGAAGGAACACAAAGCCAGTCTAACTCCCAAACCACCTGAGAATCACAGCGACAAGGGCCAAGCCCAACCAGAGCCTGTGTGCGACGATCCTGAACAGAACAAAAATCAGCGTCAAGAATGAAGCGACAACCAAAGTCAGTAAGCTGGCTAGCAGAAAACAGGTTCATGGTAAGACGAGGAACATGAGAAATATTAGGAACATAAAAGGAAGAAGTGGAAACAGTTCCCCGACTAGAGAAAGAAAGAGGAATACAATCAGTGGTGAGAACACGAATAGGAGAATCAAGAGGCTGAATAGAGGATAGAGCGGAAGAATCAGAAGTCATATGAAAAGAAGCTCTAGAATCCAGAACCCACAGCGACGTACTTGGCTGTGTGGATGGTGGTGGTCTCGCAATGCCAGAAGAATCAGTCAAAGAGCTAGCAGCACCTGTCGAAGAAGAGCCTGTAGCAGCGAGCATCGTCTTGAGCCGCAGAATGTCCTAGTCAGTACACTCAACCGTAGAGGAGCCAGGGGAACCAGCAGGAGCACGGGCTCTGGGAGAAGCAGACGTATTCTTCTGACGCATATCTCGCTCCTTCGTATAGTAACGAGACTCAGAGTGGGCATCCGCGTTATAGTAGGTGCAGTGATAATGTGGACGACCCTGTCCACGACCCTGGCCCTGACTCTGGTCCTGACTATGGGAAGTGGGTAGCAGTGGAGCAGTGGACCACGAGGGAGTTGGGGGAGCGGGCGACGACAGAGAACCTCGAGCAGCAAGCACAGAAGGAACCTCAAGCAACCCAGCAGCACGTAGGCGAGTCTCCTCAGCACGAAGCTCAGAAATCACCATAGTGGTAGGGATATGACCACATGTAAGGAGGTTAGCACGCCGGGGCTCGAACTCCTTATGGAGCCGTGATAAGAACTCGAAGGCGCGATGAAACTCCAAGTCAGAACGCACTGTCTCACAACACGGGCAGGTACCACAAACAGCAGTGTGGAGAGAATCTGGCCGACGTCATATAGCAGCACTTTGAGTGTAGAACTGGTCAATAGTAGAGTCATCTTGCTTGAGCTCATGTTCCTGGCGAACCACAGACAAATAGAGAACATCCCCTGATGGCTGATAGCGCTGACGAACGTGAGCCCACATGGCAGCAACAATACCAAGACTCATAAACTCAGACGCAAACTGCACGAGAACGCTGGAGGTGAGAACAGCTACATCACGAGCATCATCATCTATTCACTAAATGTAAGCAGTCAGATGCAGACGGTAGGATGCTAGAGCGTCAGAATACTCCAGACTCTGCCGGGCATAGATGGCACACTAGTGCACACCCCCCCTGTAACACCGGTTTGGGGGGCCCTCTAACAGCGGTTGTAGAACCGCTATTGAGGGTTCGGTGTTAGAGGGGCCCCCCCTTTAACACCGGTTCTTATACGAACCGGTGTTAAAGGGTGGCGCACGTGGGGCTGCCGCACGGCTCAGCCCCCCCCCCTTTAACACCGGTTCGTAAAACGAACCGGTGTTAAAGGTTCTGTGCCGCGGCAGGAAAAAGAGATAAATCTCTGCCGTGGCAGGAAAACGGCCTAAATCTCTGCCGTGGCAGAGTTCTGCCCCTGCCCCGTTCTGGGCGTATTTCTGCGGTGCGGCGGGGATGGGGAGGGGGTGCGAGGGGAAATCGATCGGGAGCGGTATACACATACATCGTCATCGGTACATACGAGTACATGAATAATTAAGCAACTAGTATTATACACAACATCGTCATTGTGTGGTATTCTCCGTAAACGTTGAAGCATCAAGTACAAGACAAACACGTTCAAGCATATATACAACGTTCATTTTGGTGGATATCTAAAGAGTTCTCCGTCAGGCGTGACGACCTCATCAAGTATGAACCCCGCCAATTCCCCTTGAATGGCTCGTATGCGGTCAAATGGTAGGAGTTGGTCCCGCATCCGTTCGATCTGAATATATATGAAGAATGGGGTCAATATATATATATAAGAATAAAACTCAACACAATTTATGGTAATAAAATAATGTTGTGTACTTTGTTTACTTACTCTAAGTTGTTCTAGTGCAGCTTGGCCCATCGCACATATCGTGTTGCGAATGAACTCGCAAACATAGTACCCACATAAGTTATTGCCGTGTCCCTGATGCGCGCACTTTATGAGAATAGAGAGTTCAATCAAAATAATAATCAATAAAGCATGATATAATGGAATTGGAAGCGGAATCAAAGATATACGCAGACCTAGCTAGCTAGTATTACTTACATTTTGGTCTACAAATTTTAGTTCTTCTGACCATTCACCCACGGCCCTGCCCGTGAACCTTTTCCAAACCCTGTCCGGCAAACAAAATGGACAAAGGAGTAATTAATTACTTGTTGTCACGAAAGTTGCCGATCTAATGCGATAATATGATTGAAATTACCTCTGGAGCATCTCTCTAAAGTCTGCCCATAGCTCTTTTTCTTTTCGTAACGAGTCCATGACAAGGACTTTTCTTGAGTCAGGTTGAATGACTAGCAGAATAAAGTGGAACCTACGCACGCATAACTCATCATCAGTTACACTTAACATCGAGTAAGCCGAAACAGAATGTGTACAAGAGAGGGTAATAGTACTCACGAGAAGTTGTAAGGCAATAGTATTTCCGTTTTGGTTTGTTGTCTCAGTAAAGACCTTAGCAATAAATCTTCTGTTTTCCCGGGTTTGGTTCTTACCACTTCTTCATGAACTCTATTTGGGTCAACGAACCCAATGTCAAAAGGTCCTCCTTTCATGCATTCCATAACCTTTTTCCTGCATAATAGTATATACATATATGGTGAGCATATATATATACATGCAATTAATGAAGTGAATGAGATGAGATAGAAAATACAGAAATAGTACTTACACACAATAAAGGCTGATGGCAGCTTTGTCGAGTTCCTTCTGATTGAATAGAAAATGCAAGTCTTCAATGTTGAAGTCGATCTCGTCGTCTCCGCACAAGAAAATCTCATCTCTTATATGCGCCGTGATCCATTCTTCCTTTCTCGTCTTGCAGAAATCAAGGTACCACTTGTGCAATCTTCGCATCTTTGTTGGTAGATTCTTGAGCTCCTCTTTCTTGACGAGATTCTTCCCATACTTCCATGGCTGTATGGGGTTGGCATCGCATTTGGGCAAGTTGTCTCCCATGATGTTCAAGTATGCAATGTAAGTCATCCCCATATCATTGGCCTTTCTTTGTAGCTCTGCCTCGTAATCATTTACGGGAGGAGCGTCCCGTGTGTCGAACACTTGGAGCGGGGCGCATGATTGGTTTTCCTGCTCTCCGAGCATGGGAACTGTTTTTTGGGGTGCCGCACGACTGCTACTTTCAGTCTCCCTACGGCGCCTTGCATCCGCCTTCAAAATCTGGCGCTCGTAGTCCGGCACAAGTGGGGTTTCAGGTTTCAAAAGATTTTTGTAAAACTTCTCTACCACCGCCAGATCTATTTTCTCCTTTGGCTCGGCCCGTCTAGGTGCAAAGAATTTCTTGACCTCTTCTTCCGAGATCCTATTGGTCTCCTCTTCGCTGCGATTCCACGGTAAAACCGGCAATGGCTTGGCGGAAGGCTGCGGGACGTAGTTTTTTGAACTCTTTAGCGTATGGTTTCCTGCGGATTTATTTGTGCCAGTGCTAGTGATGCTCTTCGTGGCAGTGCTCTTCCGCTTACGCTGAGGAGATGGCTGAAGCGCTGGAGATGGCTGACGGGCAGGAGATGGCTGGCGCGCCGGAGATGGCTGCCGCGCAGGAGATGGCTGAAGCGCCGGAGATGGCTGCCGCACAGGAGATGGCTGAAGCGGCTCAGACTGCTGACGCTGCGGAGACGGCGGGGGTGCCAGTGGCCTCCAATTTGGAAGCACGATGTGTTCCTTCTTCCAAAGAATGGTTGTTTTCACTGCAAATTTGAGTTGAGTTTCCCCTTCACCTATAGCATGGTCAAGCTGTGCTTCCTCATATTCCTTCACAACCTCATCCACCCCGACAATAGCATAGCCATCTGGAATCGGTCGGCAGTGGTAAGTTCCACCAGCTACAGGAGGTAAGGCATAGCCGACAGCCACCTTAATGGATAAGCCCATTAATCTCACATGCATCTCAACGTGTTCGCCCTCCGTGATCTCATCCACGGGGTATCGAGGACCCGCCATTTCAAGCGTGGGCTGCACGTTCTCCGTGGAAGCCACGCTGCTTTTCCGCGCAGAGTCTGGGCCGCCGGCAGATTCCAATGCAGGCTCTTCGTGCCGCTGAGATGGGCCGGTAGCTTGATGGCTCTGTTGTGCATTCACTTGCGCATGCAGCGCCACAAGTGCATGTTCTATCTGTGTCATCCGCTCTGTACGCTCTTTTTCTTTTCTGCCGCGCCATCTGTAAGAGTCGCTCCACTCGGCAAACCCATCCTTCCACATCATACCCCCTGTGCCTCGTGCATGTCCAGGGTGTTCTTTTTTACCGATGGCGCGTGTGAGCTGGTCATTCTCTCTGTTGGGATGGAAGGTCCTGGCGGCTGTTTCCTCGTATGCCGTGATGAGTTCAGTGACGGGTTTGGCAAGGATGGTTGGGAAGATACACAATCCTGTTTGTGGGTCCAACCTTGCCCCGATTCCGTAGAACCAAGTCTTTGCACGTAGGTCCCACCCATGTGTCTGGGGTGTGATCCCTCTATCACGCAGGGCCTTCTCAGCTTCCTCCCACTTAGGCCTCTGAGATATGTAGCCACCTGACCCTGTCCTCTGGTGATATTCCTTCTTCTGGGCATTTAGCGTATTGGTTTCTGACCTCTTTGTAGCTATAGCACCTTTCTTGTATGCCACAAATTCGCGCCAGAGAGGTCTTATCTTCGCATAATATGCGTCTTCGAAATCTGGAGTCTCGCGAGCTTTGACAAATTTGTTCAATTTTGTCTTCCAGTTGCGGAAAGCTTCAGCCATCTTATTTAGAGTCCACTCTTTGACCTTTTCCTTTATAACCGGTTTGTTTTCATCCTCCTCTGGCGGAAGGGTGAAATTTACCAACAGTGAATTCCAAAGCGTTTCTTTGGATCTTTCATCGACAAAGGTACCGTCGCCCTGCTTTGGCTTATTCCAATATTCAATTATGATTGGGATTTTGTCCCTAACAAGAACTCCATCCTGACGTACAAATTTGTCTGCGGCCTTCTTGGGCTCCATCGGCCTGCCATCAACACGGACTGCTTCGATCGTGAACTTTGCACGATCTTTCAACCGATGGCTCGCGCCTCGCTTGCTCTTTTTCGTAGAAGAAGATGGTTGCTGGCTGGTCGATCCAGAGGGCTAAAAGAAGAAAGAAGCGTTAATTAATACATGTAGTAGAAGATTGTTGGTGGAAGTCAGCAGAGGCTTAATCAATGCATATACCTCGCCGGACTTTGTAATCACTAAATTGCGTTCACCGGAGTCTTCATCTTCTCCATGACTACTTGAGCTGTCATCATGTCTCTCCAAGTTCAGATATTGTGAGGTGTCCTCATCGATAATGTTCTCCATTATTTCTTCTTCTTCAAGGTTTCTACTAAGTGGATCCATAGTTTCTAAAACAATAATATTATCTAGAGTAAGAGAGTAAACTTTCAAGTGGACTTGGATTCATACACAAATATACATATTATTCATACAAAAATACACAAATAAATACACAAATGAAATTAAAACCCTAAGGATGCTTGATCATTTTAAACGAGTTCCGAGGGGTCTAAACCCTAATTCGGAGAAATCCCGGATGCATATGAGAGGGGCTAGCTACAGTGGCTGACCGGAGGATGCTCTAGAAAGCGGCGGCTGGCGGCAGTGAGGTGACGACCCTAAACTAATACTAACTATAAAATACACTAAATAACCCTAAACTAAATACACTAAATACCAGCGGAGGCTTCGGTGTTGGCACGCGGCGGATCCGAGCGGCGGCGACGGGGGTGGTGGCCGACGCGGGCGCGCGCGGAGGCGGACGGTGCTGGCGCGGCGGGGGGGCGTCGACTGCGACGGCGAAGGCTCGCGCGCGCGGGGAGCAATGCACACAAGCCAAACCTAGTTATGCTAGGAGCAGTGGATCGGATAATATAAGCTCATAGGGAATAATGCAACGGATAGGATACTCTATCTATCGATAAAATACCATAGTAGAATCGTATGCATCATGGCAAGAATGAAATACTTTCAAACTCATAGGATTCTTTTATGTGTGAAGCTATGCTTGCCTTGTTTGTTGATACCCAGATATAGATCTTCAGAAGCCTTGTGCTTGACTTGATTATAGTTGATCAAGTATTGTTCTTCAAGCTTCGATGATGTTGATCTCGGTCTTCGATCTCGGAGTCGGTATCGTATTCTACCGGGAAGAAGCAAACATCAGAAAGAAAGGGAGAACAACAATCAACACATGGCATCGATGCAATGATCAAGAAAGTATGATGATATGACAAGTTAAATAGATCTTAAGTGAAACCCTAGGGCATGCTTGATCATTTTAAACAGGGTCCGAAGGGTACAAACCCTAGAACAGGGGAACCCCGGAACACCTATGAGGGGCTGATTTAGTTCTCTAATTAAAATTGTCATTTAAGTTGCTTAACAATGCATGATTATAGCTTAAACAAATAGATCTCAATTTTATGGACATTTTGATATATTATACATATTTTTCTAACTTATAAATAATTAGTTATTGAATTTATAAGATTTAAACCAATTTCTGAAATTATTAAACCATTTAAAAACCTTTTATTGTGTCAGCATGACGTAGGATTGACGTCACCAGAGGGGACAGGTTGTTTCTCACCGGGGCTGGGTCTAGCCACTGCAACAGACGGACGGGCCCGAGGCCACGGCGGATGCCACCGTGGCGGTCAACGGGCCCACGGGCCACGCCGGCCACCGCCGCGGTGACGTCATCGTGGCCACCGTCGGTTTATTCACCGATGACGGCGACAGAGGGCGCGCGCGGGGCTGCGTTCGGGCGAGTGCGTCCAGGCGGACCAGATACTAGCAGCGCAACTGGCTTTTGGTCGCCGGAGCAGCAGCGACGACGGTGGTCTACGGCGGCGAAGGGCAAGCGCGCGACGCGAGCTCGGTACAGAGCGGGAGGAGGACGAGAAGGTGGTCCCTTCGAACCGGAAGCTCACCTTGAGCATGTAGCGCGCGACGGAGATGGTCGGAGATGGTCGTCGACGCGGAGGAGATGGTCGTCGGAGGCGGATAGGCCAGAGGAGACGACGGTTTCGATCTGGCTGGGGGGAAGAAGGAAGGGGAAGGGCGTTATACCCCCCCCCCTTTAACACCGGTTCCAGCCACGAACCGGTGTTAAAGGGGGGTGTGCGCGCGCGAAACGAAATAAATGCGCCCACCCTTTAACACCGGTTCGTGGCTAGAACCGGTGTTAAAGGGGGGCATTTATTTCATGCATTTATTTAAAGGGGTGGGGGCATTTATAATTCAAAAAATAGGATATGAATTTAGAAAATTCATATCTTATTCATTTCAACTCAGAAAAATATGAATAATATATCATAATTTTCAGAAAAATAATATCTATCCATTCATGTAAAAACATTTTATATTTACTTTAGATGAAAATTTCCAAAATGATTAAAACACTTACATATAAATTTTGATTATTCAATTCAAACAAAAATAAATTGTCAAATCCTAAAACTTTGAACATAAGAAATATTAAGCATCTAAAAAGGAATCTAACCCTATTTTATTAGAGAAAATCATATTTTATTTTTGTATTAACATTTTTGAATTGATTGGATATTTAAATGCCGCATCTTTTGTATACACTTGAATTTGAGCATCGTATCATTTTGTGAAGGAGATAGAACTGGAACTAAAATACAGAATGCAACTAATAGTAGCCCGGCGGGCAGGGGTAGTTCGAGGCGCAAAGCAGGCAGGGGTAGTTAGAGGCGCCATACCTCTAACCCCAGGGAGGCGGAGATGGAGTCTTTCACGGGCTAGCAGGAAAATATTTTCCGAGGCGGAACTTCCGAAGATGCCATAGGGTGTGTGCACCAAGGGCATCTTAGAGAAATTCCGCCACGGGAGATTTCCCAACCCTTTCCTCCATCCATGGGGATGAAACTCTCCATCCATGTTAGCTTGGTCGTTGCCATAGCACATCTAGACTCATATCTGCCGCCTCTCTCCACTCTATCCCATGGCTTCCACCATACCTCTAACCCTAGGGAGGCGGAGATGGAGTCTTTCACGGGCTAGCAGGAAAATATTTTCCGAGGCAGAACTTCCGAAGATGCCATAGGGCGTGTGCACCAAGGGCATCTTCGAGAAATTCCACCACGGGAGATTTCCCAACCCTTTCCTCCATCCATGGGGATGAAACTCTCCATCCATGTTGGCTTGGTCGTTGCCATAGCACATCTAGACTCATATCTGCCGCCTCTCTCCACTCTATTCCATGGCTTCCACCATACCTCTAACCCCAGGGAGGCGGAGATGGAGTCTTTCACGGGCTAGCAGGAAAATATTTTCCGAGGCGGAACTTCCGAAGATGCCATAGGGCGTGTGCACCAAGGGCATCTTCGAGAAGTTCCGCCACGGGAGATTTCCCAACCCTTTCCTCCATCCATGGGGATGAAACTCTCCATCCATGTTGGCTTGTTGAGTTGCTCGCCATGGCGTATCGATGCTCCTTTTATAGGCACGGCGCCGCTTCTACTTTGTCTTCTTCCTCCGACAGGGCATCGTGCGCTACATGCTTTATCTCATCGAGCAGTGAGTCCACCCACACGTCCTTATCCTACCGACAGCTTTAGTCCCGGTTTGAGCCCCCACCCGGTACTAAAGGTTACCCACGCGTCCTTATCCCACCGACAGTTTTGTTAGATGACACAAAAACCACCTTTAGTCCCGGTTCCACCCACCAGCCGGTATAAAGGTTAGCCACCCCCCAGATAAGGCCCTCCCGGATAGCCTCCCCCAGATAAGGCCCCCCCATCTTTTGTCCCGGTTTGAGCCCCCACCCGGGATGAAAGTTTCCTGCGCCACTGCGTTCCCGCGCTTTCCACAGGTTCCCACCTCTGTCTTCCCGCCATTTTTGTATTAACATTTTTGAATTGATTGGATATTTAAATGCCGCATCTTTTGTATACACTTGAATCTGAGCATCGTATCATTTTGTGAAGGAGATAGGACTGGAACTAAAATACAGAATGCAACTAATAGTAAGTTACATAAAGCACGACTGGAAATTAAGATACATAAAAGAACTGAAAATTAAGATACATGGCCAGATTAAGTAACAATCGGCCGAACTTGTTTCGGAATGTTGGAGTGATTCAGTCATGCTCCTGCCTACACCTGTAATACTCGCCACTGTAGTCGTCGTACTCGCCGCCGCCGTCATCGCTGTCGTCGTTGGGGTCGCCGTAATTGAACCTTGAAGGCTGAGTACGTGTGGGCTGGACTTGAGGGTAGCGCAGACGGCGGTTAGAGTCGGCGGCAGTGTCATAGGCCATGACGCTCTGGAGAGTCTGACCGCGCCACCATAGCCGACGGCCGGCCTCGTTGAAGTTCGGAGGAGGTGGGTCGTCCTCCTCGTGCCTGGAGAGCGCCCTCTCACGCCGATCCACGAAGAAGGCTTCCCAAGTAGGGAAATAGTCGGGATGCCATCTGGGATTCCTCCGCTGCTCCGGCGTGAGCTCGAAGTAGTAGTGGTTCGTGATGGCCATCCGGCGCGCCACACCTAGAGGGACAGGAGGAACCGGCACGCCTCCGGCGCTCAGCATCCAGCCGACGGGGACACAGTAGCCCGGCGGGCAGGGGTAGTTCGAGGCGCAAAGCGCCTCCGCCTCCCTGGGGGTTAGTGCTACGGTGGAAGCCATGGGAAAGAGTGATGAGGTTGCAGATATGAGTCTAGAGATGTGCAATGACAATGCAGGCCAACCCTACATATATATATAGTGAAGAACTGGCGGGAAGAACTGGCGGGAAGAACTGGCGGGAAAAAATGGCGGGAAGAAAAATGGCAGGAAAAATGGCGGGAAAAAATGGCGGGAAGAAAAATGGCGGGAAAAAATGGCAGGAAGAAAAATGGAGGGAAGATATAGAAGGAAGAAAAATGGCTCCGGGTGTCAGCCAGCCGCCAAAACTCGCCATGTGTTCACTTATAATCCATTCATCAGACTGCCCTGGGTGTTTGAGGCGTATTAAATTCTTGTGTTCATTAATATACGGGGCAACCAAGATAGATCTTTGTAAAACCGTGTAGTGTGCTTGATTGAGAGAATGCCCGTCCCTACATATCATTGCTTTACATCCTAGGGTGCCTTTTCCACACAGTCTCCCCTCATGTCGTGATTCTGGAACACCAATCGCCTTAAGGTCAGGAATAAAATCAACACAGAACTCAATGACCTCCTCTGTTACATAGCCCTTGGAGATGCTTCCTTCTGGCCTAGCACGGTTATGAACATATTTCTTTAAGACTGCCATGTACCTCTCAAAGGGGAACATATTGTGTAGAAATACAGGACCGATAATGGCAATCTCTTCTACTAGGTGAACCAGGAGATGCGTCATAATATTGAAGAAGGATGGTGGGAACACCAACTCAAAGCTGACAAGACATTGGGACACATCTGTCTGTAACCCTGGTAGGCTTTCTGGATCGATTACCTTCTGAGATATTGCATTGAGGAATCCACATAGCTTCACAATGGGTACTCGAACATTTTCAGGTAGAAGCCCCCTCAATGCAATCGGAAGCAATTGTGTCATAATCACGTGGCAGTCATGAGACTTCAGGTTTTGGAATTTTTTCTCTGCCATATTTATTATTCCCTTTATATTCGACGAGAAGCCAGACGGGACCTTGATACTGCTCAGGCATTCAAAAAAGATTTCCTTCTCTGCTTTGGTAAGAGCGTAGCTGGCAAGAGTTAAGTGGCATCGTTTACCCTTCTCGTTCTCAGGATGCATAGGCTCTTCAGGGTCTTTCAGACATTGCTGGTCCTGCCATGCTTCCGGTGTATCTTTTGTCTTCCCATACACTCCTAGGAAGCCTAGCAGGTTCACGCAAACATTCTTCGTCACGTGCATCACGTCGATTGAAGAGCGGACATCTAAGACTTTCCAATAGGGTAGGTCCCAAAATATAGATTGCTTCTTCCACATGGGCGCGTGTCCGGCATCGTCATTCGGAACAGATAGACTGCCAGGACCTTTTCCAAAGATTACTTCTAGGTCCTTGACCATACCAAATACCTCCTCACCGGTACGGAGGACAGGCTTCCTCCGGGGTTCTGCCAGACGTTTGAAATGCTTGCCTTTCTTTCTTACTGGATGCAGGTTCGGAAGAAATCGACGATACCCTAGGTACACAACCTTCTTACATTTATCCAAATATACACTTTCAGTCTCATCTAAACAGTGTGTGCATGCATTGTATCCCTTGTTTGTCTGCCCTGAAATGTTACTAAGAGCAGGCCAATCATTGATGGTTACGAAAAGCAATGCTCGTAGGTCAAATGGCTCCCATTTGTGCTCATCCCACATACGTACACCTGGTTTGGCCCACAGCTGTAAAAGTTATTCAACTAATGGCCTTAGGTACACATCAATGTCGTTGCCGGGTTGCCTCGGGCCTTGGATGAGCACTGGCATCATAATGAACTTCATCTTCATACACAACCAAGGAGGAAGGTTATAGATACATAGAGTCATAGGCTAGGTGCTGTGACTGCAGCTCTGCTCACCAAAAGGATTCATGCCATCTGTACTTAGACCAAACCTTAAGTTCCTTGCGTCACGTGCGAAGTCCGGGTACTCTCGCTCGACTTTTCTCCACTATGACCCATCAGCGGGGTGTCTCAACATCGTGTCTTTGTTACGGTCTTCCATGTGCCATCGCAACAACTTGGCATGCTCTTTATTTCTGAAGACACGTTTTAACCGTGGTATTATAGGAGCATACCGCATAACCTTGGCAGGAACCTTCTTCCTAGGGGCCTCGCCCTCAACATCGCCAGGATCGTCTCGTCTGATCTTATACCGCAGTGTAGTGCATACCGGGCATGCATCCAAATTCTCGTACTTCTCACCGCGGTAGAGGATGCAGTCATTAATGCAGGCATGTATCTTCTGCACGTATAATCCTAGAGGGCAGACAACCTTCTTTGTTTGGTATGTACTGTCGGGCAACTCATTATTTCTTGGAAGAAGATTCTTCATTTTTACCAACAACTTTGAAAATGCGCTGTCAGTCACACCGTTCTCTGCCTTCCATTGCAGCAAATCCAGTGTGGTACCTAGCTTTTTGTGGCCATCTTCGCAAGTTGGGTACAACAATGTTTTGTGATCCTTTAACATCTGCTCCAGCTTCTCCTTCTCCTTTTTAGTTTCACATTCTTCCTTTGCATCAGTAATGGCCCGACCAAGATCATCATCAGCGGGCCCATCTGCTGCCTCTTGATCTTCATTATCTACCCCCGTTGTAGTACCATCATATTCAGGATACATATTATGATAGTTGTCATCATCCTCTTCTTCTTCGTTGTCTTCCATCACAACCCCTTTTTATCCGTGCTTGGTCCAACAATTATAGCTGGGCATGAAACCGGATCGAAGCAGGTGGGCGTGAATGGTTCTGGTATTTGAGTAGTCTTTCTTGTTCTGACAGTGAACACACGGACAGCACATAAAACCATTGTGACCACGGTTTGCATTAGCCACAACGATGAAATTTTGGAGGCCCGTAATGTACTCGGGAGTGCGGCGGTCACCGTACATCCATTGCCGGTTCATCTGCATTAATATATAGTATATATCAAAAAATAATAGGGAGATGACCATTTATATATATACTACATCAATGACACATGAAAGGATAGTTACCGACCTCGACCGAGAAGGAAAGAGCAACGAGAAAACTTATTTTGAGCTCTCGGGCATTTCACCGAACACCTCTTGTGCATACGAAAAAAACATAAACTAGCACACTTCACACCCTCTTGCTAGGCTCCAAAATAAGATAGTGAAAAAATGGAAGAGTGGGGTGTGGGTTGCGGTGTCTTATATACCCCCCCCCCCCCCCCTTTAACACCGGTTCAAGCCACGAACCGGTGTTAAAGGGGGGGCTGCGCGGGCCACGCTGGTACAGGCCCCCCCTTTAACACTGGTTCGTAGAAGAACCGGTGTTAAAGCCCATTTCCAGGCTCAACCAAAGGCCTCGTTTCCACTAGTGGCAACATCATCATCCTCCGTCTTCTTGGTGGCGTCCTTGAAAGCCTGGGGAGCATCGACAACAACAACTGGTGGAGTTGGCCGAGTAGGGACCACAGGAACAATGGGACATGGCGGACAGGAGATCTCATCGGAAAGCACACCCCACAAACGAAGATCACGCATATGGATGCACATGAAGCCAGCAAAATTAGGATATTTTGTGCCATAAAAAATCACGAGCAACGAGGAATCGCAACGTACCCAGAAGAAGACATCTTTTATTTTTTTACTTTTTTCAATCAATTAATCGATTGATCTCAGAATGTAGAACATGCACGCGCACCAGCGAACGACCGAATCTCATAATCGAGAACAGCATGCGCGCCAGCAGAACACGCGCACACGCCAGCTAATAGAGGAGGCAGGCGGAGTTTCTCCAACAAGGAGTTTGCGGAGAGGAAGATGGCGCACAAATGCGGCCGGACGAGAGATGAGGAAGGGGACGGGAGGCAGCCGGGCAGGCGGTGGCTTGGCTGGCGGCGGTGGGGCAGACAACGGCGGCCGAGCGGGAGACTGCAGCCAGACGGACAGGAGACAGCGGAGCGGCATTGGAGAAAATCGTGGGCCGTGGTGAAAATCCTGGCGGACGAGTTGCACGTCCAGAAAAAGAATACAAAAATCTCTAACCCGGGCTCTGATACTATATTGGAGGAATAACAATTTGTATCTAGAGGGGCCAAAGGCCACAATATGTAGTAAATGTACATGTGTAAATATGCAGGAAGCCCCCTAACTAGTAGGTAATATAAAATATACAAATATCTCTCTAACAAGTGCTACGGTATTGAATCCTTTAGTTTAGCAAGAATTCCTTGAGTCCAGATAGATGCCCCAGGCCAAAAAACTGACATGAAGGCACACCATTGCCGTCAACCTTGAACACCTCGAGACGTTTCATTTTCTTCGATCCAAAAGTCACATGCAACATGATGGAGCTAGAACAAGAAGCAATGTGGAGGAGCTTGACCTTCTTATAAGAATCATCCTCTACTTCATTCACAAGAACACGAAACTGGAGCTGAGCATCACGTAGCTTCTTGATACGAAGAAAGCATAGTTGTGGGAGTTCGCCAAGAAACTTTATTTCATGTTGCAGTAATGTGTCGATCTCTATATCCAACTTTGTGAGCATTCTAAGATGGTCTCCACCCCATTTTGGCAATCTGCCTTCAATCCCGTGTATTTTAAGGCTCGTTAGATTCTTGCATGGCAGAGTGATCATATCATCCAGGCAACGTTGGTTTTCATCCTTGTTGAGGCAAAAACCTTGATTATGGTTCTTGTTGAGCCGCACTGACAGGGATTCGAGATGTGCATGGTCTCTGATTGCGGATAAAAAATCTTTACTATTCTTCTTGTTGATGCCACACACTGCGAGCTTGCGTAGTTGGGTGAGATTCTTTAGATCTTTCATAAAAGACTTTGACCTTGACGCAGCAGCAACGTTTACCACACCAAGTGTGTGCAACGCTGTCAATTTCCCGAAACCTATAGGCACCTCAACACCCACTAGTCCATGATGCTTGGAGAACCAGCCTGATGATTGCGGTTGTGCTACTGATACTGTGGTGCCGGCACGTATATACTGCAACTTCTCTAACTTTGTGATGTTGGCCGGCAGGGTAGTTATTGAGGTGTGTCTGATATCCAAAGTCTGAAGCTGCCTCAGATGATCCATTGAAGATGGTAGATGGTGTATCTCACGCCGTCCACGCAGCGAGAGGAACTTTAGGCGACGCAGAAATTTCACCATCTTCTCAAGATCCTCATACTTAACACTTCCACATGCATCCTCTAGATCAAGTACCCGAAGCAGTTTCATGCTCTCAGAAATGAAGAATGATTCCCACCGGCCAAACACTGTCAGCGACCGTAGCCACGAGAAGTCGATGCTCTCGAACACAATTCTATCTCTATCCCAATGTTCCAATATGACAAGGTGTCTCCCGGTGCGTTTAGTGGTTACCGTACAACTGACCCCTAGTTCAAAGACAAGGTTCTCTTCCATTCGCCGTGTGACAATGTACTCATGTAAGAAACCATTCACCTGGCACATGGTCATCCTCATCTCCCCTACTGCGGAATTTTGTTGTGGCTGTTGGATCATGCTCAACTCAAAGAGGTCAGAAAACTGCTTCTCCCCATCGTGCTCTGCAGATTCTTCATAGTTGTCCCTTGAGTACCCCTCTGCAATCCACCGCCTAACCAGTCGCCTCCGCCGGAAGATACGATCTCGAGGGAAAATTGATAGGTAGAAGATGCATGGTTTGAGGGAATCTGGACATGTTCTGAAGTAGCTATGCATCCAGGTAAATAGACCTTGTAGACTGCCAAACTCCTGGTTATTCTCAAGATGATTGATGAAATTATCATGGATATAGCGTGCACCTTCCATCCGCCTGGCTGGAAGGGTGACCAGTGACCTGGCAACATCAACTATTACTTTTGGCAGCCCACCACACTTTGAAATAAGTTCTTGTAGCTCAATGTGGCTGCTAGTTAAGGTATGAGGTAATGGCTCCTCACTAGATACCTGTTGTTCAAAAACAAAATTAATGCCATGTAAATGCTTAGTACAAATTACATGAACTACAAAGTATACACAACAGTCACAGGATAGTTGTGAAGTTCACAAGTAAAAATCTATTCAGGAATAACATTATTGTGGAGCAGAGAAGTCCAGTTCTACAAACTGTCAAATGTATGGAGTTTGTTTGGTAGCTCTGCAATGGTGTGGTACATGAAAATTTAAGTCCACCAACTGATGAAACTAAAAGGCTTTTGGTTAGCTATTGTTAATCTACACGTCCACAACAACCATTGTAACCCAATGAAGGGAAGGTAACTGCAGTCCTTGTAATCATAAACATGCTCCTGATGTTTCCCTATGGCCTCAACTATCTTCATTGGTGGTTCAGATATGGACTCTAAAGGCGCGTCTCTATGTAAGGGATGCTCACGGTCTCTATGTAAGGGATGCCTAATTCTTTGATTAAAATTTTAATTTGGCTCATGATACTCTCATTTTCTAAAATAGGTATCAACAACAAGAAAAATTGAAAATCAAAAGCGGTGGATGAATATGTATTGGGTTTCAAAATTCTGGTGGTTCTCTAGGCCTAGTCGCTGGTCGGAGGATTATGAAAAAATAAAAAATTATATTAAATGAGTTTTGTGGAAAAGAGTAAAGTAGTTTGTTGTGGGAAAATCAAACACACCTCCTTTTTGAAGAGAGCAAAGGCATCATTAGCTTGTAGACCTTTGACGTTAAACACAAGCTCTCCCTTTCTACCCCGACAACGTTTCGCGACGCTTGCCTGGGTAGTAATGAAGATGATACAATTCCGAGAAAGTCCAGATACCAATTCAGCCTGTATCAAGTCCCATTCTTTCACAGAATGCACACCATCAATGACAACAAGGCATTTACCCTCCTCCAGAATCCGGCGACACTCTACGATAGAGTTTTTGCTTCCTAGTGTATGAAAATCATAGTCTTTGTTGGCTTCAATATACTGGGATTGAAAATTCGAAAGCAAACTCCCACAGAACTCCATCATATTGAACGGATAGGATACATCAACCCATGCGTACTTTTCAAACTGTACGTGATGTGTGTCATGTAGGATTCGGTCACAGAACAAACATTTGAGGAGATCTGTTTTCCCAACACCAGCAATCCCCCATACGGAGATAACTTGGAATTCTTCAAAACGTGCCCTGGATGTATATTGACGGAGATCATTCATTTCCGAAACACGCCCAATAGGGTGATGCTCCGTCATCCATTCTTGGGCTGCTCGCTTCTTCACATCTTTATCTAGGTGACATTGAGTTTTCTGAAATAAGAAACGGAATAGTCGTCAGAGTCATACCTAACAAACAAACAAACAAACAAACAAATTAATGACACATAATTGTCACACAGAGTAAGGTTAATAAAAGTCTTTCTTTTTGATAAGTTAAATAACATGTATCATGAAAAGAATAGCGGTAAGGTTAATTATTGAAAGATGGTAGCTTGACTTGCCTCTTTGTAGAAAGCATAAACCGAGTGGTCTGTTGAGAACTGGGTGAGCTCCCATACTCTGTATGGGTGTCCAACGGCCAGCATTGCTACCTCCAATTGCTGCGTGGAGACGATGACGCAGCTGCCATTCTTCTTCTTGGGGAGGAAATTGCTGATTGCATCCCAGTCTGTCATGGTGGACAGGCCCTCCAACACGACGAGGTACCTCTGCCCGTTAAGTTTCTTCTCAAGATCCTCCAAGCGGCGGGCCTCCAGGTTCTTCACTGGCCACTTGAACAGCGACGATGCTGATGGCAGCATGCTCCTCTTTAGGACATCCAGACCTATGATTCCTTCTCCTTCTCCTTCTCCTTCTCCTTCTTCTTTGCAAGTGTTTGCATAGAACTGATCCCCAAGCACCCGATGAACTCGTGGGGATTGAATGGATGCACGAGCTTCACCCATGCACGACAGGTGAAGTTTTGGCGGATTTTTTGGTCATTGTATGTCTTCCAAATGATGGACGCGACACCAAGGTCACTCTTACTACCCCATAACGAGATAAATCCAAGGTCATGGTGCTGATTATTCCTGGAGAGCAACTGGGAGAAATCCCCTCGCGTCTTGCTAGCCCCAGCACCGACCAGCATGGTAAGTTGTGTGGTTGCCGGTGCCTGCTGCTGCTGTTGCTGTTGCTGCATATCGGGTTTGGAACCCGTCCCGGTGTCACTGATAAGGCTGTAGCGGGTGTTCCTCATGCTCACGTCCACCACCCTAGCCTTGAGCTGCTGGATCTCACGGACCGCATCGTCCAGATGCAGCACCGGGGCAACACAAGATGGAATCATGCGGCACCAAAAGGTTGGCTTGCTGTCGAGGTGGACTACCAACTCGATGCAGTCCTCCAAGTCAAAGGCCAGATCCCGGATCTGCCTCACCCATGTTAGCACCACCGGGTTCTCCACGCGCTCCGTATTGGCCACCATAAGGAATACCTGCATCATCTGGAACTCGCTGGTAATGAAAGGAAGGTCACGCTGGGCGCTGTCGCGCAACTTGGCCTCCTCTGCAATCGCTGCCTGCGCCTTGCTTAGTGTCCCCTCCACCACGGACTTGGCCAGCCCCACCGAAAGGTTCGCCATGGCCTCTCTCTCTCTCTCTCTCTCTCTCTCTATCGATTCCTCCGAGGGTTAAGCGTTTAATTTCTTGTCTAGGTAGCGACCAATACCTCTGGCTTTGTGCACATTCGACTGTGAATGTATGGCCAACAACTAACCTGCTAGAGTAGAATGATTACTTTGCTAGTCTGTAATCCAAGGCGAAACTGAACATCACTTACTACTAAAATATACAACTATAACTAGTGGCTATGTAATTATCATCCTTGTTAGTTGTGTAAATCACATAAAACATCACTTTTGATCGCGAGGGAAACTTCTCCTCGACTAATAAGACAAAGGCACACGGATCGTGTGCTTGTTTGGGGACGCTGGGAGCCGTTGGATTGAGTAGTTGGCCACCCATGAATGAGATCTAGCCCGGCGTGATTCCATCGAGACGCATGGTTAGTGTATGTTATTAGTTGGCCATATCATTAAGAAAACTTCGGGCCGCGCTCGAGGTATTATCATTTTATATGCGTCGTTAGTGTAAGCTAGTAGAACTTTTTTTAGTTGGCAGTAGATCACATGTGCAGTAAACTGTATTGTCTCTTGTACGTCTTTTTAGGATCTCGAATGGTTTTGCATTGTATGAAAATAGAGTAAAATTATTCAGCAGTTTATTGATATATTCAAAAGTTTATTACAGCAGTCTTAAAACACTAAAAAAAGATCACACTCATGGATCACACAGAGTTACCATATGAACAAGAAACATTTGTTTTGACTGGTTGAATAATAGTACTTACACAAACGATTAGAGAACCTCAATAACTGGCATGTAGGACCGCTACGTAGCTCGACCCACATGTCATCGACCTGCTTGTGCCCAACAAATGGTCACTTAAGCTCAACTTCAGGCTCAGTCCAAGTCTACGGTGAGTATTGACTATAACGTTACTGAAATATAGGCTGCTATCGATTTTTCTAAAAACTTCTTACTGTGTTTGGCAACAGTTTGTAGCAAGTTGTTGTCATTTCGATGTCATACTTAAGGAATGACTTGATTTAGCACCCATAATGATGAATTTGAAGTATCACCGATGTTTATTCAATAATAATCACCATTTTCCCAATATGTTTAGTAGGAAAAGATTGACGAAAATGTCGTTGGTAATGACTTCATTTAGTATTCATAAGGATGGAATGTTTGTTTCGGTAAAAAATCCTTTTTACCATTTTTACGATGTGTTTACTAGGAAAATCTTAAAGAAAACGGAAAAGTTATCAAAAACTAGTATGTTATCCCGAGGATTCATGTTTAGGCTTATCAGCTGATGATAAATAGTGCAAGGCAATGCACCAAATAAAACTGGTAGTTACTTCATAAACTAGAGTATGTAGCACAAAGTCTATGAACATATATATTTAAAGTGCAAATCTCTTAATTACTTTGAAGAAACCAAACAAGGACTTGTAACAAGTTGTTGTCATCACGAGCTCAAATTGTGGTAATGATTTGATTTAGCATACATATTGATGACAAATGCGAGTTAAAAATATTGTTTTTCAATAGAAATCATTTTACCTTATTTGATTTGTTTAATTGGGAAATCTTAAAGAAGATATAAAACTTATCGAAAAATAGTTTCCTTCCACATGGTTTCATGTTTTGGATCTGTCGGCTTGTGATAAATAGTGAAATTAAATAATGCACTATATAAAAGTGGTACTTACTTCATAACTTAGAGACTATCCGGAAGGAAGTCTATGAACTTAAATATATTTAGAGTGCAAATCTATAAGTTTGAAGAAATCAAACCAAGAATATGCTTGCTTCCATACACCCGCCCCCTCTCTTCCTCCCTTGAAATAGACTTCTCAACAGGTCAAGCATTTAATTTCTTGTCTAGCTAGCGACCATATGACATATGGGCTCATTGGCATATGACAACTTTAATGTATTTTATCAACAAAGACGTATGCCTAGTGGACGGATGATACATCTGCCTTTGTGCACACTGGAATGTGAATGCATGGACAACACCTAACCTGCTAGAGTACAAGGATTACTTTGCTGGTCTGTAATATAAGGCGAAATTGAACATCACTTACTACTAAAATATATAACTATTACTAGTGGCTATGTTATTATCGTCCTTGTTAGTTGTGTAAATCACATAAAACATCACTTTTCTTCTCGAGGGAAACTTCTCCTCGACTAATAAGGCAAAGCCACACGGATCGTGTGCTTGTTTGGGGATGCTGGGAACCGTTGGATTGACTAGTTGACCACACCCTAGAAATCCATCGGTGAATGAGATCTAGCCCGGCGTGATTCCATTCAGATGCATGGTTAGTGTATGTTAGTAGTTGGCCATATCATTAAGAAGACAAGTTGGCCATATCATTAAGAAGACATGGCGCTGAGCTTGACGTATTATCATTTTGTATGCGTGGTTATTGTAAGCTAGTAGTACTTTTTTAGTAGGTAGTAGATCACATGTGCAATAAAGTCGACTCCAAATAGGACTGTATTGTCTCTTGTATGTCTTATTAGGATCTCAAATGGTTTTGCATTGTATGAAAATAGAGTAAAATTATTCAGTAGTTTATTGATATATTCAAAAGTTTATTAGAGCAGTCTTAAAACACTAAAAAAGATCACACTCATGGATCACACGGAGTTACCTCATGAAAAAGAAACATTGGTTTCGATCGGTTGAATAATAGCACTTACATAAACGATTAGATAACCTCAGTAAATGGCATGTAGGACCGCGACGTAGCTCGACCCACATGTTATTGACCAAATTGTGCCCAACAAATGGTCACTTAAGCTCAAGTCCAGGCTCATTCCAAGTCTACGACGAGTATTTACTATAACGTTACTGAAATATAGGCTGCTATCGATTTTTCTAAAAACTTCTTACTGTGTTTGGCAACAATTTGTAGCAAGACGTTGTCATTTCGATGTCATATTTAAGGAATGACTTGATTTAGCATCCATAATGATGAATTTGAAGTAACACTGATGTTTATTCAATAAAAATCACCATTTTCCCAATATGTTTAGTAGGAAAAGATTGACGAAAATGTCGTTGGTAATGACTTCATTTAGTATTCATAAGGATGGAATGTTTGTTTCGGTAAAAAATCCTTTTTACCATTTTTACGATGTGTTTACTAGGAAAATCTTAAAGAAAACGGAAAAGTTATCAAAAACTAGTATGTTATCCCGAGGATTCATGTTTAGGCTTATCAGCTGATGATAAATAGTGCAAGGCAATGCACCAAATAAAACTGGTAGTTACTTCATAAACTAGAGTATGTAGCACAAAGTCTATGAACATATATATTTAAAGTGCAAATCTCTTAATTACTTTGAAGAAACCAAACAAGGACTTGTAACAAGTTGTTGTCATCACGAGCTCAAATTGTGGTAATGATTTGATTTAGCATACATATTGATGACAAATGCGAGTTAAAAATATTGTTTTTCAATAGAAATCATTTTACCTTATTTGATTTGTTTAATTGGGAAATCTTAAAGAAGATATAAAACTTATCGAAAAATAGTTTCCTTCCACATGGTTTCATGTTTTGGATCTGTCGGCTTGTGATAAATAGTGAAATTAAATAATGCACTATATAAAAGTGGTACTTACTTCATAACTTAGAGACTATCCGGAAGGAAGTCTATGAACTTAAATATATTTAGAGTGCAAATCTATAAGTTTGAAGAAATCAAACCAAGAATATGCTTGCTTCCATACACCCGCCCCCTCTCTTCCTCCCTTGAAATAGACTTCTCAACAGGTCAAGCATTTAATTTCTTGTCTAGCTAGCGACCATATGACATATGGGCTCATTGGCATATGACAACTTTAATGTATTTTATCAACAAAGACGTATGCCTAGTGGACGGATGATACATCTGCCTTTGTGCACACTGGAATGTGAATGCATGGACAACACCTAACCTGCTAGAGTACAAGGATTACTTTGCTGGTCTGTAATATAAGGCGAAATTGAACATCACTTACTACTAAAATATATAACTATTACTAGTGGCTATGTTATTATCGTCCTTGTTAGTTGTGTAAATCACATAAAACATCACTTTTCTTCTCGAGGGAAACTTCTCCTCGACTAATAAGGCAAAGCCACACGGATCGTGTGCTTGTTTGGGGATGCTGGGAACCGTTGGATTGACTAGTTGACCACATCCTAGAAATCCATCGGTGAATGAGATCTAGCCCGGCGTGATTCCATTCAGATGCATGGTTAGTGTATGTTAGTAGTTGGCCATATCATTAAGAAGACAAGTTGGCCATATCATTAAGAAGACATGGCGCTGAGCTTGACGTATTATCATTTTGTATGCGTGGTTATTGTAAGCTAGTAGTACTTTTTTAGTAGGTAGTAGATCACATGTGCAATAAAGTCGACTCCAAATAGGACTGTATTGTCTCTTGTATGTCTTATTAGGATCTCAAATGGTTTTGCATTGTATGAAAATAGAGTAAAATTATTCAGTAGTTTATTGATATATTCAAAAGTTTATTAGAGCAGTCTTAAAACACTAAAAAAGATCACACTCATGGATCACACGGAGTTACCTCATGAAAAAGAAACATTGGTTTCGATCGGTTGAATAATAGCACTTACATAAACGATTAGATAACCTCAGTAAATGGCATGTAGGACCGCGACGTAGCTCGACCCACATGTTATTGACCAAATTGTGCCCAACAAATGGTCACTTAAGCTCAAGTCCAGGCTCATTCCAAGTCTACGACGAGTATTTACTATAACGTTACTGAAATATAGGCTGCTATCGATTTTTCTAAAAACTTCTTACTGTGTTTGGCAACAATTTGTAGCAAGACGTTGTCATTTCGATGTCATATTTAAGGAATGACTTGATTTAGCATCCATAATGATGAATTTGAAGTAACACTGATGTTTATTCAATAAAAATCACCATTTTCCCAATATGTTTAGTAGGAAAAGATTGACGAAAATGTCGTTGGTAATGACTTCATTTAGTATTCATAAGGATGGAATGTTTGTTTCGGTAAAAATCCTTTTTACCATTTTTACGATGTGTTTACTAGGAAAATCTTAAAGAAAACGGAAAAGTTATCAAAAACTAGTATGTTATCCCGAGGATTCATGTTTAGGCTTATCAGCTGATGATAAATAGTGCAAGGCAATGCACCAAATAAAACTGGTAGTTACTTCATAAACTAGAGTATGTAGCACAAAGTCTATGAACATATATATTTAAAGTGCAAATCTCTTAATTACTTTGAAGAAACCAAACAAGGACTTGTAACAAGTTGTTGTCATCACGAGCTCAAATTGTGGTAATGATTTGATTTAGCATACATATTGATGACAAATGCGAGTTAAAAATATTGTTTTTCAATAGAAATCATTTTACCTTATTTGATTTGTTTAATTGGGAAATCTTAAAGAAGATATAAAACTTATCGAAAAATAGTTTCCTTCCACATGGTTTCATGTTTTGGATCTGTCGGCTTGTGATAAATAGTGAAATTAAATAATGCACTATATAAAAGTGGTACTTACTTCATAACTTAGAGACTATCCGGAAGGAAGTCTATGAACTTAAATATATTTAGAGTGCAAATCTATAAGTTTGAAGAAATCAAACCAAGAATATGCTTGCTTCCATACACCCGCCCCCTCTCTTCCTCCCTTGAAATAGACTTCTCAACAGGTCAAGCATTTAATTTCTTGTCTAGCTAGCGACCATATGACATATGGGCTCATTGGCATATGACAACTTTAATGTATTTTATCAACAAAGACGTATGCCTAGTGGACGGATGATACATCTGCCTTTGTGCACACTGGAATGTGAATGCATGGACAACACCTAACCTGCTAGAGTACAAGGATTACTTTGCTGGTCTGTAATATAAGGCGAAATTGAACATCACTTACTACTAAAATATATAACTATTACTAGTGGCTATGTTATTATCGTCCTTGTTAGTTGTGTAAATCACATAAAACATCACTTTTCTTCTCGAGGGAAACTTCTCCTCGACTAATAAGGCAAAGCCACACGGATCGTGTGCTTGTTTGGGGATGCTGGGAACCGTTGGATTGACTAGTTGACCACACCCTAGAAATCCATCGGTGAATGAGATCTAGCCCGGCGTGATTCCATTCAGATGCATGGTTAGTGTATGTTAGTAGTTGGCCATATCATTAAGAAGACAAGTTGGCCATATCATTAAGAAGACATGGCGCTGAGCTTGACGTATTATCATTTTGTATGCGTGGTTATTGTAAGCTAGTAGTACTTTTTTAGTAGGTAGTAGATCACATGTGCAATAAAGTCGACTCCAAATAGGACTGTATTGTCTCTTGTATGTCTTATTAGGATCTCAAATGGTTTTGCATTGTATGAAAATAGAGTAAAATTATTCAGTAGTTTATTGATATATTCAAAAGTTTATTAGAGCAGTCTTAAAACACTAAAAAAGATCACACTCATGGATCACACGGAGTTACCTCATGAAAAAGAAACATTGGTTTCGATCGGTTGAATAATAGCACTTACATAAACGATTAGATAACCTCAGTAAATGGCATGTAGGACCGCGACGTAGCTCGACCCACATGTTATTGACCAAATTGTGCCCAACAAATGGTCACTTAAGCTCAAGTCCAGGCTCATTCCAAGTCTACGACGAGTATTTACTATAACGTTACTGAAATATAGGCTGCTATCGATTTTTCTAAAAACTTCTTACTGTGTTTGGCAACAATTTGTAGCAAGACGTTGTCATTTCGATGTCATATTTAAGGAATGACTTGATTTAGCATCCATAATGATGAATTTGAAGTAACACTGATGTTTATTCAATAAAAATCACCATTTTCCCAATATGTTTAGTAGGAAAAGATTGACGAAAATGTCGTTGGTAATGACTTCATTTAGTATTCATAAGGATGGAATGTTTGTTTCGGTAAAAAATCCTTTTTACCATTTTTACGATGTGTTTACTAGGAAAATCTTAAAGAAAACGGAAAAGTTATCAAAAACTAGTATGTTATCCCGAGGATTCATGTTTAGGCTTATCAGCTGATGATAAATAGTGCAAGGCAATGCACCAAATAAAACTGGTAGTTACTTCATAAACTAGAGTATGTAGCACAAAGTCTATGAACATATATATTTAAAGTGCAAATCTCTTAATTACTTTGAAGAAACCAAACAAGGACTTGTAACAAGTTGTTGTCATCACGAGCTCAAATTGTGGTAATGATTTGATTTAGCATACATATTGATGACAAATGCGAGTTAAAAATATTGTTTTTCAATAGAAATCATTTTACCTTATTTGATTTGTTTAATTGGGAAATCTTAAAGAAGATATAAAACTTATCGAAAAATAGTTTCCTTCCACATGGTTTCATGTTTTGGATCTGTCGGCTTGTGATAAATAGTGAAATTAAATAATGCACTATATAAAAGTGGTACTTACTTCATAACTTAGAGACTATCCGGAAGGAAGTCTATGAACTTAAATATATTTAGAGTGCAAATCTATAAGTTTGAAGAAATCAAACCAAGAATATGCTTGCTTCCATACACCCGCCCCCTCTCTTCCTCCCTTGAAATAGACTTCTCAACAGGTCAAGCATTTAATTTCTTGTCTAGCTAGCGACCATATGACATATGGGCTCATTGGCATATGACAACTTTAATGTATTTTATCAACAAAGACGTATGCCTAGTGGACGGATGATACATCTGCCTTTGTGCACACTGGAATGTGAATGCATGGACAACACCTAACCTGCTAGAGTACAAGGATTACTTTGCTGGTCTGTAATATAAGGCGAAATTGAACATCACTTACTACTAAAATATATAACTATTACTAGTGGCTATGTTATTATCGTCCTTGTTAGTTGTGTAAATCACATAAAACATCACTTTTCTTCTCGAGGGAAACTTCTCCTCGACTAATAAGGCAAAGCCACACGGATCGTGTGCTTGTTTGGGGATGCTGGGAACCGTTGGATTGACTAGTTGACCACATCCTAGAAATCCATCGGTGAATGAGATCTAGCCCGGCGTGATTCCATTCAGATGCATGGTTAGTGTATGTTAGTAGTTGGCCATATCATTAAGAAGACAAGTTGGCCATATCATTAAGAAGACATGGCGCTGAGCTTGACGTATTATCATTTTGTATGCGTGGTTATTGTAAGCTAGTAGTACTTTTTTAGTAGGTAGTAGATCACATGTGCAATAAAGTCGACTCCAAATAGGACTGTATTGTCTCTTGTATGTCTTATTAGGATCTCAAATGGTTTTGCATTGTATGAAAATAGAGTAAAATTATTCAGTAGTTTATTGATATATTCAAAAGTTTATTAGAGCAGTCTTAAAACACTAAAAAAGATCACACTCATGGATCACACGGAGTTACCTCATGAAAAAGAAACATTGGTTTCGATCGGTTGAATAATAGCACTTACATAAACGATTAGATAACCTCAGTAAATGGCATGTAGGACCGCGACGTAGCTCGACCCACATGTTATTGACCAAATTGTGCCCAACAAATGGTCACTTAAGCTCAAGTCCAGGCTCATTCCAAGTCTACGACGAGTATTTACTATAACGTTACTGAAATATAGGCTGCTATCGATTTTTCTAAAAACTTCTTACTGTGTTTGGCAACAATTTGTAGCAAGACGTTGTCATTTCGATGTCATATTTAAGGAATGACTTGATTTAGCATCCATAATGATGAATTTGAAGTAACACTGATGTTTATTCAATAAAAATCACCATTTTCCCAATATGTTTAGTAGGAAAAGATTGACGAAAATTTCATTGGTAATGACTTCATTTAGTATCTATAATGATGGAATGTTTGTTTCAGTAAAAATCCTTTTCACCATTTTTACGATGTGTTTACTAGCAAAATCTTAAAGAAAATGTAAAAATTATCAAAAACTAGTATGCTATCCCGAGGATTCATGTTTGGGCCTATCAGCTGGTGATAAATAGTGCAAGGCAATGCACCAAATATAATTGGTAGTTACTTCACAAACTAGATGTAGCAACAAGTCTATGAACATATATATTTGGAGTGCAAATCTCTTAATTATTTTGAAAAACCAAACTAGGACTTGTATCAAGTTGTCATCATCACGAGCTCATATTGTGGTAATGATTTGATTTAGCATCCACATTGATGACCAATGCGAGTTAAACATACTATTTTTTCAATAGAAATCATTTTACCTTTTTTGATTTGTTTAACTGGGAAATCTTAAAGAAAATGTAAAACTTATCAAAAACTAGTTTCCTTCCGCATGGATTCATGTTTGGATCTCTCGGCTTATGATAAATAGTGAAATTAAATAATGCACTATATAAAAGTGGTATTTACTTCATAATTTAGAGACTATCTCAAATGAAGTCTATGAACTTATATATATTTAGAGTGCAAATCTATAAGTTTGAAGAAATCAAACCAAGAATAGGTTTGCTTCAATACACCCGCCCCCACTCTTCCTCCCCTGAAATCGACTTCTCTACATGTCAATTATTTAATTTCTTGTCTAGCTAGCAACCATATGACATATGGGCTGTATTTTATCAACAAAGACGTATGCCTAGTGGACGGCCAATACATCTGCCTTTGTGCACACTGGAATGTGAATGCATGGCTAACACCTAACCTGCTAGAGTACAAGGATTACTTTGCGGGTATGTAATCCAAGGAGAAACTGAACATCACTTACTACTAAAATATATAACTATTACTAGTGGCTATGTTATTATCGTCCTTGTTAGTTGTGTAAATCACATAAAACATCACTTTTGACCTCGAGGGAAACTTCTCCTCGACTAATAAGGCAAAGCCACACGGATCGTGTGCTTGTTTGGGGATGCTAGGAGCCGTTGGATTGACTAGTTGGCCACATCCTAGAAATCCACCGATGAATGAGATCTAGCCCGACGTGATTCCATCGAGACGCATGGTTAGTGTATGTTAGTAGTTGGCCATATCAGTAAGAAGACAAGTTGGCCATATCATTAAGAAGACTTGGCGCAACACTCGAGGTATTATCATTTTGTATGCGTGGTTAGTGTAAGCTAGTAGTAATTTTTTTAGTTGGCAGTAGATCACATGTGCAATAAAGTGGACTCCAAATAGGACTGTATTGTCTCTTGTATGTCTTATTAGGATCTCAAATGGTTTTGCACTGTATGAAAATAGAGGAAAATTATTCAGCAGTTTATTGATATATTCAAAAGTTTATTACAACAGTCTTAAAACACTAAAAAAGATCACACTCATGGATCACATGGAGTTACCTCATGAAAAAGAAACATTGGTTTTGATCGGTTGAACGATAGCACTTACACAAACAATTGGATAACCTCAGTAAATGGCATGTAGGACCACGACGTAGCTCGACCCACATGTCATCGACCTACTTTTTCCCAACAAATGGTCACTTAAGATCAAGTCCATGCTCAGTCCAAGTCGACGATGAGTATTTTTCTTTGACTCACTAAGTTTTTGTTCGATTTTATGACTCCATCAAATAATCGGGGGCTACTCCTAAGAATAGCATTGGTCGCACACCCAAAGATTTTTCGGGGCCAATGTTAGTCCACCAATCGCACACGCAAGGGTAGCATGCCTCGACTCCTTCAAATCCACGATTTGATTACAGACTGAGGTGCTACTCCCATAGGGAGTAGTGGAAGCTCAATCGATAACATATGGCCATCGACAGCAGTTACAGGAATTCAAAGTCCCCACTTGAGTCGACGACTCGAATAGGCACTCGGGGGCTACTCCTATAGGGAGTGTTGGTCGTGCTCCCTACTCAAGGTTGGGGAATTTGCCAAAAAAATCCATTTTGTTTTTATCCTCCTTCATAACTAGATTGACATAGGGTTATTCATTCTATCCTAGGATAATTGACGAGAGTTATCCCCACGACAGTGAAATCTGATTGGAAAGGCACCCTCCCTAGGACTTATGCTTCTTTCCCTCTTTCAAACTTGGTTGGCACCATCCCGCTCTGCTTTTGATGGTTTGGACATTTGCAAATAAAGCTACCCCACACCAGACTCTAAGTCGTCGCGAACCTTTGTATTTTATTGTGGGTTGTGCATTAGGTGATATCATGACTCTACGGATCATGGATGCCTCCACTTCCCCCTTTAAGGTTAGACTCTAAGGTCGGACGTAGGTGTTGCAACAGACTTGTGGGTGGCGGAACGAGATGCGTAAAAGACTCCACTAACTATTTGTGACACCACTGACATCATGATACTAAGCTAGTTGATGGAAGTGGTTGTAATGATAAAACTTGACTAAGAAGATAACCACATCCATCAACTATATCAAGTCATATGATGCCACTCACCAAACATAGTCATTGTAGAATCATCTTTCTTTCTTGTGGGAGAACGTTAGAAGCCTACTCAAGCCTCCTTTAATGCCATCCATCTGGTATGGTCGTGGAGATTTCACGAGTGTGGTCGACCCAGCGGTACAGATGTTTTGGAGCCCTTTAAGGCATTGTTCAGAGTTGGAAATGTGTCGGATTCACTTCTGCATAAGAAGTTATAGGATCTGTTAGTGGCTACAATGGGAATGTGTGTGTAGAGTGAAATGAAGAGGGAGTCTTATCTTGTGTCATTGTCTTGGTACCGGTGGCATGAGTTAAAACCCCTGCAAGTGGATAATTGTCGTGACATCTTGAGAGTATATTTGTTATACTAGCCTTGTCCCTGGGTCAAAGGACGTGTTTGGGTTAGGTCACATCATCCGTTTCGTTGTGTCAACACATGGAGAGATAATTCTAAAATATGTTAACTAAGACATCCTTGAGTATGGGTGGCTGATACTAGAAGTCATGGGAATGACTAGGAAGAAACAACAAAAGTAAAGAGTAAGAAAGTGTTTACTCCCTTCTACCCAAGGTAAGAAGGTATTTAGCTTGGTCTCGCAATTTATATTCTGAAATTATGAGATGGCATATAGATAGTCCTTGCTTAAGTTTTGATTTTTATTCTTGCGAGTACATTCAAAGAACTCATCTGACGTTGTTATGCCAGTGTCTAAACACCCCGTACCAGAGTAACAGTTCTACAACAACTAGGACCAGTGTTCCAGACAAAATCCACGGACGAAAACCCGCCTTCCGTTGCAAAGAATCTAGAGGCTAGGAGTTGAAGAAAAATAATGTGAACATTGTTTTGTGTGCATGTTGCGCGGTGGTTGCAACCTCCCCATCTTATTGTAATCTATGAACCTATCAGATTCTAAAGCCTTAAATAAATATTGGTTTTATCTTTGTTTATCATGTGCCATATTGCCATTGTTCTTTGGCATGGAATATGAGGTTACTTGGTCAAACGGAATGGGGAGCCATATGTATGATTCGGCCTATTTGAAAATGTCAGTAGCTTTCGGTAAATCATTACATTTATACTCCTAGATGGATCGGACGCCAGCTACTGTTTCTTCTAGCTAACTTGTCGTTTCTTTAATTGGATTTTTTACATGTGGGACCTTTCCTTTGTCCCGTCAGCAGTGACACAAAAAAAAAATTCTGCCTTCTTACCTGTGGGACCTATCACAGAATCTCATCGGCAATGATAAAATCAAATAGATATGTTTTCATTCCGACATTGGGAATCCAACACTTAGTCCCATCAGCAGATCAACCGCGCCACAATCAGTCGTGGTAGCTTTTTTGTAGACAATAGCACGAGCAAGGAGATTAGGCATCAACCACCAGCGGCAGGGGGCTAGTCGCTCGGATGGGAGGGGACTGGTTGAGATGCCGAGGGCTCGTCAGCAGTGTGGCCCGGAACGTTTTATGTGTCTCACCTCATCGCCTTGCATATGGAACATTTTTTCCTCTCTAGTGGTAGGCAGCATATTTTGAGGTGCTTAAATCTGCAAAAAAAAAGTTAAACCTTTGTTGGCTGTATATGAAATAAAGAGAGAGAAATCTTGGCCTCATTTGTGTGGATAACTTTGGCAAAAAAATATATTCAGACGGACAAGTAGGCAGCTACTAATATAAACAAGCTCCAACTTGGCAGGCCACAGGCGGCTCAAAAAGAAAAGAGAAAAGGTCTGAATCTCAATCACAGCTTCGGAGCAAGGTCGTGTGTCTAATGGTGGGTTGAGCCCCGATCGACGCGACGACGAGCAGGACGACACAAGGAAAGGAAACGAAGATCAGGTTAGAGTCGATGTTTGGTTCCAATAGGAAGACATTTCCTTTTTGCGGGGTCTTTAAGGACTTTTTTCCCACAGGAATTCCTGTAATATTCCTCCAAAAAGTTCCTGCCGTGATATATTGTTTGTCTTTGGATTTCTGGTGGATCGACGCAGCAGTACACCTGGATCTAACTAATGATCTGAATCCCCACTCCTCACTTGGATCCGCTGCCTCGCTCAGTGTAGACATCTGAAACTGGCCATCACTACGCACCAGGTATAGGTCCCTCCTCATCATAACTTTAACTTCGGTGCTTTTGCAAATGATTTTATCGCTTAATTACTAGCTGGGATTACTCGTTTTTTACTTTCCCTTGCTCTTGTTCCAAGGGCACCACCATACACTACAGCAAATGGCTCGCAAAAAGATGGCCACAAGAGAGGACCTGGAGTACATGCTAATTAGTGAACTCGCCGAGCCCAAGCCCCTGCCTTATCCACTTTTGAATGAAATCACCAATGAATTTAGTGTGGAAATTGGAAGGGGTCGATCTGCTGTGGTTTATAAGGTATACGCGCCTTCACAAGCTTAAGTGCACTGTCATAATTACGGTTGACAATTTAGTATTTACCCGACAGAAAAATTAAAGTTGACGTTGAAGAGGAAGCTGATGCTAACTGTGCATGTTGTGAGTTTTGTGACTACAGGGATCCATCGGCAATCACAAGGTCGCTGTGAAGAAGCTGTTCGTAGCACCGACACAGTCAGAACTATTCAAGACGGAGATTAAAATCCTAATGAAGGTTAAACACAAGAATGTTCTTCGGATTCTAAGTTATTCTTCCGAGTCAATGGCGTTCCACAATAATCAGAAAGGGGAAATAATCCAGTCAAAAACACAAGATAGCATGATTTGTTTTGAATATCTACCTGCAACCCTTTCCACCTATATCAAAGGTAGGGTCATGTATACAAAGTAATATTTCTTTGTTTAGGACTATCTGCCTCGAACACTTACAATACAAGTTACTTGCCGTGTCTTTTTTTTTTTTAAAGAAGTGTGCTAGTGGAAGCCCATACAGTGTTTTTTTTAAATAATAAAAACTCAAATATGCATCCGTGAGGTCTTGAACCTAGTTGCCTTTTTTTTGAATGCAACCTAGTTCCCTGGGTTGTACATCGACTTCCTTAACTCACTTGTACTCTCTAAGACTGCAATATTAAGTTCATCAGGTATCCTAATTATTAATCCCCTTCTATGTGTCCACATTATAGATCAATCTCATGGACCTATATGGAGTCAATGCTATCAAATAATTTGTGGCGTTTGCGAGGGCTTACATCAACTTCATGAGGCTGATATTATTCATGGTGATCTGAAACATCAAAATATTCTTATCAATGTCGACATGTGCCCCAAAATTGCTGATTTTGGCCTCGCAAAGTGCTTGGATAAATCTCAATCCAAGGATTCTAATGAAGACACACATCGAAGTAATGGAACAAGGTAAGCTAGTTCAGCCGCTTCAGAGCTCATCAACTATCCTGTCAAGTGTGATTTATATTGAACGCTCTCTGCACATTCAGCATAGTAAATATCTACTTACAGAGGATACATGGCACCGGAATTATTGCTTGGTAATGCAATCAGTAAAAAATCTGATTTGTACAGCCTTGGTGTTATAATTAGGGATATACTGCAAGGGAGTCTTGAAGCCATTGACAATGTAAGAACTATTTATATCACCTTATGATTTCAAAATAATTATGTCATCCATTGCATAATATAGATATTTATTTTTCTAACATATATCCAGAGGTAGCAAACCGTACATCAGGAACACAGTATCGTTAGATCCATCATTTAAATATGTTTCAAATTAACACGGTACATATGGAGACACTGACGTACACATGTGCACTAACCCCTCTTAATATACATACACACACACCCTATCGTTACCCTTACGAGCATCTCAGAGAGACTGGTGTCAAGAATATCGACATCGGCAAAGTCGTAAAAGGCACCTCTTAATTGATAGGCAAACTATCTCTGAACTGATAGCCCAATTGTATCCCATACAAAGTATGATTTCAGAAATCATAAAGTAAATCCAAAAAGAGGGAGCACCCATGCTAAATCTAGGGCATAAACCCAGCCTTAGTTTGTCATTAAATATATTTTTATTGTATCGATTTGGTACTGTGGATGTCAAATGTTGCTCACTAAACTTGGTACTAAAAAACATACTTTATACTGGAGAAAAGAGGGAGCATAGGTTTTATCTACTAATAATTGTAGTCATGAACTGGCTGCAGAAGAGACAAACACAAATAATTGTAGCCATGGGAGAAAAGGAACTATATTTATAAACAAAACAAAAAGTATAAATAACAAAATTTTGAGCATATGCATTATATTTGGCGATTGGATATTGGCTCATAATGACCCGAACTAATCCTCCAGACTCTCTCTCTCTCTCTCTCTCTCTCTCTCTCTCTCTCTCTCTCTCCCTCCCTCTCCCTCCCTCTCTCATGGTGAAGGAAAGTGTTGCTGACCTTGATTTATGATCTCTTATATGTCTATCCATCACATATAACATATAATACATATGAGGGAGAGGGAAGGAATACATATGTCTATCCGCATCGGCCCAAGCCTCCGGCGACGGGCCTCGCTCCGCTCCGTCAGAAGTTGGCCTCTACTTTGTAGAATTTGGATCAACATATAACAAACTCCACCTTGAGACAAATTCCTTCTTGTAGCATCAACGGTAATCATCTCCCTGAACAAACAAAGAAAACACTTTCGGCGCCAATAGCCACTTGGGCTAATCAGTTATACCAACTAAGCTTGAGCATAGCTCAAACTTAGCAACAGGAACAGGCTTTGTCATCATATCAGCAGGATTATCATGAGTGCTTATCTTGCATACCTTCAGTGTACCTTGTGCAACAACATCACGAACATAATGGTACTTGATATCAATGTGCTTTGTTCTCTCATGGAACATCTGATCCTTAGTAAGGTAAATAGCACTTTGACTGTCATAGAACAGGTTAATGCAAGAATCATCCTGACAAAGCTCAGCATACAAACCTTTCAACCAAACAGACTCTTTGCAAGCTTCAGCAACAGCCATATATTCTGCTTCGGTTGTAGATAAAGCAACAACTGGTTGCAGCGTTGTCTTCCAACTCACGGCACATCCACCTACCGTGAACACATAACCTGTGAGGGACCTCCTCTTATCCAAGTCGGCAGCAAAATCTGAATCCACATAGCCTGCGAGTCCTTCATCAGTCTTGCCAAACTTCAAGCAAGCATTGGATGTGCCACGAAGGTACCTGAAAATCCACTGAACAACTTTCCAATGTTCTTTACCAGGATTAGCCATGTAACGACTCAGCAAACTCATAGCATATGATAAATCAGGGCGAGAACAAACCATGGCATACATCAAGGAACCAACAGCACTAGAATAAGGAACTCGAGACATGTACTCAATATCTTCATCAGAACTAGGACATTGCAATGCTGACAATTTAAAGTGAGGAGCAACAGGAGTACTAACTGACTTTGCATCATGCATATTAAAACGTTGAAGAACTTTTTCAACGTAACTTTGCTGACTAAGAAACAACAACCTAGATTTTCTGTCTCGTTTAATTTCCATACCTAGGATTTTCTTAGCAGCACCAAGATCTTTCATCTCAAATTCACTACTTAGGTGTGCCTTCAAAGTAGTGATTTCTTTCATGCTCTTGGCAGCAATTAACATATCATCAACATATAACAGCAAGTAAATAGGTGACTCATTAACAAACTTTATATAAACACAGCTATCAAACTGAGATCGGCCCAAGCCTCCGGCGACGGGCCTCGCTCCGCTCCGTCAGAAGTTGGCCTCTACTTTGTAGAATTTGGATCAACATATAACAGGCATGTCGGTGATGATCGTTGCTTGAAGGCGTCCCTTATGGCGGCGATGATGTTGAAGTCTTGATGTTGGAGAAGTCGGCGTAGTAGTGTTCCACACCGGCTTGACGTGTGGATGATGTCGATCGTTTGTTCGTGGATGTGCTCGACGATGATCATGGCTAGTGACGTAGTCGTACAGCTTGATTCTTTCTCTCAGCTTGTTGTAGTTTAACTCGGTTTGATGCAATGAAGATCGGTACAGCTTGATGACGCGGGCTCCTGGGTGCTTGAGGATGATGTAGACCCAGGAGCCTGAAGTCTCTACAGCATGCAAGCAATTTGCTTTAGAGCGCCTGGTGCTTGACGTCAGGTCCGTGGCCATGTTGCTTTGCATGCTCATGAAGTGGAGGAATCTCTAATTGGCTCGTCCTTGCGTGCACGTGGTGGAGATCTGTAAGGGCAACCGCAAAACCTCAGATCGATCTCTCGTGAAGGCGCGTGGACGTATTTTGTTGATGACGATCTTGCCGGCGGATCCCGGAGGTACTGGATGTTGCAAAGGAGATCTGCACCATGCTGCTTATCGGAGCGATAAGCGAATTTAGGGATTTATTTGGCTAATAATTTGATCTAATCTATAAACAAAATTTGGATCTAATCTAGTCGAAAGAACTGATCCGATCTTTCATAGAAACCGAGTGCCGCGTCCCCGAGGAGAGAGATTGATCTTCTCGGGGGCGGCGCGCGATGCGGAAGTGGTGGAAGGTCTAGGATCGGCGATGTGAGGCTAACCGTTCTGATACCACGTGGAAAATATTGATTTCCTAATATTTCGGTGTATTGATTTGACCGTCGTGGGGATATATATAGAGTTACAAGGGGTAGGTAGACGTGGAGTACAAGATGATCTTAGAGTCCTACTCTGTCTCATATACGTAGATGTATCCGTATTCTAACACTTTCCTGTTAGTTTCTAACCCAATTTTATTTTCCTTAGACCTAGTTCCCAGGCCTTGAATTGTAGAGCAACCTATATCTCAGTTCCATCCTATCTATAAAAAAAGAGAAATTTTTTGGATTTGAAGAAAAAAAATTCTATTAATTTGCATTTTCCATTTATTTGGTTAGTTTTTCTTAATGAAATTGAAATTATTAACTAAAGGGCAAATAGAAATAAAGAAACAACTTTGCTGACCATGATAGATTTTTATCTAGGAAGAAGAGTCCTCTTAATATTTATCTAGTCTTATATGGGTTTCGGTATATTGAAATATAAACAGAAAAGGGAAAATAGAGGATAGGCTCATTACTTAACAAAAAAGGATATGGAAATAGCAAAAGCAAAATAAAGAAAAAAACTCGGTCCTATGTATTAATCCAAATGGCTAGTATCTTTCTTTGCACCTATGATAGTTGTCAGTTGGCAAATGGATTGTCCAATATGACACTTTTTCCAAGAAAAAAAAACTCTCTACTAGATACATCGGCAAATATGTAGCTCTACAGGCCAGCGATGACATTCGATGAAGCACTGTGCGTATTTAATGACCGTAAATTGTGTACCTCTATGTATGGTGACAAAGACAGGTAAGGGGGTCAAGTTGGGTGACTAACCATGTATTTTAACTCTATGTTGGGCCCTTTAAAGCTTTGTGAAGATCTTTCCTGTTAGTTTATTGCTAGATATACTAAGTACTTTAATTCCCTAACCCAAACTGATTTTGCTTGTTAATTTTTTGTGAGTCGTAATTTAAGGTTGCATTTTGGTAGGTACCTCATAGTTGTACCAAGAGGTTTGGCGGATTGCTGACAGATGCAGAGTTGGATCAGATAGGAAAATGCACTCAGATTGGGATCGAGTGCAGAGACGAGAAGGATACGAAGAGGCCTGATACAAAGCAAATACTGGCAAGGCTTGGAGTTGAGACGTGCAGTACACAGGTAAGGTCAAAATTCGAGAAATTCATTTCTTTTGTGACACTCAACCTCAACCAGACGATCGAATGCCCATGACCTGTAAGACCCATCAGGTAACCCGACCTAACGGCGCGCATGTTGAGATGTCGGGGGCGTGCTCTAACAAATCTCGTTATCGTCATCATGCCGTGTGATTGCTTTGTTCGTTGATAAATCGATTGTGTACCAACAACTTCGACACTAAGCGTGAAATACATGTTGTATAGAACGTAATATCCTTCAAATAAAAATAAAAATTCTAACCGTGCCTGTTGTTGTTGTTGTGCAGGAAACGCAGGACTACATCAGCAAGTTACTTCACGTACAGCCGACTGTGCTCGTGTTTGTGGTCGACTCGCAAGCCGGGAAGTGGATCCTATGCCCGCTGCAGTTAGAAAACCGCACAGATAAACCTATCGCATTTAAGCTTAGTACAACAGAGAGTGTGGACACACTGGACTGGTCGGAGCACTTTATGACTAGGCTACCGCTAGACGGCGTTATCCCGGCACGATCAACTTACACTATCATTCTTACAGTGTGCGAGTGGAAGGTACCAACCAAAAGAATTTGCGAGATGATCTTGGAGAGCTGTATATCACCTTATAACCATATCACCAAGTTCAGAGACGATAAAGAGTGGGTGGAAAACTTTGAATCTCATAAGGCAACTAATGCGGTGGATAAGGTGAAGCTGGCCGCCTTTTTGTCAAGTAAACATCGGCCTCAGGTGAGAAACCAGCTTTTTTATTTCTGAATGACCTGTTCAGTGTTTTATTTATGCATATCGGAATGACCTGTTTCTCTTGGCGTGTGTAATCATGTTGCAGCAATCCGAGCCGTGCGTCAAGGTACTGTTTTATTTATCCTACTGATTGCGTGTTTCTTGTTTGTAAGTTGTGTGAATGCATCCTAACCATACATAACTCTTTGTTGAATCAGACAGTATCCTTGGAGAAACAAACCAACATTCTTTATTCCCTGGACGCACATCCCACAAATCCATGGTCTGTGAATGTAGATAATGCTCCTTTTCTTTTTTTCTAAGCTATCTTCCTATGTTGACTATGTTTGAAGATAAATGCATCTCCCTTTCTATAGCGTGCAAATCTTTTGAGCTCAGTTTTTTAATTTTATCATTAAGGAAAACCTTGATTGTTTTAAACTTACAAAGTCGTTAATTGTGTATTACAGGATCATAACCGGTCATGACTTTGGCCATGTTCGCATTTGGAACCACGAGACAAAGGCAAGCGACTTTAGTTGCTACACTAGATTAGCATGTCATTTATAGACTTAAAGTTGCAATATAAAACAACAAACGAGCTCACTTAGTTGGGATAAAATTTCCACTCTGCCATACTTGACTGGCTATCGTCTATATCTAATTTGCTAGTCCCAAGTAAACCTATTTTACAGCACATGCAACTACGCGACATCACCTTGATTAGGTTTTACAACAAATTACATGGACTTACTTCCTCCAGTACATACCCAGTTCCCTTCTACTAGATTGCTACAGGACTTTTCGAACTCCTTTCAACTGGTAACTGAGGGCACATGTGAAGAATTTAGACACTCTGTAGGTATGAGTTCTGGAGTTGTTTGGTCTACCCAAAAATAACAAATAGCATGGTCCTCCTGCATTTGGCCCAACCTTTATTGCAGCTTTGTATTTCAAAGTTTCAAAACATCTAAGATAAAGAATTGTATACATGTTACACACTTTTTTAATTCATTTGATCTTAATCTTTTTTCTCAAGAACTATCCACTATAACGTGCAAGGTGTCATCTAATTTCGTGAACTATTTTCATCAATACAAAATAAGGTTGATTGTTTCAAATAGGCTAACGAGAACCTTGTATTAATTTCTAAAAGTCTGATGGTTTCTGTATTCCATGGATTTGATGGGACCCCATAAATAAAAAATATCACTGGAACTAGAAGATTCCACGTTCTTTTTTCTGTTTCATGCATTGGCAAATTAAACATCCTACTTTCTGTGACTAGACTAACAAAATATATATTTTTTGCAGACCTTGCTTAATTCATTTAAAGTCTCGCGAGGACCAGGCATGCTCCCTTTTTCACTTCTATGTTGATTATTATTCTTCATTCATGTAATGGCAAGCTAATATCACTATCTATCTTACTGTAGTTTATTTTGTAATTTGTTTATTAAAAAAGACAAAAGATTTACCCACATCGCATTAACTAAGAAAAATGGGCTAAATAGTACAAAAATCCACCCGACCATCATGGAACATGACTGCCTCTAGGGAACGATCCAACATGGCTCACATCTCATACACCACACACACAACCAAAAAGAAGCATACCATTTAGGATGCACACCCAACATCATCGTCATTAACCGTTTGTTAGCACGTGATTCTAACTTTAGCAAAGATCACCACCGATGATTCTCTTAGTGCAACAGACACATGTAGCCGTACTAAATTTAGCGAAGAATCAGCAAGATTTGTGCTTTGGCTCTAAGGATGATCCATGAAGGAGAAGGCCTGGCGCCCAAGAGCCGACTGACACACTACTTCCCATGAGTGCAATATCACTCGGTCCATATATCGTTTCCATGCAAGCTATCGATGAAACTAGGAAACAACCAACACAACACACTCAACACATGTCCCTTCTATTGGTCCAACCCTAAGATTGATGCCCTCGTGTGGGATACAACTAAAGCCATTGTCATTGTTGGATCTGG
This sequence comes from Avena eriantha, assembly GCA_910589775.1. Taxonomy (NCBI): domain Eukaryota; kingdom Viridiplantae; phylum Streptophyta; class Magnoliopsida; order Poales; family Poaceae; genus Avena; species Avena eriantha. The sequence continues at coordinate 478,993,935 of OU342745.1, forward strand.
TGTGGAGGACATCTACAGTTCAACACATTCATAAAAAATAGCTGCACAATATCTTTGTTCTTGGCTCCGGCAATCGTGCGAAATAAGACATCTCTCGGTATCGAATCATGAGTGCTACATAAGTATGCCTTAAGCATAGATTTGTGACCAAAACACTCACACAAGGCTTATATGGTGCAGCCAACACCCCATACAATCTGTTCGCTGAGGAAAATAAACGGAAAAGCCAGGTCCATTTTGATGGTTTTTAACAAATTAAAAGTACTCTCTCCGATCCAAATTAATGATCCCATATTTGGCTACATTCAGATGTATCTACCACTAAGTGGTGGCATTTGCGAAATTCCGAACGCGGATGTTAGGTTTTGGTAGTGTCGTTGGCCAAATTTTAGACACCACTTGCATTTTTCCTAGCAGTAGTGGTATGTATTGATTTTTTAGGGCCACTAGCAAAATTACTGCTATAGAGGTTTTGCTACTAGTGACATGGCCTGGTAGCAGAGGACGCAAGATAGGCCAGCGCATCCTGCAATACCCAGGCTACCCTCTCTTGATCAAGTTTTTAATGGGGGTAACGACCAATCTTCTGGGCAGGAGGTTTCCCGAATTACAGAGGGGTCACGACCATCTAGAGTATGACCAAAGAGCGGAACTCTAGCGAGAAAGAACAAAAAACAACAAGGGGCTAATCTGCTGGTAGGAGAAAACGAGCATTGCTTGCGATCTCCCAACACCTCGCCACTGAATTGATTTCAGCTAAGATCTACTGCAAAGTTTTACAATTGTTTTCGAACACCCTTCCATTCCAATGTTTCCAGATACTCCACGATGTCAACATAACAAACTGTGTTTAGTCTCTTTTGTTTATTCACCGGGAGTGCAGAACGAGCTTGTAGTAGCTACCATTTACGAAGGTTCTGTTCTTGCCTAGGAGGTCTGTGATGTATACCAGCCCAGCCGAGAATTGAATTCCAAATGATGCCGATGACTGCACATCTTGTGAACAAGTGATTAGTATATTTTGTTGTCGCCTTGCGGAATACGCATCTTGCGACCGGGCTGAGCCAAAAGCTCGCCCCCGAGCGTCCAGCCTTAACCAGAAGTGACGAAAATCCCACAGAAAAAAAACGAATGATAAACCGGAGGTGGATATATCTGTAAGGAGAAAACACCTAGCGTTTGCTAACGACTTGTCTGCTGATTAACAGTTTATTCCTTATGCATCTAACAAAAACTCCTTATGCTAATAACAAGAGCACTCTCTGTGCAGTTTATTCTGTGAAATTTATTGCGCAGGAGAACTGGTTCATTTGCGGGTCAGAAGAAGGTCTCATACATGTGTACAGTTGTGAAGGAGAAATGCAAAACATCATTAGCTTCAAAGCTCATGATGGCCTCATGTCGCTGGCCGTTCATCCAACCGAGCCTTATGTACTGTCATGGCCTTTTTCCCGTCATCACCAGAAGAAGCTTTGGGTTTGGGAGAAGAAATGGAAGTGCAAACAAACATTTGAGATGGAAAACTTTGCAAGCGATTTTCTATGCCAGGTCGCTTTTGACACCAAGGAGACCAACCGGTTTGCTAGTACTTGTGAACACGCAGTAAAGATACGGGATATATTGTCTGTTGCTGAGAAAATTGTACAAAATGACCAATATAAATGTTTTGATACTACGTACTAAACATCGAGTGTTGATTATTAGTATGCTTTGATGTTCAGGTTTGGAACATTCGTTCCGTCAATTCTGTGCATACTCTACCTCATAATTTTAACCAAGTGAACTTCCTGGAATTCTTCACACGTGATGAACGGCAGTATTTGATTACTGTCTATCATGATATGACTGCAACGGTATGCGTTTTCGTTCAGAAATACACTAGTATCGAGTACACAGAACAATACTAATAATGCATGCTTTGTCTTTCCCGAATCAGATATGGGACATGCAGACGAATGAATATGTTCATAAAAAGCGGCAAACTTCAGTGCTTCCAGTACCTTCCGTATTCTCACATCCCAATCTACCTATACTACTTACAGGTTCATCTGACGGCACTTGTCATTTCTGGAGCTCCAAAGGTTTCAGGTAATAACCAAAGTTTATAGCCATAGGCTATATTACATTACCAAGGCTAGCTTGTGGCTTGCATAGTTACAATGCCGAAAATTGTAAAAAGTATTATAAAATGAAATCGGTGATTTGTTTACATAAATTTGTCAAAATAGAAATCGTTGTATCCTTCTATAAAATTAAGGTACGCAGTCGCGTACTCTCGGGAAAACAAATCGTTGTGTTTAGCTGTCTGTAAGCCAAATAGACCGTTGTGTGCTGACTACTCTCGAGAATCGCAATAACATACATGGACATGATTAAGTTGCTCGTACTAATAATATACCACAGGCTTGAGGCTGTTCTTGACTATGGTCATGGAGGAGCTGTTCGTGGTATCTCATGTTTGATGGGATCAAAAAGAAGGTAATAAGTTTTCTCCCTTTCCTTAAGAGCATTGGAAACTGCATTGTAAGAAGACAATAATGAAATAATTATCCACACGTATCATCTTCATTAGGCGTGATTTGGCATATTCCCACACGAAAAAATTACGTATCATCTTCATTAGGCGTCACTTAGAGAAAGGGTAGTTTCATGCTTCTTTTGTGGAGCGCTTAATACCTGAGTGATCAAATTTGCAATTAGTTAGTGTGCTGCACAACAAAGATCATATATCTTAACCTTAACAAACTGTTAGGCAATGGAATATCCCTACGATATCGGTGCAATTAACCGCCTTTCAACAATATCCTGAGCCTCCCGTTTATAGGAGATTGAGGCCATTATGTTTAAGATTGTAGTTACACCCGGGAGTAAGAAGGATTTTTCATATATATATATATATATATATATATATATATATATATATATATATATATATATATGTATATATATGAGATAACAGGGAAGGCACCGGTTGTGACCTATCCCACCCAATTCCATCTTTCTACACAAAGTCATGTGCATCACCTAAAAAATAATCACCCATCACCATGAAGGCATGTTTCAGACACGGCAAGCGCTGTACGTAGCGCATATCATGCCAGGTTCTCTTCAAATCAATGGATGACATCCATGGTCAACTGGTATAACCCTCCATGGTATCATGAACATGGATGGCATCCATCAATACATGGTGCATGGGTTTGCTGGAGGCAGATTTTTTTTACATCTTCTAATTTCGTGAGAAGTTTTTATTACCTTATACAAGCTAAATCTATTATAAATATTCCAAAAGCATTACCGCCATGCACAATTGGTAGCAAATTTATTTTATTTTCAATTCATGAATCTGACTCTTTAGATTATTTCCACTTCCTACCATGCCAGTAAATCAAGGTGTGTATATGTGATTGGACAAGAAGCTACAGTAACAATAGTCGATATTGCAAATGGGAAATATCAGAAGGACTCAGTGGAATCTAGTAAGCCACGGTCACATACCCATACTAGACAAAAGAAAAAAGATTCTCAGGTGAGCTCACTGAATTGAATATTGAGACTGACCTTTACATATCATTAAATGTAAGATAAATCACCCAACAACCCATTAATTTATCCCCATATCGAACTACATGGCCCAAGAAAATGACCAAGTCTCTTTTCCTGGCTAGAATTTTTTACGTGGAAGCACAGAGGTTAACCTCCAGGTGATAGGCCAAGGTTCCGACCGGCTTCTTCACATCCACCCGACGAAGCTCCACTTCCCCTTCCAAGCCTACAAGGTGAACTTGTGTTCGCTGCACCTAATAAACAACAATGATGTAAATGTGGCATTTAGACTTAGTGTGGACGAGTGGTGGAACCATCCCTTCGCGAGGATGCCCATAGCCGGAATTGTGCCGTTGGGATCCACTTACACTCTAGATGTAACAACGAGAGAGCTGCCGTATCTATCGAAACACAAATTTAATCTGATCCTCCAGAGCAGTATATCAAGGGATAGATATAAGTATACATTCAAAGACCAACCAGAATGTGATCTGTTTTTTGAGGATGCAAAAGAGACAGGGAATATGGTTTGTGAGTTGACATTGGAAGCGGTTATGTCTCTGGAAGGACTAGCAATGTCTAAGGTGAGGTTGTCCAAGTAAGATCATATATATTTCTGATCTTGTTTACTATTTAAAGTTGTTACTTCTGTCTGTCTTTGTTATTTATGTTAATCTATAAAAAGAGTGTTGTTTTGTAATCAGGCTCGCCTTGTTAAAGAGGCAACTTAGATAACTGTCTGTTATTCTGGCTGCTTTCTTATTTTTAGTTTCCATCAAATCGGAATAAGAGACATGTAAAAGAAAAAGAGAGGACTTGTTTAAAACTAACCTGTCAAAATTCGCAGGACGGATCGACCGTAGTAGATTTAGTAGACATCTGGGGTTTGTTCGGCCCTGCCAAGGGTGGTTCTGGTATGCTCTGTTCCCTTGATGCGGATCCAACAGAGTCAAGGTGAGCGCATATATAGCATAATATGGGTAGTTAATATTTCTTTTCACTTTACTCATTTGGATGGGAAGATCCTCCCACTAAATATTTTGAAATGTGGCACACAGGCTTTTAACAGGTCATTGCCACGGAAATATTTCTCTATGGAATTGTGGCGCTCAGGTGTGTATGTTTATGTTTGGTGAAAACATAGCAACAATCGTGCTAGCAGCATGTCTTTTTTTTCTCATGACGGCTTTGGAACTACTAATGCTAGACATGTGTCCCAGAGCGAAGCTGGACGAACCTCACATACAACTCGCCGGGATCATGCATCTAGAAAGTGATCAATTTGCAAGTGGGCTTCATTGGGTGTTTTTTTATTTTTATTTATAAGAAACTCTTGACTTGTACATGGACAAAACACACCGACTCAAACTTACCTACCGATATGGACACGATCTAGTACTTCTATAAATGAATAGGACTCACATATGCAAATTTAATCATGGAAATAATCAGGACAAGTTTTAATTATTCCCAGCACCCATGGCGTTGTCACAAAAAATCCATTATATTAGCAAATCATAATCTAGCTCTTTTATTCCCTGAATTAACAAAAACCGTCTATTATTACTAGCAGAGCATGATCTCTTCCATTAACGTCTATGAGGAAAAAAGGGTCCCTCGGAATAGCCTTAACACCCTCATCGATGTTTACTCTGTAAAATTCGTTAGAAGGAAGCGATGGTTCATAGCTGGGACACGCAATGGTTTCATCCATGTGTATAACTATGAAACAAGGATGAACTGCATTCAGAAGGTCAAAGGTATTATATTTGTTGACTCACTAAGTAAATTAATTGCAGTATTACAATTTTCTTTTATCAAAATGTAGTTTTACGAAAAAAATTGCAGATCCACATTGTTAATCTAATTTGTTTTTACCCCTCCATTAATTTCATTGCATAATGAGCTATTTTCTCATGACTACAGCACACTCATCTGGTATTGGAGAGAATGGTATTTACTTGTCCAGAGCGCTGATCATCCATCCAACCAAGTCATACGTGCTCTCCACTTTTGAAAAAATGAAACTGCTGGACTGGGAAGATAATTGTAAGTGCATCCGGACATTTGAGAGCAAACACTGTGATTCCGTGCGGCAAGTAGTATTTAACCCAAAAGACACCAACACTTTTGCTAGTGCTTCGAGTGATCACACAATAAAGGTTTGAGCTTCTGTTTTTTTCTAACACAACACTGACGGTATATGAAGATAAGTTCCATTTCCTTCTATGCAATGACTTCATATTGCTACATTATGCTTGTTCAGTTTTGGAACCTTGGTTCTTCCACAGCTGAGTATACTTTGAGTGGCCACTCGGACAAAGTTAATTGCCTGGACTTCTTCTCATGCGCTGGTCAACAATATTTGATTTCTGGTTCTCAAGACTGTACTACCAGGGTATCTATATTTGCTTCAAAAATCATACATATCTTGGAGCGTAAATAACTAAATTTCACATACCTAATGTGTATATACCTAAAATAAATGTATCCAAAATTTCACATACCTAATGTGTACATACCTAATATACCTAATACACACACACACACGCATGCAGCACGCACGCATTGTATGGAGTGCGCATAAAATTGCCATTAATCCATGTTTTGTTTTTGCCAAATGAGATATGGAACTTCAAGGAAAGGATGTGTGTTCACACAGAGGATGTTTTCATGTCGCCAGTTATTTCCATCACCTCCCTTCCAGATGCTTCATATTTAGCTACAGGTTCAGAAGATGGCACTATTCATCTGTGGAGTTGTGCTAGTTTCAGGTAAGTAATGCTGCATGAAGTTCTTGGTCTAAATATACATCTGTGTGCCTAAATGTACTACTGATGTTACATAAATATATAACTTTTCTCTCATTTTGTCCTCCTTACATATGCGGTAATAACACTTTTGCGAAAATTGTCAGCGATTCTTCTGGACTCAGGCTTACGAGAGTATTTAATATTGGTTGTGGTGGACCAGTTCTGAGTCTATGTTTCATGAGGACAAAGAGGTAATACTACTTTATACTACCTCAGTTCCAATGTATAAGTCTTATAAAATTAATTGTGAATGTATTTATATTGATTTGATATTGTAATTGTTCATATTTTTGTCCAAAACATTAGTCAAACTAAAAACTTCTTTAGTTATGACTAAATTTATAAGCCATATTCATTAAAACGGAGGGAGTATAGGTTTTTGGACTGCCTAAGAGCACTAGTCTTGAAACTAAGATAGCCTACACTTGTAGAAAAAACCCCCTTTGGTCCCGGTTCATAAGGGCCATTGGTCCCGGATTTTGAACCGTGACCAATCACTCGGGACTAATGTTGGTCCCGGTTCTGACACGAACCGGGACCAATGGGTCTTCACGTGGTTCGCCTTCGCGTGCGCTTGCAGTAGGACCTTTGGTCCCGGTTCGTGGCATGAACCGGGACCGAAGCTCTTTTCTATTTTTTTCAAAAAACAATTTTTTTTCGAATTTTTTCCCAAATTTTTTTGAAAGTATGAATATTTGGACTAGTTAATCTCTCACCCGAAGCCTCTCAATCACACTTAGTTTTTGGTCAAATTCAAATATTTGGTTCAACTTCTCGGTCGGTCACCCATCCTAACAGTACTCCACCCCTAGCACGCTTAACATCTTGGTTCCTTCCCATCCCCTTCCTATGTACCACTTGTAACCTTATGTCTATACTATGCTATTAATTATATTAACCCATGCATCTTGTGAGTCACACATTCTTATAATTTGAGTTACAAACATGATTTTAATGTACAAAAATGACTAAGTAATACTAATATTGAATACATATAGAAATAAAATATGTTTTATTATTATTTTTGCATTAATTCATTTAATATGGCATAATTCATATCTTTAAATCCATAAATCGAAATTCCACAAATAATATGTCCATTATTATCAGAAAAATGTGAGGAAACCAAATATGTCATTTTTTATTTTTTTTGAATTATTTTTAAAAAATATAAAATCTGAATTTTGACTCTTTTGAAATTTCAAAAATCTAAAAAATTGCAAACAGCCTAAGGCAGTTGCCATCGGTATCGTAGCTTTTTGCCCATCATTTTGATATATTATACTTTTTTCCGACATCGTATGCACAAATGGTTGCCATCTGAAGTTTTTATAACGCTTTTTTGCAAAATAAGTCGAAATTCAAGTTCGTTAATTTTCATGACAAGTGTATCACTAAATACAACTACAGTTGAATGGATTTTATTTTTTGATTTTTTTACAATTTTTTGCAACATGTTTTTGAAACTAGAAGGCGATTCGGGGGGGTGGGGGGTGGATTTTCTCCTGCCGCGGCAGAGCAGGTGGCAGAGAATTTCTGAATTTTTTTATCCCGGTTTATGTCCCGAATCGGGACTAAAAAGGGACCCTTTGGTCCCGGTTCATGCCATGAACCGGGACCAATACCTCGAGATGAACCGGGACCAATGTTCTGGCGGCATGAACTGGAACCGATGTCTGGCATTGGTCCCGAATTGTTATTAGAACCGGGATCAATGGCTTTTGGGGCTGGACCAAAGACCTTTTTCTACTAGTGCTAACCAGCAAACTAAATACATAACCACACAAGGCACGAAAGGGACACTAGTGCCTCGATTCTATCCAAAGCACAACACTTAGTGAAAATAGTACGAATTACTTGGGTGGTACTGTACCTTGCTAACCCACCTTTGCTATCTGAGACTATAGGAAACCTTGCAAGCTGACTCTTATTTCACTACAAATAACAAAACATAAAATTAACGATGATGTTAGATAATATCCAACTCTTAATTTCTTAGTACGTAAACGTAGAGAGGATACATTACAGATGTTAAGCTTCATGCACTAGCCAACGCAACCAAAAGAACGAACTGATGGAAAGGGCTAGTACAATCCACTTATACTGGAACACCCCCTCTCACGTGTGACAGGAACACGAGTCAACACGTGCAAAGTCAAACACAGGCTCAAGAGGTCTATAACGTGCCTATACGTAGACACCGGAGGGGGCCAACAGTAATTTTAAGATAAATTGTGAATACCAGGACTTGAACACAAGACCTTGGCTATGATACCATGTTAAACTTCATGCACTAGCCAATGCAACCAAAAGTCTGAACTGATGGAAAGGGCTCAATCCACTTATACTGTAACAACAGACTTTCTATAACGGTTCTTACTTTCTATTTTGCCAAACTTGTAAACTAGAATTTTATCCTGTAGGGTTGTGATTCAACAGGAGGGTCAAATATCAATGATGGATATTGACACAATTTCTGAGGTAAGATCACTCAATGGAACTTTTCTTTAACATGTAAGAAAGGTTAGTGGCATAATATTTCCTTCAAAAATCGAGCAGCTCATTGTTCAAATGGTCAATGCTGCAAGAAACCAAACGACTTAGTAGATACATAGGCCTGGGGTCCCAACCTCCTTTTCAAGAAGAAATAAAGAAATCAGACGACTAGAAATGTACTACGCTGAACTTCTAAGAACATTTACGAATGCATGATACTCACGAATGGGCAGACCCTATTATAACGGTATATCCGGACACACCCAGACTATACTTGTTATTTACTATTTTTTCCTACAATTTCGTTTGTACTACATACTTATGAATTGTTATTATAGGTGAACGCGTATATAGAATCCTGTATTCTGACTAGAGGTTATTGTTTTTTAAATAAGCTGCAAATTCAATACATGCTAGTCCAAAGTGCTAGCAACCTTTGATGGTCTAGAGGGACAACAAGACATTTCAGATTTAAGAATAAAATAGGTCAAGGCTGATGGTAGCAAGAAATTGGGCATACTAGGTATAGTGTGGTGTATTGTTGTAATAGGTTGTAACACAATTGGACTAGATCTCGAGATCTAGGTAAAAACCTAGGTCTAGAACCTAGGTCTGGAGTCCAATGGTTGCACTGTTAATGGGGGCACACACGCGCCATGTCCTCATTAAAGGAAATGCTTTGCAGATTGCTGAGACGTTCTCTCCGGGTGAAAACCCAAGATTTGACCTTTATTTGTTAGATCTGGCGATGGAAGTGCGTGTGCATCATTTCCTTCTTGAGTGCGGTTGCTTTCTGAGAACCTTTTTTTAGTTCATGAGTTGTCAATGACGATGGATGTTGTTCGTTCTCGTGTTATGTGTGGATGTCTGTGTTGTTTTTTCTATTCTTTTTTGTTTTGATGTCTTGAATAGTTGTCGGCAGAGTAATAAATTATAAAGAGACACACCTATCAGATTCGTCGTAAAGAAAACACCAAGTACTGAGGAGTTGTAAACACCAGTTTTTCGCTATGACAATAAAAAGTACCACAAATCTAACAAATTAAGACTAATGAGTGAAATTATGGTAGGTGAAACCTATATTTTTTAGTCAACTCTGACCGAACCGGACTGGATTGACCGATATATCGTATTAATATACCTATTCGGTTTGATCATACTTGACTAAAAAGGTGGGTTCCATCTATCATATTTTTAACGATAACCATAATTTCTTATATTTGTGGTATTTTTTATTATGGCACCCCGAAACCAATCGTTCTATTACAAAACAACAACAATTGGTATTTTCGATAAGATAACCCTAATAGGTGTGTCTCTGTGCAAATTATTCTTCTATAAATCGTGTCGGTGCAGAGGTTGGGTGTAATTGGTATCAACTTGACGTTGATTGCCCTTGAGCATGTGTATAGGAATTATATTATCCCTAGATTGTAGATATAAACTAGAATTGTACATTATATAAGTTCTTGGCTTCCATGTGTATCTAACTCTCATTAATCAAGATCTTTTCATCTCATTATGTTATAGACAAGTGTATCAGCTCTCCGATATGAGTTGGTCAAGGTTGAGCCCCCAGCATTGCGCTTCCCAAATGTCCATCAAGTTTCAATCCCACTGAAGATCAGCAATATTACTAGTCACCACGTAGCTTTCAGTGTATGGTCAACGAGAAACAAAGCGTGCTACTATTCATTGCCTAACAGAGGAGTTATTTCCCCAAAGTCGACGATACAAGTTTTTATACAAAGAGATGCACATATGTTGGTGCCAGCAATCCTAATGCAGAACGATGTATTCGACCTAAGGACCATCATCATGGTCAGGGGTTTAAAGTACGAAGATGTTACTTTGGACATGTTCGAACCAATGGCAGGTCGAGTTGTGCATCAGGTGAAGCTGGATATCGTTCTTGCAGCCTCGCAGGTGTGCCCAACCTTTTCCCAATTTTCATATATATGTATCATCCTGTGCACAATTTCAGTATGTTTTTAACCGCGCTATTGGGTGTCTCTGATCAGATCGTATCAAAATTAAGATTACCATGGACCTTAGATGTGCATCCAACAAAGCCATGGTGAGTGCATATTTTCTGAATAAATTTCAAAGTACAAGCTTGTTGCACGCATATGACAGCATTTGCATGAAATATCTTCACACACCTAACAGGATAATGACGACTCAAGGAGATTACCACATTCATATATGGAACTACGATACACGGGCAAGTTACTCAACTCATAGTTAATACCACGAGGAGCACTGCATGTAGTAATGGATTTGGTGCTCACAATACTTATAAATTGAATTCCCGCATTATGTCCCGTTTTTTGATGTATGAATAGCGAGTATATGAGTAAAATATATTGGATTACTATATTATGAAGGTTGCCGCTGGCAGTTGGTAAGACAACTATATTATGTGTAAAATAACCATCTGTCCTATTGTCCATTTTAATATATTTAGTTTGTTGATCCTGCCTTCCTGTAACTAAAATTAATGTGTGCCCATATTCCTGCAGAAAACGCACTCTTTTGCTACCAAGGGGACACAAGGCATGCTTCTAAAGTTTAACAGTGTTATCCTAATTTTTAGATTGCAGTATGTTTTCAGCCTAATATAATTTTTATTGCAGTTACATCGGCTAAGTTTATAGCATGCAAGCAGTGGATAGTTGTGGGTCATTCCAGTGGAATCATCTCTCTGTACAATTATAATCCAGAGAAGACAGTAGAAGATGGGAAAAAAGAAAAGAAAAAGCAAGTAGAAAAAATCCAAGTTCTGCCACAAGATTTAGCGACAACTAGGCCAGATCCAATGAAGAAGATCAAAGTTCAGCGACAACATTCAGAACCTGACAAATCTTTGGCTGGCCATACAACTAGGCCAGATCCAATGAAAATAAAACAAGTAAAGAAAATCAGAGTTTTGCGACAGCATTCAGTATCTGTCAATTCTTTGGCTGTTCATCCAACTAGGCCATACGTGCTGTCAACATCACAAAATGGTGAAATTTTGATCTGGGACTATGGAAATGGCTGGAAGTCAACTACAATAGTTAATGCAAAAAATCTCTCAAAAGAACGTGTTCATCCTAACGACAAAGGAAATGGTGGGAAGTTAATGAAAAAACTTCAAGCCAAGAGCCTTTCTTTGGAACAAGTGGCCTTCCCAAAAGAGACCAATATGTTTGCCAGTGCCGAGGACAAAACAGTAAAGGTTTGTTTGGTTTTCTTATACTACATGCATTTGGGTGAACATCATTGCGGACGTTCCAATAAATTTGAGTTTTCTCGATCGCAGATATGGGATCTTAAGATATTGGATCTTCTGATCAAAGATGTGGGATCTTCATCTACTAGATCTTCTAGTAAACCCGAGCACATATTATCTGGGCATACGGATTTGGTCGTGTGTTTGGATTACTTCAGTCTAGGTGGTAAGCTACACTTGATATCCGGTTCACAAGACAAAACTGCCAAGGTACGGCATCACTCATACATTGACTAGCATTTATTGTACGGACGTAATATATGTTCAATCATGAGTTTTTCTCTTTGTTGAGTCAGATCTGGGACTGCGAGACTAACAAGTGTGTTCAGACACTAGAAGGGCATACCGATGTTGTTAACATCGCTTGTTGCCATCCATATCTTCAAATATTAATTACAGGTTCACGGGATGGGTCTATTCGCCTGTGGGACTCCAACACCTTCCGGTATTTTTTTGGGGACCTTCCAGTAATAATTAACAACCTTGTACTATATATCACAAGTCTAGGCAGGTGTATGCTGTAGAGTGAATGATCTTATTCATCCAAAAAATTAACGATGTGGCGTACACGCTAGTAGTAACTGGATGCTACTCTGCGTGTTGATGCGGAAATTTCTTGCGTTATATTTCAGTAAGATATGATTATATGAAAATGAATATTTGGACTGATAATATATGTACAAATTATTATCAAATATTTATTATTTACTTAAAGTTGCCTAATATATTTTAAACATTTTAGGTTTTTCGCATGCATGTTGCATGTTGAGTTGGCCCTTTTTTCATGCAAAATTTCATGATGAGGGTGGCATAATTACATATTAAGATAAATATGTTAGTAGGGATCAACTACTTAGTTATATTATATATGACTTTGTTTAAAAGATAGATTGATTTTTTTAAATATTCCTAATTTGTCAGCCCATTTCGGTTGCCAAGCATGCCAGAACATTATTATGGCCTCTATTGATGTTGCCATAGGTCTAGTAAAAATGCATGTTCTTTTTGGAGGCACTACTATTCAAATTGAGGTTTAGTTGTTTAGAAGTCAAAATCTTGGAAAACTTTGACATTTTTGAGATGACCATGGTTACAATCACATAACACTATATTGGCTTTAAAATTAGAAGACTACAATCAGCTTTCATGTAAATTAGTCTGTGGACTAATGTAAAATAAGATAAACCCCATAATCAAAGAAATTGTTAGACCATTATCTAACTCTTAAAACTCTGACCGTATAATGGAGCGCATCATACCTAATCCTCAAAGTATTATTTCCAATAGATAAATATATTGTGATGACAATAAATTTTGTACAGTTTGTGCAAAGTTTTACCAGTTTGGCATTTTGTGGTAGTTGGTGATCTTTAAGATTAGGTCTACAACAGATGAGTATATATCTATGTGTGCTAACAATGTGCATCACATTGTTCTAGAAATGAGGGTACACTCAAACTTGACCACGGAGAAGTGTATGCCATAGCATGTTTGAAGGAATCAACAAGGTAAATGATGAAAAGTATCATGTTTTCATACTTCTATTTCGTTAAGAACAAACTTTCTTTGTAAGTGGAAAAAAATGAACTAGACTGCAAATATAGTAGCATGAGCTTTAAATATGTTAAATTGTAGGGTTTGCACCTCTGAAAGACAGTTTTCACGGTCCATTCGATGCTTGCAATACATTGATACCACTTATTGTTTGCATGAATAATGACTCAATTATCACAAAGATGTATATATGTATTACATATGTTAACACTGAAGGTCGTTGATGTCAAAAACATTTTATCATTGTACACCATTGTTTTGAACAAAATAAGTGAATAATAGGAAATTTTTGTTCTTCTTCTCCAAATTAAGTATGGTGCTCGTACGTGTTTACACGTTAAATATACCTTATTATACATTTCCATTATACATATTCATACCTTACAGTGCACTTCATTAGTTATTCTACGATACCCCAATATGAGTAGTACAAAAAAAAGATCACAATCTAGAATATCTAGTAATTGGAAATGAATATTTTTTTTGACTAGGTATAATCGATTCCTCAAAATGGTATATATTGAGTGAGAACACATACTCATAGTACACTAGTAGAAAAAGAGCCTTTCGTCCACCCCTTTAGTCCCGGTTGTGGTTGTACCCAGGACTAATACTCACATTAGTCCTGGGTCAAACGGCACCTTTAGTCCCGGTTGGAGACACCAACCGGGACTAAAGGGGTTGCGGCAGGCTGCGACCGGTGCCGACCCCTGTAGTCCCGGTTCGTATTACCAACCGGGACTAAAGAAAATAGGCAAAAAAAAATCAAATGGCCATAACTTTTGCATACGATATCAGAAAAATACGTACAACCTATCAAAATATGCAGAAAAAAACTTCCTCTTCGATTTCAACAGCCTTAGACCGTTTTGGATTCTTTTAGATTCTCAAAATTTGAATAGAAAAAAAGTTATTTCAAAAATTAATTTTTTTAATAATAATGGATATATTATTTCAAAATTTTCAAAATAGTTATTCGTAATTTCGAAAAAAAGTTATGTCATATTTGAAAAAAAGTTATTCGTAATAATGGAAAAAATATTTCAAATTTTAATAATAATAATAATTTTTATGTTATATTTGAATTCCTCACATTTTTCTAATAATAATGGATATATTATTTGTCAAATTTCGATTTACAGATTTGAAGATATTATTTATGTCATATTAAATGAATAAATGGCAAAAAATGAATAAAATATTAATTTCGAATTTTTCATTGGACTAAAATATTCCTATTACTTATTTATTGTTGTTTATTTAAATAGTTATTCATAATTTTGAAAAATAAAGAGGGTTGCCATATTGATATGAGCTAATAGGATTGAATACTAGTCTTAACAACAAGGTATAATAGTCCTTCGCGCGAGGTGGGAGAGATGGACTGGGAAAGTTAAGCGTGCTGGGGGTGGAGTAGTGCTTGGATGGGTGACCGATCGGGAAGTTTGACTATGAGTGTAATTTGACCTAAGATTAAATATAGTTAGTGTGAAAAATGAGAGATATGAGAGATAAGCGAGTCAGATAATTCAAATGTTCAAAAAATATTTGAAAAAAAATTCAAAAAAAAATATTTTTTTTTGAAAAAAAAACCCTTTAGTCCCGGTTCATATTACAAACCAGGACTAAAGGTCTAGCACGCTCGATACTGTCCCGTGAGGGCCTTTTGTCCCGGTTTGTGGCCGAACCGAGACTAAAGGGGGAGGCCTTTAGTCCCGCCCCTCCAGTCCCGGTTACCAGGACCGGGACTAAAGACCCTTACAGGCCGGGACTGGAGGCCCTTTTTCCACTAGTGGTAGTACCTAATATACCAAGTAGATGAATTTATTATACATATTTATCATTTGTCGTATACTTCATTTATGATTCTACACCTCAAAGTTGAATCGGTTATATATTTTTATTATTTTCAATTTAATTTATTAAAAATTAGAAGAGTGTTATGTGAAAAGTATACTTCGAGGCTTAATATTTTGGACTATTTTCGTCTAAGATGTTTATATATCCATGGTCATTGTGAACCATCTAGGAATATAGTTTCATTAGATCTTTGTTTGGCCTTGCTTCTACATAAATTTACCTCAATATTAACAAGTGTGTAATGTGCAACATGTAAATTTATTGTAGGATTGCGATCGCAAATGAAAAAGGATTGGCAGTGGTTGAAATAGGCCCGGGGGACAATAAGGACGATACTGTCACTATCATGAGTTCTAAGAAAGAGATGGGTAAGCTTCAAAAAAAGGAAGACAAGGGTTGAATGATTGAAGAGGTGGGAGCTAGCCGTCGACCAGTTTGTAGCAGCCCACCAACGTTCCGTTCGAGCCCTAGGCACATGTGGATTTAGGGCTTGGATCTCCTCATTATAAAACCCTAAAGAATTTGAAAAAACTTATAAAATGAAAAAGTTGCAAAAATTCCATTATCTTTCCAATGCCATATTATTTGCATCATTCTGGCAAACGGTTGAAAAAACTTCTGAATATTGTGGCTAGTAGTTTTTTGCGGGGCAGTATAATCAAATCATGTTGGGCAGTACAGTTTATTTATTCTGGTCAGTGGAAATGATGCATTTTGGTCAATACATACTTTTTATGGCCAGACAGTACCGTTGAATCATTATGTTAGTATCATTGATTCATCCTAGATAGTACCATTGATTCATTTGGAAAGTAAATTTCTTTTTGTTGTAGGACCGAACCATTGAATCATTTTGGGCAGTAGCATTGATTCATTCTAGGTAGTTCGATTGATTCATTTTAGAAAGTATATACTTTTTTATTGCTCACATTACCATTTAATAATTTCGGGTACTACCATTGTGTCAATCTAGGCAGTACTTGTGGCGCCCCGCAAAAACCACTACTAGAAAATCGCGTTGTTTTTGTGCATTGCATCGTCATGACCACATGCTCATGTCATCATGCCACCTTGCATTTGAGTATCGTCATGTCATCTTGCATTTGTTTGCATAAAACTATTTTCGAAAAGCCTGTTTTTGTTTTCTAAACGCCCCGTCTTTATTTCAAATCAAAACCCGGGTCTCCGGATTATTTTGTTTCGTCTTCCAACGGTTTGCAAAAGCCTCGTTTTTAATAAATAAAATATTTAAATTATTTTGGGAGGCAGCCAGCCAGGCCTGAAAGCCTAGCCGGCCACCTCCAGATAAAATCCTACCTACCCAGAATCTACCCCAACCTTTTCTACCAAAAACCCTACCCTTTTCCCTACCCAGCCCCAGCCACCTCACTCCCACCAATTGTCGCTCGCCACCTCAGCCCGCGCCGCCATTTTTCCCGCTCGCGCGTGACCCTGCCGCCACCTGGGCGCCCGCCCCCGCGTGACCCCAACCCCACCTGGCACGCCCCACACCCTCTTCCCGCCTGCTTCCCACTGCCACCTGACCCGACCACCTCGCACCCCGCGCGCCCAACCACCTATCGCGCCCACGCCCCTCTCTCCCCACCTCCCTCATCCCGCGTCCCCGCCACCCGGCTCGCCGACCTCTGCAACCAGTCGCCGCCGGCCGCGACCTCGTCCACGCCGCCGCCGTTTTCCCGCCCTGCGAGCCTGCGTCCGTGTGTTCCTGTACAGGTGCTGCGAATAGGTGTCGGTACCTAGATGCTATCTGTGTATTTGTTCCTGGCCCAACGTTTGCAGATCTTGTGTTGCCTCGTGACAGCTGTTGCCCCTAGTGCTCCGCTTGTTCCGTATTCTTGTAGGGATCCGGGATGATAGTGCTAAAGATTGAGACCGACACAATATGGGACCTCAAGGACTGCGCATGACCATCGACCCTGAACAAGTGCGCCATCGATCAAAGACGCCGAGACCCGAACGCCAAGTTCGCCAAGGCCCCGAACCCCGACCCCGGAACCAAAAGGCGGACCCGAAGACCACGAGTCCTTCATGGATCCGATGGCCAGACCCGAAGACCGATCCCGAACCCGGCGCCACGACAAGTTCTCCATTCTAGAACGCCATGATCTCCTTCACGAATCCGAAGACCCCGTCGAACCCCGAAACCCTAGATCTTCGGAACCACATGTGATTCCCTTTTCCGAGATCCCTATTTTTATAATAAATGAGATATACCTGCTGCATATTAAATTGTTCATGTCACATACATATTGTGTGGTTTGGTTTGGGGGCATTATATTGGTTCACCTAAATTAAATATGGAGTGTTTATGCGGGATATCTTTGTCTTATTCCGGACTCTATTTAAATTGTGTAGCGAACCGATGACCTATTTCGCCTTGGTAAAACAACATTTAAATTGCGGGGGTTTTAAACAACTTCAACCATTTAATTAATTGTCGGGACCCCGGTTCCGCTTAATACTGCCTAATTGCACCGCATTTGCATCATATCATAATCATGCCGAATCTTCTGCCATAGTATTAAATATTGCATCCGATGTTTCTTTTAGTGCTTTGCTTCTTCGCGGATTAGACCGATGAGTATATGCGAGTATCGACAAGTTCTTCGGATATGAATCTCCGGCAGTGTTTCCCAGGCGAGCATCTCTTCCCCCTTCTACCTATTTTGCATTTATAGTCTTTATTTCCTCCTGTTGATCTATTGCTATCTATGTCGCGATGTTTTAGTTTTCCGTGCACCAGTTATATCCCGTGCAGCCTCTATATTGCCTTGGACACCTCCTATTACCTGTGTTTGGTAGATAGCTGGCCTTGCGAGTCGTAGTCGCTTGCTCAGGTGTGATCTCGTGTTGTCAAGTACCACAATTGTTGGAACGCTGGCAGATGTTTATCGGTGGAGTTGTTTATTGGTGGAGATGATCATGACTTTAAATGCAACTATTAAAATGCTAGCTAAAACTAATGCAGAGGCATCGGTGGGCAATAGATGTTATTTGGTTCTTCCACGCTTACTTGTGTCCCGTAGGACCCCAAGTACTTGATACCTGTTCCTTGATTTTTCGCACTATCCACATCCGGGAGGCCTTATGGACCCCCTGAGCCAAAGCTTGATTCATTCCTATTTCTTGGGGCCACAAAGTAGTTTGGGGCTTTATTACTATCATGTACTTATGCCATGTTTACTGCGTTATTTAAGATTGTGCGTGGAGCACCTGTACTGTTTTGGATCGCGCCACGTTTTCGCGGTATCGACAAGCCCAGTCACATTTTCGGGTTCCCAGTCGTTTACAGCCGTCGTCGCAAACCCTGGGTCCGTTCCGGAGCCGGCCAACTTCGTTGCGAGTAGCTTAGTGGGGTGGCCCCCTGAAATATTTCTGAATCCTGTCATCGCTTTGTCGTGAATGCCTCGTTGGGTTTTGAGTTGGTTTTTCCGAGGTTGATCGAGTGTGTGTTGCTATTTGTGCACCCCTGCAGGGTAAAACTTTCTGAAAGCCGTGTCCGCGGTTATGGACGACTTGGAGCACAGTATCTCGATCATAGACAAGCATAACTAAAGTAGTGCTACAAATTTGACTTAATATATGACTAGTAATCAGATTCAACTATAACGGAATGGATATTAAAAATGCCAACAACTGCTAGATCTAGGTTGTTTGTTATATCTGCCTAGTAAGTATTGCAACTCCAATGGAAAGTGATAAAAGTGCCAACAACTGCTGGGTTTTGGGATTCCTCAAGACTATTATATCTGACTAGTAAATGTTCCAACTACAACGGAATGGTGACTAAAACTGCCCACTACTTATGCTTCCGGATGACTCATGTTATCTATATCTGATTAGTAATTGCTGCAACTATAATGGAATGAGTAAAATTGCCAACTGTGTGAGTTCCTTGGTCCGACTTCCTTGTTTGGTCTCGAGGGGGAAAACACCAGGATGGGTTTGCTTGGTGTTAGCTTCAGGTTGGATCCGATTAGGTCTTTCTTATCCCTATCTAATAACCGCCAGTTGAATTGAGTCTCTATAGGTTGTCTAGTGACGCTGCGCTGCCGCTTCAGCCCACCATACCTATGTAGGCGAGAGCCGCCGAATTCTTGCCTCGCCGTGTACTGGCCTCAGTACTGACGCTCCTCTTTTTCCCTTGCCGTTTGTCGGCACCCCTTTTGTTTTAGCAGGTTTGAGATCGACGTCGTTAGCAGGGTTACCCTTCCGGCTTGGCCTGGGCAGGGTTATGGACGCCATTGGTTATTTTTCAGGACTCTTAGCCTCATTTGCATGTTGTCCGTAGTCGGACGCTCTATCGTTTCAAGGTGATTTGGATCTTTGTATTGTATATTTGTATTCTTGACTCATGGAGTCGTTGATGTATATAAATCTGTCTATGGGTCCCATCAAGGACTAATGTGTAATGGTATTACTTTGTTTTCCACCCGCACGAAAGTGCCTGGTGGGCGTCCTTGAATCGCTTCTATGCGGGTTTAGCGGGAATCGCTAAAACTTGCATAGGGCCAATTTGAGGGTGTTACAATACTATTGATTTATTTTGGTCAATACATACTTTGTTTTTGTGTGTAGTACCAATGGTTCATTTTGGGCGGTACCATTGATTCATTTTGAGTAATACCATTGGTTTATTTTTTGGAAGTACACGATTGGTTACTTCGTAGTCCACAATATGCTAGATAATTTAAAAACTACGAAAATGCAAACAAATCCTTAATATTTTTTGTATTGGGGAGTAACTACATCTAGTATCATTAAAAACACGCTTTATTTTGTTTTTACGGGGAACTACCATTGATTAAAATTGGGAAGTACCATTCATTAATTTTGGGCAGTACATACTTCATTTTATGGGTAGTGCCATGATTAATTTTAGACAATGCCATTGATTCATTTTGGGAAGTACATCTAAATCATTTTTGATAGTACGCGGTTGTTTTCTTTGTAGTCTATAGTTTTCTAGATGATTCAATAATATCAAAAAATGGAAACATAGCCTTAACATTAATTTTTTCATTTGAGAGTAACATACATTTAGTGTCGGCAATACACAATTTCTTTTGCGTGTAGTACCATTGATTCATTTTCGGTAGTACAATTGACTTGTTTTGCTTGTATAGATTACGTTTGTTTTGCTTGTATAGATTACATTTTCCAGGCAGTACCATTGATTCTAGGCCAGTCGCCGCACCAAAGGGGAAGAACCAAGCCACAAAGCTCACGGTGGCGGCGGCGGGAGGGAAAGCTCCCAATCCCAAGGCGGCGAAGAAGAGCCTCAACACCACCCAACCCCCAAGTTCCAGCCACCTCTGCTCCGCCTCCTCCACCACCTCGACATCTGACGCCAACCGCGGCCGCCGTCGCCGCGCGCGACGTGCTCGATGAAATGGCAACAAGGTAATAAATCATTTTTTGTTGGTTTTTCAGATACATGTGAATGTGTAGTAGGAATGTGACATGTGCACTCATTATAGTGTTGATGATGAAAGTTTCTTGGAGACTATGGAGGTTGCCTCCTCTTTTGCACCAACCACATTTGTACCTCAAAATGATGAAGGGGAGGAGTTTGAGGTGGATGGCATGGAGGCATGAGTGGCATGGGAGCACCACCGGGAGACTCTGGAGGAATGGGTGGCTTTGGATGCTATGGAGGCATGGGTGGCTTTGGACAAGCATCAACACCCTATGGAGGCATGAGAGCACCACCGGGAGGCATGGGGGATTTGGACAAGCATCGGCACCATATGAAAGTGGCGGTGGAATGGATGATGTTGACAAGTGATGATGTGTGTATGTTTGAGTCTCATTTGTGATGAACTTTCTTGTGTGTAATTGTCGTTTGTGTTTGAACTATGTCATTGTGTCGAACTATGATATTTATTAGGTTGATATTCAGGGATTTTAGAGCCATTTGTGCTTGCTTTATTTGGTCTATTTTGATCTTGTTGTCATAGTTGCTAAGGGTTTAGGGTTTAGGCACTAGTAAATGGAGCTGAAGCTATGTGGGTCAGGTCTTTGCTTACTAAACTAGGCATTTCCCAACAACAAACTCCTGTTTTATGGTGAGATAATCTAGGATCTACATTTCTTATGGCGAATCCAAGATTTTCACGCTCGAACCAAGAACGTTGAGATTGATTTCCATTTTGTGCGAGAGCAAGTTGATGATGGCGCCTTGGTGTTGAGGTTTATCTCTTGTAATGATCAGTTGGATGATGTCTTCACTAAGCCAGCCATATGGCATATGTTAGACCGATCTAGAACCAATCTAAACATTTTATGTAGTAACGGTTTAGAATGAGTGGGTGTGTTAATAATCGGTCTCCGCATCACATACGTGTTGTATTTGTAACGTATGTGTGCCTGTATTTTGTAACCTGCCAAGTATAAATATATAGAAGAGGTGTAGTCGTGTTGCCTATCCACAAACCCTAAAACACTTTTATCTTACCTGGTGCTTGATCACGGGAAGGGCAGTCAGTTAGTTTAGCGAAGCAACTCATTCCTTTAGGATCCTTCCTTTAGAAGACGCCAATTGGGATGGGAAAGTGATTCTTCTTACTATTCCGATAAGAGAGGAAAATATTTACATTTGCAAAAACAAAGAGGAAAATATTTCACCTATTACATATGCATCTCTTAGCAGTATTTGAGAAGGCACTTTCCCTTCATCTTGAACCCCATTTATAAACTATCAAGTCTCCTTTGCATGACTGACCGTGCCACGGAAAGATATATTAGGACAAATGTTTTAAATAAGATCCAATGTCACGTCCAACTCGGCACCACCGTTGCTGCCCTGAATCACGTCCACCTTCTTCTAGCCAACGGCACTTTTCTGGACGACAACCTCCACAAGGATGACAAAGCTATTATATGTGGAGGAAATACTCTCCATGTCGACATATCTTCCATAATTCTTACAAGGTTGCTGGAGGGTTGATGAGGAAACAGGGGAGCTAAGATTTTTTCTCGAGCTCTGCATGCGGTAAAATGAGATTGATCGGGAAATAAAAGTATACATAAGGTGGAGAATGGAAAAATAATTGAAGCGGAGCGTGTAGAAGCAAGGACAGGCTGGCCATGCATGCCTAGCCCGTTCTTTCTTCTACACCCCCTTCATGAATAATTCATCAACACCTTCCAATTCCAGTAACTGACGGCTCTAATATCCGTTCTCCACTTTATTTATACTAAGATTTCCCAATCTATCTCATTTTTCCGCAAATAGCTTCTCAAGAAAAAATCTCCCCTCCCTCATTTCCTTCCAACCCTCAAGCCACCTCGTAAGAATCGAAGATGGATCTGTCCTCGCAAAGTTATTGTAGACACGTCGGTGTGGAGAGAAGCACCACCCCGCAGAATAGTTGCACCGTAGGCGTGGAGGTTGTCACCAAGAAAAGCGTTATTGGTGAGAAGAAGGTGCACACGGCTCGTACCGAGTTTGGCTCTTCCCTAGTTATGAATGGTCTCGGCACCGAGAAGAGAGTCTTCTTGGAGACGACTGACGTTTTCTCCGCTGGTGAGTTTGGTGCCTGCTCGGACGGTAGTAGTGCAAGCACCGAGGTGGCTGACACCCAGGTGGAGAACATTATCGGAGATATGGATATCATCATCGTGGCTGATGGGCCACAAATGTAGCATGGTGGCTTTTACTGCCACCAGGTGAGCTCCTTCTCCCTTTCGCTTCCAGTGGACACATACTTGGACGTATAGACCTTTGGGTTTCCTTGAAAATACTATTTATCTAGTTAAATCAAACTATTGTAGGACTGTATTTTCTTATACTAGATTAATTTAAAAATAATTTGCTAATCAGAGCCATGTAGTATGACCATATTGTAGTATAAATTTGAAATAAGTGCTGGAGCATAACAAGTGTTGGATCTTATTTAAAACATTTCCAGTAGCGCCAGTCAAAAAAAGGAGCCCCGATAGTTTGTAAAGGGGCGGTTCAAGAAGAAGGGGAAGTGCTTTCTCAAATACCGCGAGAGATGCATACGTAACAGGTGAAATAGTTTCCGCTCTGATTTTTCTTAGAGGCAATCTTGTCTTGGTTGTGGTGTATCTGCATCAACACGTCAAGCGACATGGTAAGTGCATTCTCAAATATGGTTACATGATTTGGACGGTATGCAACTTCTCCTAGAAGCCAACTGTTCCGCCTTTGTCGCCATAGACTCTTTGAAGATCATGAGCAAACAAACTTACTTATCTTAGGTAATATGTCTTGCCCATTTTATTTATGTATATTTTGCAATGCATGTTAAAGTTGTGTAAGATTTTTCCAAGATGTACTTCCCTTTTCAAATAACAAATCATTTTACCTTTCAAAAGTATAATCATTTTTGCTCTGCAGTAATGATACTAGAGCATTTATATAGATTTAAAAAATGGATAGCATTTATTTATGTATACAAACAACTTTTTGGCATGTAATATATGTTTTTCTTATATGAGAAATATATCAAATTTAACTCAATTATTTATTACAGCGCGTGCTGCAGTGGGAATATGTTGGCGAAAATCTCTAAATAATTACATAATAAAATTCTAAAAAGGAAAGTCAATGCAGAGCTAAAAAGAGAATCTAATGTTTAGTACCTTGTGCTTTGCCGCAATGAATTCCCAAGGTGAAGCTGCCTGTAATTATAATTGCCATAAAAATACCAAATTCCCAAGGTGAATCTGATGTTCGGTGTGAATGATGTTCAGTACCTTGGCAATGAATTCCCAAGGTGACATTTAACTGAATGTTGAGTCACCGGTCTACTTATTCTAGGAATATTGGAGAACTACACTAGAGTAAAATGTATACCTCTAGAAAACACGATTGCAGTAAAAAAAAGGTTGTGTGTAGCAGGATTTAATCCCCATTTCAAAGAAAAGGAAAGAACGAAATAGGTGCAATTGCCTCAAATTTAGCAAGATAGGTGTTCACTCCTTACTAAGTGAGTGTACAATTATTCCATCTTAATATGTTTTACGGAAAATCAAATATTTACTCTATGTATATTATGTCAAATAGTATTGAAACATAATACATGAAAAGGGAAGAGAAAACAGTATAGAAACTTACTACAACGAAAATGTGTGTGAACCGCGGGATACAAAAACGGTCGAGCATCATGTAGCCATGTATTGAGCGAGAGTCACCTCATGCTACCTCCATGATACTCCATTGTGTTTTTTGCTGTAAAACAAACTCACATAAAAAACATGCTTCCGAAAGGCAGTGCCTTAATGTGCAACGAATCTTAATTAACCTTAAGGAGGTGCCAGATACTATACATGGGACAATAAAAATAATATTAATATTTCTCCATCTTCATTGGAGGTGAGATAAAAAAAACCTATAGCATTCGTATCACAGAGTATCTTACCAACTTTAAAAGCTTTCCCTATACTATCCACTTTCTACATCCAAATCTTGCCTATTCAACACGAAGAAATCAAACATCATAGAACACAATCTTTTTGTCCATCATTGTTGCTACCAACGGGGAGTGCATTCCTACCAGCATTGAGATAAAAATATATGTACTTAGCTTGCACCATGCCAAAGCGATGATGGAAAATAACCGAACCTAAAAACCTAGGAAAACACATCACACAATGGATTAAAGTTTCATAGATGGAAATATTTAGATCTGGAGAAATATAAATTTGTAAACATTGTGTGGAGGGTTTAAGGGAAGGAAGGATCAGCGAGGTGGTACAAAGGAGAAGTCGGTCCATAATGGGAGGAGGATAGCATTGAGGCGGTCCATGGAATAGGCTAATTTAGTGAGACAAAAGTTAATAATTTATGTGAAAGTGACAAAAATATGTTTGTGCTAGGTACCAAATCCAGAACTCCAGGGTGTGCTCATGATAAAAAGGAAAGTAACAAAAATAATACCTAGAACGTTAACCTATTTTCAACTAAAGGATACTCCATGAGTTGTCATATGAACGTGTATGTTAAAATATCTAGAGAATTGCAAAGAAAAATGATAAAACTAGAACACACAAATAAGAGAGGAAAAGGAAACCTCTTGTTAAATACATTGTCATTTGCCACAAGGAATTCACAATATGTAATTTTGGGTAGGTGCAAATTCTATAGTATGCTACAAAATTATACCTTGCACAGTCATGTTCCACAATTACTCAACCCGCTTGATCGCACCATTTCTACGCTCTAGAAGAATAAGGTTGGTTTGATCACGGAGGAGAATGGAGCTCACGAGTCTAGATCTGGAATCAGATTTGGGGCGTCAAGAGGGGAATTTGGGGGTAACGTTTGTGAAGGAGGGACGGAGGCATGTGAGGAAGAGATCTGGATCTAGGAGGTAGGAGCCGTGATGGCGGCTGAGAGGGTTAGTTATATACGAGATGGGAATCGAGGGAGCTTACTTTTGGCTAGCCTGAAACAACCAATGTTCGGAGGGTATAAAATGGTGCGGTTGCTATTGGGCCACTTGAATTTAAGGATTGGAGGAAAAATTGATGGGCCTGAAGCAGAACCATACTAAAAAGGTAGAAATCATCCCCGATTTCTTCCATATGTGATTTTTCTTATGAGGGGATATTATCGACTGAATCACCCTAATTATCATGGGATATTATCTACTCAATCACCCTAATAATTATGGGATATTATCTACTTAATTACTATAATTATCAGGAAATCACTGCAATAACTCAACGCATGGGCTATAACCTCATTATTCTGGTCACGTCTTAATTGTACCAAAATCTCCCTCTTTATTGCCAAAATCATTAATCACTTACCAGAAACAAGATTTCTCCCCACGGCTAAGAACCTAAAGGAAAACGCCGCCTAAAGATGATTTCTGGCTGATATCGACACGTTCGTGTCAGGCTTGGCAAACCAGGAACATAACAGTCTAGTAGAGAAATAAAGAGTGAATAAACAGAAAATAGGCAAAATAGTAAGAGTTTTCTACATAATTTACAGTAAGTCGGTATATTCAAGACATACACATAAAAAACAGTCACTTACATCAGTATAGTAGAGTTACGAAGTCACATATTGGCATACTTCGACATAATTTTCATTCATGCATGAAATGTCAACATAAACGCAAGTTCAAAAATCCAAAAACAGACATATGTGTATCAAGTAAATATTCAGCACCGCTGAACTTATGTTCTACGATGCTTTTGCTGCAGCTTGGGTAGCACCCTTCACTTTAATACAATCCTGCACTAGATATAACTGAACTTGTAAAAAAATACTGAGTGTTAACGGTTAAACGTTGCAAAGGTGTGTGTAACTACACCCATGTCTCATATAGTACCTTATGGAAGTATTTGTAATACTTTATTTATCTGAGTATGTTCATATACTATATGTAAGATACTTCCAAACAAGTTTGGTGAAAAAATTGCAAGTGCACTCATAGTTTGCACTATATATGTAAAATACCGATATATTTATACGTAAAAAAAGAGTATGTGAAGAAAAATTAAATAGTACCAAAAAATAGTAGATATACTACCTAAATATTCTTATATACTCCATACTACACGTACATACTCTCTGGTATGATAGGTACTGCCTAGATAGTGTGAAACACACATGGGTGTAACTACACCCGGGTGTAGTATAAATAAATAAATAAATATATATATATATATATATATATATATATATATATATCATACCAGAGAGTGTGAAACACCCGGGTGTAGTATAAATATATATATATATATATATATATATATATATATATATATCATACCAGATAGTGTGAAACACACATGGGTGTAACTACACCCGGCCTATCTAGGCAGTACCTATCATACCAGAGAGTATGTACGTGTAGTATGGAGTATATATATATATATATATATATTGACACCTAAGGTGTAGAATAGTTATTCTTCATCCACCCTCTATCTTTCAAACCGTATATGATTTTTACGTCATATAAATTTTCAATTTTCTCTTATCCCGAAAGTCAAGAAGAACATAAAAAAAATTTAGACATGTCGTAAAAAAATTATTTACATGCCGTAAAAAAATACGGCGTAAAATGCGATTTTTCTATGTTTTTTACACTATAATGACTCATAAATCGTATTTTTATGTCATTTTTTTGCATTTCTATGAAGATGAATATAATTATTAGTATACAAAACATAAATTTATGTATGTGAGAACATAAAAATATGTGGGGTGCAAAATAACTATTTAGATATATATATATATCCCAGCTATTCTATCATCGATGATATACATGTCCTGTACTTCCTATGGTTCAATGTATACACTGTCGTATGCCCAAAGGCTGTACTGGTTCATTGTCGGATTCATACTTCCTTCATATTCGTACGAAACCGAAACAAGTATGTGAACGATTTTTTTCTGTGTTTCTCAGCCGCTTATCGGAATTAGATAAATGTTATACCACTCGATAGATAATGAAAATCCGTAACTTTTTTCAGGTCCGATGAAGAATTGACACTTTTTTCCAGTCCGATGTAGAGAGTGCTTCGACAATTTTAGAAATTGCAGAAAGTGACTTCTGTTGAAAAAAATTATAAGTGTTCTCAGTTAATAACACAAAAAATGTATACATGAAGTTCAGTCGCATAAATATGGGCAGTTAAGTTGTCTTAAAATGACTGACAAGAAGTATACAACAATAACAATAGTAAGTACAAGCGTGACTCTGGGCACTACCAGACTTCGCTGGCTCAGCACTAGGTAGTTCATAAAAAGTAAAACATGTAATTTTTTTTTTGGAAATGGACGCATATATTACTCAAATCAATGTTTACACCCGGCTTCTGCATAACTAGAATGCACACAGCCGTTTAACCACACACCTTAGATCCAATAGTAAAAATAAAATTACAAATCATAATAATAAGAACAAGCGCCTCCAACTAATGCTGATCTATACGGAGATCACGCTGCCATCCATGTCGGGACAAAATATCCCTCGTCGTGTCCTCCAATCGCGTACAACCCTCCACAAATAAGTGGCAGAGGTCCATACGCTGGAGAGTAGTCCATGATCTGAGAATAGCCGTAGCTCGATAGATGACCTGCAAAGAAGAAGACACAATGTTATTAAAAATCTTGTCATTCCTACACAGCCAAAGCGACCAAATGATGGCAAGCGCTCCCACCCTAAACACAGTCCCATATTTATCATGTATCCCATATAACAAGTTACCAAAGACATTGACAACCGATCGAGGGGCGATAAACCCGAGGCCATTTGGATGATTGACCATATAGAGCGAGCAAATTTGCATTGGAAGAATAGATGTTGAATTGTCTCGTTCTGATGACAAAAAACACACTGTGTACTTCCGTGCCAATTCCTCTTAGCAAGATTGTCTCTTGTGAGAATTACCCCTTTATGAAGATACCATGCAAATATTTTCATTTTAAGGGGTATTTTCATCTTCCAAATTTTACTATTATTATCGACTGGAATATCAGGTTGAATCAAAGCTCTGTACATCGAATCCATAGAAAATTTACCACTCTCTAGTAGATTCCATTTGAACTCGTCCACACCCTCCGACAGTTGTATCGTGGCTAATCGAGCTAAAAGATTATTCCACGATAGTAGTCTAGGGCAAATTAGACTTCTTCTGAAAGTCACATTAGGAGTATTATTTTCCATTACCATGGAAATTGTATCCCCTTTGTGTCTAACGATCGAGTAAAGAGCTGGATATTGTTCCCGAAGAGTAGATTGGCCAAGCCATTTATCTTCCCATAAACGAATCTGTGAACCATCCCTAATATTAAAAGTACCAAAACGAAAGAAGTGTTTTTTGGCAGCCATAAGAACTGCCCAAAAGTGTGAATCTCCCGGTTTCCAAACCATCTGAGACACCGCTTTGGAGCCAACATACTTCCTCCACAACATGGTTTGCCAGACACCGTCTTCAGTAAGTAGTTTAAACAACCATTTACTCAACAGTGCGGTGTTTTTGACTTGCAAATCATGTATGCCCAGTCTACCATACTCTTTAGGTCGGCAAACCACATTCCATTTGGCCAGTCGATATTTCTTTTTTTACTATCCCCTTGCTAAAAGAATCTTGATCGGAAATAGTCCACTTTCTTCAAGACCCCTTTCGGCAATAGGAAGAACGAAATCATATACAATACCATATTGGTGAGTACTGAATTTATGAGAACTAGTCTTCCACCAAGGGATAGCAACTTGCCTTTCCAACTATTTAGACCTTTCCGTAATCTTTCCTCAACGAGTTTCCATTCCGCAATCATGAGACGCCGATAATGGATCAGTATTCCCAGATAGTTGATAGGAAATTGCCCCAGACCACAACCAAAAAGATCAGCATATAGTTGGGCATCGTTAATAGCCTCGCCAAAACAATACAATTCACTTTTATGGAAATTAATTTTTAATCTAGATAGTTGCTCAAACACTGATAGAATTAACTTCAGATTCCCAGCTTTCTCTAGATCATGTTCCATAAATAGAATTGTATCGTCTGCGTATTGAAGAATAGATAGACCTCCATCAACCAGATGGGGAACTAAACCTTCAACTTGGCCATCAGCCTTGGCTCTTTGGATAAGGATTGCCAACATATTTGCCACTATGTTAAATAGTATAGGCGATAATGGGTCCCATTGTCTTAATCCTTTTTTGTTTGGAAGTATTTGTCAGTGTCGCCATTGACATCTATAGCAACACTACCACCAGACACAAAAGACTAAATGAGAGCACACCACTCGTTCGAAAAACCTTTCATTCTGAGTGTTTACTGGAGAAAAGACCAATTAACTTTGTCATAAGCCTTCTCAAAGTCAATATTGAACAATACACCATTTAATTTCTTTGAGTATAGTTCATGTATTGTTTCATGCAGGATTACTACACAGTCTAAGATGTTTCTTCCTTGCATAAAAGCAGTTTGAGATGGGCGTAAAACATAATCAGCAACCGAATTTAATCTAATCGTAGCAACATTTGTGAAGATTTTAAAGCTCATGTTAAGAAGACAGATTGGACGATACTGTTGTATTCGTTTCGCATTATTAACCTTAGGCAATAAAATAATGTTGCCAAAATTAAAAATAAAAATGTCAGTTCAGGTACGCTTACACGGCAGTTCAAGTGTGGTCAGAAGGAAATTCAGGCGCTCTTACATGGCAATTCAGGAAGTGCTCGACGGTTCAAGTGCACTTACGTGGGAAGTGCTTGACGGTTCAGTACCGCTTATGAGGAAAGTGTCCGGACAGTACGGTTCAGTACAAGTAGCGTCCGAGATGGTTCATGCAATGACTCTAGGCAGCATAAGTAGTTCCTTTCTTTCTTATTGCCATATTTCTTCATCATGAATATGGCGGAGTCAAAGTTACTTCAGAGACAGTAAGGTGGAATTTAGAAGGAAAGATGAGTTTCCAGCCGGCGAACCTGGCTTTGGGAAGAATTATAGCACCTCTATCCGAACCCCTAAAGTTTAGATGATAAAAAGTCTCCATGTCCCATAACTTCTCACATTTGAGCATCTAAAGGAAAGCCATATAGAGCCAAACTCAAATTCTCGTATTTTATGCAAACCAACTCATTTCAATATTCCAAACCGAATTATTAATGTAATAGAGAGAAATATTCAATATTACGAACGAAATAAATAAATGTAATTCAACAAATTGTTTAAAATAAACCAATGATAATACATAACTAACATTTTTTTAGATACACCAACGTTGCTCGACAAGATAAGCTTGTAGTTGTCCTTGTCCTCGATGGTTCGATGAAAGTTGAGGAAGCGATGAATC
The DNA here is from genome assembly GCA_910589775.1 of Avena eriantha. Taxonomy (NCBI): domain Eukaryota; kingdom Viridiplantae; phylum Streptophyta; class Magnoliopsida; order Poales; family Poaceae; genus Avena; species Avena eriantha. Next base: position 479,025,298 of record OU342745.1, read on the forward strand.
ATGTTTCCATCATGCTCAGGCTAGCCCGAGTCTCCATTTGAGATGTGCCAAAATATTTTTGGCTCGTCTCACACGTGTTCAATGATCATGTTATGCAAAATTATACAACACGTCATTATTTTCCATAGTACTATCGGTTTCCAATACTCAGCAGGTTCACAAATAATGCCACAACATTGCTGAAGCACAACGAAAGTTCTCCAGGTGGACAATCTTTTGAATAACATTCCCTCCTGATTTTTAGGAAGCAAGTGAAAATTTAAACACCGAGAAAGTTTGAAATGCTACTCTACTAGGTTTTGCCACCAAGGCCCAATATGACTCCTTGTTATATATGTTTGAAAACTAGGCTTGTGGCACCCAGATCCATATTTTGCGGACTTTCTTTACAGAAAGTACAATCTCATTATCACTTGAAAAATTGAGAATATTGTTTTCTATTAGTTGGAAACTTCCACCGGTGACATTGTTTACTACAATAAGATGCACACGTATAACTTTGAAAAAACATTTAATTCAAGAGAAGTTTATCTTCATGCGTATTTTCTAGGAAAATGGCTGATAGATTGCAGTTGCATGCCTACACTCTACATGGCTGATAGATTGCAGTACCTACCTAAGCACCCGGGGATTACACCATGTGTCCGCCAGTTTAAGAGTGGACCGTCCCGATGTCTACATACCAAACTCCGGTTACGCCCCGTGTCAGACCTGAACTCCGGCACACCCACATCGCCATGATTTCAAACACCAGTTCATGTTTCGCCAGCGATCGAGATCACATGACTATGGCGTGGCGCATCCGCGGTGCACTGTGTTTGTGGAAATGGAGCAACATCCTTGTATACAACAGTGCATGCCGAATACCTTGTGATCTCTCTTTATTAGTAACTTTCAATTGAAGGGGTTTTGTTGTGCGCATATACTTAGATATTTGTTATATAATATAATATTCTTTAGGAAGATACACAATAGAAAGTCTCGTTCATAAAGTTCAGCCATGCAAAGTGACCTTTGGAATGTTTCAGTCCGAGAAATATTTAACCTTCATGAGGCTCGCTGCAAGTAAACTACTTAAGGCGTCATTTTATAACTTATTTGTGAGGAGCTTTCCAAAAAAATGACAAGTGGAATTCCCCAGCAAGCATCATCATGCAATTTGTTGATTTATGGGTTAATGTGTTGAAGTGATGTCAATATTTTTTCTATAGGCACGTGTTTTTGGTGGAAATATCTTAATATGTTGAGTTTCTTTATTTCACGCCCAATAAACGGATTTTTGAATTCTGAAGTCATGGTATGGAAATCAATTAGAAGCAGTACTCTAGTTGATCTCAATTATTCTTTCTTATTGATATGCATGGACAAATACAAATTATCTCTTTTCTTGGGAATTCTAAACTTGGAGCAACTTCGGCATTAGCTACACTACTACTATGATATATCTCTTGCAACTTTGATTGAGCTATACATTCTGCTGTTCTGTACATTATAGTTTCTAGGATAGATTATATTTTGCTTTTCAATTTTTTGATGCCTTGCTGGTGGAAACTAATAGAGACATATTACTAGATTATGTTATGGCATGTTGAGATCGTCTATACATGATTTGGATCACTTCTGTTGGACATCCTTGTTCATAATATTTTGCTGCTTTTTGTGCAGGATTACTTGGTGTAGCTGTAATCGATATAGAATTTTGCTACTCTTTGCGTGATTGTGTCTTCTTTAGGCGAGGAAACGGAAGGCTCTGTCACATTTTTTTCTAAGATAGATTGCAAGTGCTTATGCTACTGTGTTACTTATGAAAATATTATGTCATATTCGTTATGTGAATGTATCATTGGTCCAACAACTTCACGTGCTATTTGAAATGTTTGTTCAAAATACATTTAATTATTTTATAACATTTATTGTGCTATCTAGAATATTTGTTGAAATATTTTTTTATTACTAAAATTCAAATTAGTGACGGACGGGAAAATGAGCATGTCACTACAAAACCCCACAGGATGCGGCCTTTGATAGCAACAAGTGACATGCATCCCATTTTACCTGTCACTAATATACATATACTAGTGACATGCACGCCTAAAAGTCTGTCACTGTGACAGGCACATGCCTGTCACTAGTAACCTCATACCAGTGACTAGTCATCAGTGACAGGCGCTTTGCCTGTCGCTAATGGGGTATTTGAGCCTGTCACTAATAGGCTATTCTGCAGTAGTGTACGGCCGTCAAAGTGTGGTATACCGATTGGTAAATTCCTAGATCCGCCCTATGTCCTGGTCTAGTTGCCTACATGCCACCGTAGAAATTTCATTCATGTTTATATCCTACAATATTATTAGGGAGAGGGGGCAAGTGCCCCCTCCCTCCTAACATTGAGAAGTTTTTTTTCTTGACTAAGTGCTAAGTTACTAAAAAAATCTTATACATGACCGTCTTTATTCTTTTTAAACTATGAAAGAAAAAATTAACCTCGTAGCATTTTGAATACATGAATAATTTATATAAAACTTTATTTCAATCAATATCCATTGTATGTTCACTAATATCACCTTCGGAGTCAATATCTAAAATCTGGTTGTTGGACATTTTACCTAGTGCCTCCACAAAATCTTCCATAATCTCCAAGCTCAGATCAGAAATAAAAATTGCAAGAATTCGCAACCTTACCATGCTACCTAGCTCTTTTGCCTCAACGACGATTGTACTCAACACTTCCATTAATTGCCAGCTTTCCAATTACATCTGGAAGTAGCCTCATGTCGCCAACATCAATGAGTAGGCACATCAATCTTCTAAGCTTAATAATAGTCGATGGGGCCGGCACCAGCCCTTTAGTCATGGTTGTTGTATCCAACCGAGAATAAAGATTGAGCTTTAGTCCCGGTTGGTGTCTCCAACCAGGACTAATGTGATTCCTATATCATTTTCCTCCCTACCTCGAGCCACACTCTATTTTCAAGCTTCTTCTTCTCTCTATTTCTTCCCCTCAGCTCGAGTTCATCCTCATTTTTTCACAATATTTGTCAAGATTTGGTGGCGCCCCATATATCCAAGGGTTCTAAAAGGTTAGCAACTTCATCCCTTCATCTTCCATTGCTAGTTTAGCTTATTTCACGCTCTAGAAGTAGAGGGATTTGTGGGTTTAGTTTGGGAGTATTTTTGCAATAATAATATTCGATCACTAATTTACTTTTTTTTAATGTGATGAACTTATATTAATTTGGTCCCTTATCTATTTATACTCCATCCCGAACTCGAGTTCACCAAGGTGGAATTTTGTAGAACTGTGTAGTGTGCTTGTTGAGTGAAAGAATGCCCGTGCATACTTATCATTGCTTTCTTTCCTAGCGTGCCTTTTCCACTCAGTCTCCCCTCATATTGTGATTCAGAAACACCAATCGGATTTAGGTCAGAAATAAAGTCAACACAAAACTCAGTGACCTCCTCTGTTCCATAGCCCTTGGAGATGCTTCCTTATGGCCTAACACGGTTATGAACATATTTTTTTAAGACTCCCATGAACTTCTCAAAGGGGAACATATTGTGAAAAAATATAGGACCGAGAATGGTAATCTCTTTAACTAGGTGAACTACGAGGTACGTCATAATATTGAAGAAGGATGGTGGGATCACCAACTGACAAGGCATTGGAACACATCATTCTGTAACCTTGGTAGACTTTCTGTATCTATTACCTTCTAAGCAATTGAGGAATGCACATACCTTCACAATGCGTAGTCGAACATTTTCTGGTAGAATCCCTCTCAATACAACCGGAAGCAACTGCGTCATAAGAACGTGCTAGTCATGAGTATTTAAGTTTTGTAATTTTTTCTCTGCCATATTTATTATTCCATTTATATTCAACGAGAAGCCACATGAGACCTTGATACTTCTCAGGCATTCAAAAAAAGATTTTCTTTTCTTCATTGGTAAGATCATAGCTGAATGGACATTGAAACTTCTTTGGATGCATGACATCTTATTCTTTCATACGTTGCTGGTCCTACTGTGCTTCCGGTATATCTTTTGACTTCCTATAAAAGCCCAAGAAGCCTTACAGGTTCACACAAAGATTGTTTGCCAGGTGCATCACGTCGATTGAAGAGAAGACCTCTAGGACATTCCGATGTGTTAGATCTCAAAATACAGATTTCTTCTTCCATATGGGTGCGTGTACGCTAGCTTCATTCGGAACAGATTGTCTGCCAGGACCCTTTCCAAAGATTAATTTAAAATCCTTGAACATATCAAATACATCATGGCTAGGCTTACTACAGTGATCTGCCTCACCATTGAAATGCTTGGCTTTTTTCCTTATGGTATGCTTGGGCAGAAGAAAACAACGATGCCACGCGTACACATTCTTCTTACATTTATCTAAATATATACTTTCAGTCTCATATAAACAGTGCATGCATGCATTGTATCCCTTGTTTGTCTATCCTGTAAGGTTATTAAGAGTAGGCCAATCATTGATGGTTACGAACAACAACGCTCGTAGGTCATTCCTCCTATTTGTGCTCATCCCATACACGTAAACCATTTACGTCACACAACTGTAAATGTTCTTCAAATAATGGCCTTAGGTACACATCAATGTCATTGCCAAGGAGGACTGGCATCATAATGAACTCCTGCTTCATGCACAACCAATGAGGAAGGTTATAGATACATAGAGTCACATGGAAGGTGCTATAACTACATCTATGCTCCCCAAAAGGATTCATTCCATATATACTTAGACAAAACCATAAGTTCCTTGCATCACCTGCAAAGCGCTGGAACTTCTCTCGATTTTTCTCCATTGCGACCCATCAACGGGTGTCTCAACATCGCGTCTTTCTTATAGTCTTCCATGTTCCATCGCAATGGCATGCTCTTTGTTTCTGAACAAATGTTTCAGCCGTGGTATTATAGGAGCATACCACATCACCTTGGCAGGAACCCTCTTCATGGGGCGCTCGCCCTCAACATCAACAGGGTTATCTCGTCTTATCTTATATCGTAACAGAGTGCATACTGGGTTTGCATCCAACTTCTCGTATTCCTCACCGTGGTAGAGGATGGAGTTATTAGGACATGCATGTATCGTATACACGTCTTATCCTAGAGGGCATACAACCTTATTTTCTTTGTACGTACTGGCGGGCATTTCGTTATCCATTGGTAGCAACTTCTTCATTATTTTCAGCAACTTTCCAAATCCCTTGTCAGCTACACCGTTCTCTGCCTTCCGTTGCAGCAATTTCAATGTGCTATCCAGTCTTTTCTGGCCATATTTGCAATTTGGGTACAATAATATTTTGTGATCCTTTAACATATGCTCGAACTTCAACCTCTCCTTTTCATTTTCATAGTCTCTCTGTGCATCAGCAATGGCCTGATCAAGATCATCAGCTGGCTCATGATCTGATACCTCTTCTTGAACTTCTCCCGTTGCAGTATCACCGTATTCAAAGAACCTAGGATAGTTATCATCATCCTCTTCTTCTTCATTGTCTTCTGATGTCTACGCACTTCTATTCTTGTAGACAGTTGTTGGGCCTCCAAGTGCAGAGGTTTGTAGAACAGCAGCAAGTTTTCCCTTAAGTGGATCACCCAAGGTTTATCGAACTCAGGGAGGAAGTGGTCAAAGGTATTCCCTCTTAAGCAACCCTGCAATCAAGATACAAGAAGTCTCTTGTGTCCCCAGCACACCCAATACACTTGTCAGGTGTATAGGTGCACTAGTTCGACGAAGAGATAGTGAAATACAAGTAGTATGGATAAAACACAACGGTGCTAGAAAATAGCTTGATGTCGTGGAAAAGACTAAAGCAAAACTGAAATAAAGATGGAAGCAAGCAAACATGTAACAGATCTAATTGCAAACGAAGTATCAATGCTTAGAAACAAGGCCTAGGGATCATACTTTCACTAGTGAACACTCTCATATAAATATCTTCTCTTTATGATACTACTCTTAACTACTCTCCGGTTGGACACTAATCCATGGTAGGGCTATAACAGCACACCTCAAAGTAAGCCTTTCCCATCTAGAAAACCCCACACTGTCACCTTGAGTACTAGATGAGTCCAACAAACACCACAATTTTATAAAGACATCCAACTCCAAATATAACTCATAACAAGTATTTGTAATCTCTAGCCTAAGTGCCACCATGGTGTGCACACTGTCACTTTCACACACATGGGGAGAGCAGAGATCTAATAAAGCACTTGAGTAGCAAGGTAGATCTACTTGATTACAAAGCTCATGATCACAATATGATCATGCATAGAGAGAGAGAGAGAGAGAGAGATGAACACATAGCTACCGGTAGAACCCTTAGCCTCGAGAGAGAACTACTCCCTCCTCATCATGGGAATCAGCAATGGTGATGGAGATGGCGGTGGTGATCGATGGAGATGGATCCGGGGGCACTTCCCCATCCCGGCAGGGTGCTAGAACAGAGACTTTCTGTCCCCTGAATCTCCCCTTCGGTGGCGGCGGAGCTGCGGAACTTTTCGTGGCTAGAGGCTTGACGATTTAGGGTTTTGGTATCGAGAGGCTCTTATAGGCGAAGGAGGCAAAGTCGGTGGAGTGCCAGGGGGCCCACACCACCTGGTGGCACGGCCAGGGCTAGCCCGCACCACCATATGGTGTGGCCAGGCCCTGGACCTCCTCCGTCTCTGCTTCTGGCTCCGTGAGTCTTCCGGTAAAATAGGAACTTTGGCTTTTGTCCCGTCCAATTCCGAGAATATTGATTTTCTGACTTTCCTGGAAAAAAACAGCAGAAAACAGGCAACTGACACTGTGGCTCTTGTTAATAGGTTAGTCCAAGAAATCATATGAAAAGTACTCCAAAGTGTGGACAAAACATAAGAAAGTAGATAAAACCAAGCATGGAACATCAAAAATTATAGATACATTTGCAATGTATCAACATCCCCAAGCTTAACTCCTGCTCGTCCTCGAGTAGGTAAGTGATAAAAAGAAAGAATAATTTTTGAGGTGACATGCACCATCATAAACTTGATCAAAGTATTTGTAAAACATTCAAAGCTGGGATCATAGTACTTCAACATAGCATGAAAGACAAGGTTCTAGCAATAAGACAAAGAAACTATGATGCAACATGAAAAGGCACAAACAAAAGATTCATGAATAACAGTGCTTTGCAAGACGTTTGTTTGTTTCACATAAAGAAAACATAGCATAATAGCATTCAGCTTGTCCCTCATAGAGTAGCAAATATAAATGCATAGGACACCTTCAAAGTTCGTAAGAGTGACTAGATACAAATAGTTTAAAACAAGCAATATCAAGTTATGCATCAATCAACTAGTCTTGGGACAATGCACATAGAACTAAGAATGTCCACTATGCTCTCAAAGTAGGTTCATAAAGGTAGAAGGCGGAGACTCAATATAATGGTGGAAGAAAGGCCTTCATAGAAGGAAGTAGGGATTTTAGTCTCATAAAGAGCTTCCAAAAATTATGGTACTTATAGCTTTCAGCTCTCATTGCCCCTATCATAAGCATCTTAAAGGTGATTAAGGTTAAAGTGACACAACTAAGAGGATATGCTTGACAAGTTATAAACCGAAATCTCATGCCCCTTACTTGCGAAGACCTAACCTCATGCTACTCAACTTTAGTCACGAGCAAGCTCTTGTCATTGTAAGTACATGTGTATCATTAAGAACCGCCAACCGGGTACCCCTTGCACATGATACGAGAGCTTTCCCATAATCAAAATGACAATGCAAGCAGACAATGAGCATCTCAGCGATCTTTTTATTTGCTATTTGCATAGGTTTTTATTGAGGATGCTTCATAGAGTGCTCATTATGGTGATGCTGCAAGTTTCCACCCTGATTAGGCATGGCTTAGGCTAACGGCCTAGGCGTTTCTCTAACACACATACAAACTCCATGATCTTACAAGTTCCACTTTTATTTCACACCGCCGGGATCCGTAAGCAAAAGAACATGATATCAACGGGGTACAAAGTACAAGTGCAATGTTGAAAGCGTTCCCCATGAAACATGGTTCTCCCATTTTATAACATATAAAGCGCAAGCATATACGCAACAAAGAAGGCCCTAATGGTTCAAGTTTATTAGATGCAAAAAAGTAAAGTGTGCCATCAAGTTCGTGAGAGCTTTAATCACTAGTTTTCTCATAACAAGTTTAATTTGGAAGGTAAACAAAAGCATGAATATACTTGGAATAGCATAAGCTAGTAGGTAGGTATGGTGGACTCTTTGGAATAACTTGGTTTAGGGAGTTGGATGCATGAGTGGAACTCATACTTGGTTGTGGAGGCTAGCAAAATACTGGGAGCGACAAACTAAGAGAGCAATAATGGCCATAATCATGCAGAGCGACAAAACATCATTGATCAAAGCATAAAGTGATACTACAAGTTGAAAACTAAAGGATCGTAAAGGCTATGGTGACTTGAGATAGTCATAACATGGTGTGAGCATGCGCCAAGTCAACCCAAATAAAGCATCAACGGAGAATACCACTATACTATGCTTTAATATGCTAAAACAACGCATGGTTCATCCAAGGCATATTAAGCAATCTCAATTGTTTATAACAAGCCATGCTACAACAAAGAATACTAAGAATAAAGCCAAAACAATATCAAGCATGGCATGACAAAGCATAGGCCACAGTCAAAAACGAGCTCTTTTTACCACATAAGCATGAACTTTCCTACTCTTTTCCAAACCAAACCAAACTATTTGCAAACCAATGTATGAAAGAGGGGGTCCAACCAATTTATTCAGCAAACTAAGCAAACCAAAGCAAACAAAAAAACAAAAACGAAAACAAAAAAGAAGACGCTCCAAGAACAACACAACTGTGAATGGAACAATAAAAATGAAGCGTTTGGAAGAAACCTCGAATTTTTATTGATGAAGAAGGGGATGCCTTGGGCATCCTCAAGCTTTGACGCTTGAACTTCTTGGATATTTCTTGGGGTGACACGCGTGGCTTCCCCAAGCTTGAGCTTTAGTCCATCCTTCATCTCATTACTCATTCCTTCCACTGGATCAGCCGAGGGAGATTCCTTAGAAGATATCATCAACCCATACATGAGAGAGTTGAAGATTCATCCCAAGGAGTTGTTGCTCGAAGATGGGGAGGTCCGGATTAAAGAGGTTCAAGGCCCTAAAGTTGAAGGAAGTCTGGAGGACAGGATGGAAGCACTGGAGCAAGAAGTCTTTAGGTACAAGAAGATGGCGGAGCGCAAAGTGGATATCATCCAGAAGATTTGTTCCGAACTCATCACCGACCACCAAAAGGAGACTGCTGAACTCAAAGACGAAGTCCTCTCACTCCGCCAAACAACCAACGAACTGCAGGCACAGTTCTATGACGTTCAAAATCAAAAGTGTGAGTATGAGGCTAGGTTTAAAGGCATAAGTGTTGCTGCAAGTTTCAGGATGTTGGAAACCACGATGTCCTTTGTTGATGGGAAGCCTTTACCCTGGAAGACGGACGAAGATGAGAGGATACCACCACCTAAGGAGTAATTCGTCATCAGGTTTGGCATCCCCTTGGTTTGTTCCAAGCTTGGGGGAGTGCCGCAGTATCACATCACTATCTCCTATCTTTTTACCTTATTAGTAGAGTCATATCATGAATAGTGGAGTTATTATGTAGTATGGTTTGTATTATGGAAGTGTCCCCTCTCTCGTTAGATATGTATTCCTTGGTGTGAGTTTCTGTAATGGAATATTAATGAGAAGTTCTATCATTCACTCTTTTGCATAGCTTATATTAGTTTTCAATTCGTGGTTATATGATTGATCTTGTTGTTAGTATTGGTTTCACTTTGGGATCATTGAGTTAATTTAGTTGGTTTTGGCATACCTGGCTCGGTCAGTAGCAACACTATTTTTGAGAGTTGAATGAAAAAGATAAAAGTACCTTTAAAGAAAAATAATTTCATCATCTTTCTTTCTTGATTTGCTAATAAGTTTAGTATTCTCTAGTTAAGATCTTTTGTGCTTCCAAGGAAGATTGCATGTTTGTGTTTATCACTTGTATGTTTGTTTGTTTCCTTCAACACTTATACTTGCTACCCAGCCTTGCTAGCCAAAAACCTGTACTGAGAGGGTATTCTTCTCGTGCATCCACCTCCTTTAAACCAAAACCTTTGCCATTTGTGTCCACCATACCTACCTAGTAGCATTATTGCTATTCCAAGTAAATTCTTGTTTTGTCTACCTCCCAAATTAAACTTGTTATGTGAAAATTAGTGATTAAGGTCTCACGAACTTGATGGCATACTTTAGTTTCTTGCATTTAATAAACTTGAACCATTGGGTCCTTCTTTGTTGCGTATATGCTTGTGCTTTATGAGTTGAAGTTAGCCGAACCATGTATCATGGAGACCGCTTTCAACGCTTCATTTGGTACTTTATACCTAGTTGATATCATGTTGTTTTGCTTATGGATCCCGGCGGTGTGAAATAAAAGTGGAACTTGTAAGATCATGGAGTTTATATGTGTGTTAGAGAAACGCCTGGGCCGCTAGCCTAAGCCATGCCTAATCATGGTGGAAACTTGCAGCATAACTATAGTGAGCATTCTATGAAGCATCCTCAATAAAAACCTATGCAAATAGCAAATAAAAAGATCGCCGAGATGCTCACTGTCTGCTTTCCTCAATGATACGCATGTATTTACAATGACAAGAGCTTGCTCGTGACTGAAGTTGAGTAGCATGAGGTTCGGTACTCATAAGTAAGGGGCATGGGACTTCAATTTATAACTTGTCAAGCATATCCTCTTAGTTGTGTCACTTTAACCTTAACCACCAAAAGATGCCTATGATAGGGGCAATGAGAGCTGAAAGCTAGTAAGTATCATAATTTTTGGGAGCTCTTTATGAGACTTGCAATCCCTGCTTCCCTCTGCGAAGGGCCCTTTCTTTTACTTTGTAGTTGAGTCAGTAAACCTATTCCCTCTACCTCAGCAAGTATTTTGAGTTGATGTGTTTCATTCATTCATATGATGATTTATTCATTCATGTTTCTTATATTCCTTGTTTTGCACATTACTCTTATCTTGATGTTTACTACTTTGAAAGCTATCATTGAAAAAACAGCTATTTGTGAACTCCAGCAAATAAGCAACTATTCTTCGACCAAGAGATAAGTTTGCCATTACCAATTATGATTCACTTTATGAATCTTTATTGTGTTTCCTTTACTTATTACAAGTTGAGTTATATAATAGTGAGTTGTCTTCTATTATGATATATGTATTTGATGAATGTGATGCTTCTTGTCCGTATTCTTTTATTGACTCTTAACTCCATAAACCTGAGGCCATGTTTATTGAGCTCAGTTTCGCTTGGGGACAAGCGAAGTCTAAGCTTGGGGGGAGTTGATACGTCCATTTTGCATCACTATTCTATGTCTTAATTCACTATTATTCATTGATATATTTCATAGTGAGAGGTGATACTTATGTTATTTCATCTGTTATTGCATGGTTGATGACTTTTGGAGCATGGACCGCTGCAGTCAGGATTCTGATGGAAAAGGTGCTGTTTGGGGGCAAAATTCACGAAGATCGGAAAATCCGGGAAAATATACGGAAAATCCTATTTTTCCAGAAGACTAAGGATGCCAGAAGTTGGAGTGGAGATGGGCCACTGGGGGCCCACACCACCCCATGGCGCGGGCAGCCCTAGGCCGCGCTTGGAGGTGGTGTGGCCACCCTGGCCCACTCCAGCCTCTTCCCTCTGGCGTATATCATCCCCACGAAACCCTAAGACTTGGGGAGCGACCACAGAAAGATTCCGCCGCCTCTGCGAGGCGGAAACCACCGAGAGAGAAAGATCTCTCCAGCAGATATATTTCTGCCGGGGGAATTCCTTCCCAGAGAGGGAAGATCGTCACCATCAACACCACCATCAAGCTGGACTTCATCGGGATCATCATCATCATCATCATCATCACCACCATCATCACCATCAGCACCCTCATCACCATAGCCATATTGCTGTAACAATTGGTTGAATCTTGCATTAGTTCATAGGGGAAACTTTCCCGGTGTTGATTACTCCTTGTAGTTGATGCTATTGAGTGAACCATTGAATTATTGTTTATGTTTAGATTGTTCTCCATCGTTATTCCATCTCTGATCATGATCCATATGATGTCTTGTGAGTAGTTCGTTTTGTTCTTGAGGACATGGGAGAAGTCTTGTTGTTAGTAGTGGAGTTGCGTTGAGAAAGATTCAATAGATTGTTATTTAAGTTGTGGTGTACTTCCTCTAGTGGTGTCATGTGAACGTCGAATACATGACACTTCACCTATATGGGCCTAGGGGAATGCATTGTGTATTTGGCTACTAATCGTAGGGGTTGCCAGAGTGGCAGAAACCTGAACCCCCGTTAGGAAACCATTGCACAAGGGACGTAAGGGTCTTAGAGTTTAAAGTTGTGGTTAAGTTTCTACCTTACAGGTTCACCCACACAACACTTAGCAAGCTAAAGAAGATTAATCAACTATATGAAGCGAAAGCACTTGACAGTTTTCCCATGTGTCCTCGAGAACGTTTGGTCATCTTAAGTAATACAACCGACTTGTCCTTTGCTGCATAAAGGATTGGGCCACTTGCTGCATTTATTCCTACTGTCTTTTATTTACTCGTACTTTGTTTACTTGCTTTATCCAAAAACCCCAAAAATCCGTTTGCTAAGTATTTGCAGAGAATTCCTGATCCTTACCACTAGCCAGCACCTTCTGCTCCTCGTTGGGTTCGACACTCTTACTTATCGAAAATATTGCGATACACCCCCTATACTTGTGGGTCATCATAGACCATTGTCGAACTCTGTGTAATCAACTTCTTTCTTCTGTTTGTAATATGTAGTGGCCTTTATTTTTCCTATACCTTTTTAATTGCATCCGTGTACCGGAGAAGTGTATTTCCATAACCAGCTGCAATGTCAGTTGTAACCAAGAAATAAAGCTCTTTTTTATTTTGAGGAAATACAGCAGGAGAGGCTCCTATTGATCTTAAATAAAAATAATAAGGTAAATCTATTTTACAAGGACCTTTTAGGTCCCTACAATGTTCAATCTCAAACTCTAATTTCTCTTACAAAAGAATATATGTTAGTTCTTAGGTCTGATTATATACCCTAGAGCTCAGGATGTCTAGATCAACAATGAGTTGGGATAGCCAGCTAAGATCTCTTTTACAAAAGAATATATTTTAGTTCTTAGGTCTGGTTATATACCCTAGACCTCAGGATGTCTAGATCAACAATGAGTTGGGATAGCCAGCTAAGGTTTCTCTTACAAAAGAATATATTTTAGTTCTTAGGTCTGGTTATATACCCTAGACCTCAGGATGTCTAGATCAACAATGAGTTGGGATAGCCAGCTAAGGTCTGGTTATATATTTTAGTTCTTTGGTCTAAAACCGGCTTGAACAGATCCCGTAGAAGTGATCAAAACCGTAACTTTTTTCAGCTCCCACCATATTAGTCCCCGTGTACCGCATATATTCTGTCTTGGAGGCTATTTTTACAGTAAACTGCAAAGCGGTCAACGGTTCCCTCCACCCCACAACTGCTCCCATCCACCTCCGATAGCACCACCGACGCCGCCCTCCAAGCTCGATTCCGGCAAGGTGTCTCGATTCCCCGCGCCAATCTACAACTACGGACGAGGAGATCTGATTCCCTACATCTATTGTTATTTTCCAATCCATAAATCATTGATTTTTTGGACGCCATTGTTGGAGCCCGAGCACCGGCTAGGTGCCGGATGGCAGGCCGCCTGCATGCACATCAACGCTGGCATCAAGGCCGCATGCGCACAACTCCTTTAGCATCAAGGCCGCATGCGCACATCAACGCCAGGGATCTGCAAGCCCGCGAGGAAGACGACTCTACGAAGAAGACGGTTGTTATGGTAGTTTAGGATAGTTAGGATTCTACCATAACTTGTCTTGCACTCCAACATGATCATTGTATGCCTATATATATTTGTCCATGAGGCTCAATAATATATCCAACATATTCCACAAATCCATTTCTATCGTTCTACATGGTATCAGAGCGGCAAGATCTTTGACCTAGTCGCCGCACACACTGCCGCACCGCACCGTCCCCGAGAAGTCGATCTCCATGATCTCCGCCGGGGTTGGGCAACCCGTACGCGGGGTCTGCCCGTCGATCCGTGATCGGCTGCCCTATAAGTCTTTTTTCCGATCACTTGATTTTTTTTTGCCTTTTTTCTGTTTCTGTTGAATGGATGATGGATGGCTGCACTTCTCTGAATGTAAAAGGCATTCACCAAAATTCTCAAGAAATTCGTCATAACATAGTACTACTGCCCACTAGCGAGTAACGACAAAATGGATGGACAGGAAGAGAGTAGAGAGTCTTAAACAATATAGACAGAATTAATATAGCACTTGACACCATGTAGCTAGAATCAATTGTAATCAAATGGCTGTAAGCCAATGATGATCTATGTGGCCGGCCGTCCCTTTGAATGGGCAGCAAGCAGCAGATGTAGATTACTGCACTTTGCAACAGTAGCAACAATCTTTCAAGGAAAAAGTAGCTAGTAATACTAATAGAACTGACTGATATAGAAAATTAAACTGATGCACACTTTGCAACAACAGCAACAGAAGAAAAATAGCTAGTAATACGAATAGAACTGGCACCATCCGCCGCACCACGCTCCACTTCCGTACCGCCTAGATGGCAACGGCCGGAGGGGATTTTTCTCTAGGGTTCCTGGGACCTCCGGAGCCCCTCGCGCGCGAGAGGCTTGGGTGGTGCGGTTGTCTTTCTCTACCTTACAAAAATTTGTACCCCAAATATATGATTGAGCTGAGAACCTGATTAACGGTGCAAATAAACAAATCTTAAGAACAACATAATAGTAATTTGGAAATAATTCTCGTAGTAATAACAAGTAAATTATAGTACTCCCTCAAAATTTTAGGAGTAACAGTAACATAGAAATTTTAGGAGTAGTAATATTATAAGAACAACATAGCAATAGTTATACTTGCAAAAAAACATCGTAACTTTTGGAGTATATATAGTAATATAACACGAACAAAATAATAGCAAATATAGATCGGCCCGTCCAAACTTCATAAAATTTCTAGTCCCAAAATATGATCGTAATTCTACTGAAATAACAGAATAGTATTTTGCGGCGGTAAACTAGGCACTAAGCAAGACACACACACACACACACACACATATATATATATATATATATATATATATATATATATATATATATATATATATATATATAATGCTCTCTTCATCATCAAGCTAAGCGCCGCGGCCGCTTGCTCCAAATCCAGCAGTAGTAGGATCTGCATGCAGCGCGTCCAGGCGGCGTATGGCGTCTTCCCTGAGTCGGTGGAGCGCCGCCTCGAAGTCCGGCAGCTCTGGCGCCCCCATGACATTGGCATCAGCCTTCCACCAGGACGTCGTCGCCGCTGCCGCCATGCCCTGCTTCACGGCCGCGTCGACAGCCTTCTTGCGCGCCATCTCCGCCTTGACGCCCTCCTTGGTTTCGTCCAGCTCCCGCCGTATCGCTGGTATAGCAGTTGCTTCTTCTTGGTCTTGGGCGTCGAGACGTCGTCGGAGGACGGTGTCGACGGAGGGGCTTCCGAAGGCGTAGGGTGTGGCGCGCTTGGAGGGGGAGAAGGCGATGACGGCGACGTGGGCGCCACAGATGGCGGAGAGGTGACCGGCGTCGCGGAAGAGCGTGGCATGGCGCTTGGAGAAGGTCTCCTGGCGTCTCTGCGGGTCCTCGATGAGCTTGGCCATGGCTTTCGGCTTCCTCCCTTTCCGTCCCGCCGGCCTCTTCCTCTTGGCAACCATCGTTCGCCGTCGGTGTCTGATCTGCAAAGAGGATCAAGATCTGATCGAAGATGAAGATGTGGTCGATCGGTGTCTTTATTTATATTTATATACAGCTACCATCGATTACTTCCTTCCATATATAAGAACATGAATCTACCATACCATGGACGGAAACTTTCCATACAAAATGCATGTACTTCTACTTGGGTCGGTTGTCTTGTACTTCTACTTGGGTCAGTTGTCTTGCCCCCTGCACGACTCATACCACATTATACGCCTTTTCCCTTGTTACACAAATAAATATTGTACTACTTGTAATTTTCTGTTGTATACGTGTAGGTAGAGTTGTGCTCTAATATATATATATATATATATATATATATATATATATATATATATATATATGAGACATATTCATACTACTCCCGGGTGTAACTACACCCACGTGTGTTTGTAGGTAGTATCTATCATACCGAAGAGTATATGTACGCGTAGTATGAAGTATTATAAGACTATTTAGTAGTATATATACTACTTTTGAGGTAGTATGTATAAGTTTTTCACATACTCTTATTTTAACGTACAAATATGAAGGGTATTTTGGAAATATAGTGCAAACTATGGCTCCGCTTGCATTTTTTCACGTAACTTAATATGAAGTATCTTAGATGTAGTATATGAACATACTCAAACCAATAAAGTATCACGTATACTTTCGTACGGGAGTATATAAGACATGGGTGTAACTACACCCGGGAGTAAGAAGGATTTTTCATATATATATATATATATATATATATATATATATATATATATATATATATATATATATATATATACACACGCATCCCTTCTGTACAAGCCACATCGGGGGCTCTTCCCGACCGATATAACACACATCCGATCCCTCTAACAAGGGTATTGTTCTCCCCACAACAGAATGGTATCAAGAGCCCTTCTAGCAGCCGTGACGGGGCTGACCCGATCCGATCTTCACCGCCACCAAAACTTGATCGTCAATCTCTTCTCCTAGGCTCTTGATCGGCACATCCTGTCCAAAACCCTGATCTCCGCTCCAAAAAAAATCCTTACACCCACCCTTCCATTCCCAAACCAATCTGATGGCCACTTCATCTACTTCCTCCGCCCTGCATTCCATTGGAGTACCACCGCCAATGAAGCTCACTAGGAAAAAATTCCTATCATGGAAAGCTCGGGTCTTGCCTTCTCTTCGCGGTGCTTAGGTCATGGCACTCCTTGAGGGTAACGATCTCGCTCCTGCTGAACAAATGGAGGCCCTATATGAAAACCAGAAGAAAATCTCTATCCCAACCCGGCGTATAATGCATGGGTTACCAAAGATCAAAGCGTTGTAAGTTTGCTTGTGAATTCTCTTTTTTGAGGATGTGCTTCCCCACACCTCTGGGTTTGAGCACGCTGCTGATGTGTGAAGCGCCATAGGATCCATGTATGGTAGCAAAATATTATCATTAGATGGTAATGATAGGCTACATGATAAAGACCATTAGAACATGTATAGATGTAATGGGAAGTAAATCATGTGGGATTCACTTGAGAATTCTACGTGATGAAGTAGGATTTGGTTTAAAATCAACAATAGTAAGATAAAAAGAAGAGGCATCATGGTGAGATTAGCTCCGAGACCATGCTAAGTTTTTAATTAGGACTACTATAGAGTAAATAATCTCGTAACAATAGTAAGTAAGGAATAGTGTAGGTCTATGATAGAAGTCATGAGTGACATAGCATTACGATAATTTTTTGATTATGGTAGTAACTACAATTTAGTTAGAAGTTTTGAGCGATCATGTGAGGATAATTTATGATATACTAGAAAGTTGGTAGTCTTTAAAAGTGCCAAAAGAAAGGTAAGAGATTAGTCAGAACCAAAGTGAGACCACTTGTCCCAAAATTATCAAATTGCAGTTGAGCAATTTGGATAAAGATTGAAACAAAGAATAGTTTAACCCCTAAGTGCTAAGTATCACAAAGTAAACCTATACTAGGAGGTGTCATATACTACAAACCTAAGCCTGCATTACGAGATGTTTTACTCAACTACTCTATTATCGGCTTAAAATGATGTGTGTTATATGTACCATATTTGGATTTCTTCGTTTTTCTTGGATCTTCTTGATTGACTAGATCTGTACATGACGTTTGACTTGATGTGCATATTGTTGGAAATATTCCCTAGAGACAAATAGTTATAAGGACTATTATCATATTTCATATAGTTTATGATTAAGTTTTTTATCATGTTATAACTGTATTAAGTGGAAACATCAATACACGTGTGATATATAAACAACTAGGGGTTCCTAGTAAAACTCTAGTCACTGGTTCATTGGTCAACAGATGATCAAGTTTCCTGATCATGTGGCATTTATGCCAGTTGGAAATGGAGTCAACTCATTCTGAGAATGAGATGATGAACCAATACCCAACCTAAACATCGTGACCGGATCATGTCACGAAGTTCAAGTTATGATGATTAGAAATGGATCCTCGTAGACTATTCCTTAGAACGTGAGGCTATATCAATCACTGTCTCCCGAGAGTGCTTAGATATCATCAAGCGCTACTTGGTAATATAGTGGTTATAAAGGTTTGTTCAGGTACTCGGAGGAAACCGTAGAGACAATATATGTCAAGAGTGGGATTTGTCCGTCCATGTGACGGGAGATACTCAAGGGCCCACTCGGAGAAGTTATATCCAAGAGCTGCACATCGTATGATTTGATCACAGGGATATCACTTGTCGAAACGAGTTAAGTAGCATTGTTCGGTAATGAGATTGAACACGACATGGTGATGTCATTGATCAGATCTCGGGCTATGCAAGTATCGAGAGACATAGGGAATAAGACACGACTGTCCTGGTTCAAACGACGAAAGATCTTCGTGGAACGCACAGGGGTCACATGGTCATCCAGGTCCCTCTGTTGATCATTGGTGCGGGAGTGTCCCAACCATGTCTGGAGTGTTCCCGAACCGTGGGGTATCACGCTTAAGGGCTTGATGATGCTTAGAGAGTGTTTATAGGATTGGAAGAATCACTGAAGAATAGTAGAGAGAAAACCAGAAGGGTTTCGGTAAGTCCGGGGGATGTCCGGAGTGGATGTGGAAGGTGTTCCATAGCCACGGAGGTTGAATAATATGTGAATGAATGTTAAATATTGATTTAATCTTTTATTCATAATTATTTAATAAAAGAGAAAATTAATTAAATGGTCAAAGGGCTTAATGGGCCAATTCCTGAAGGGGAAAGGGCCCAAGAGGGGACCACACCCCTATGAGAGGCCTAGGGGGTGGCCGGTGGCCCTAGTGGGCCAGCACCATGTGGGGCCCATGGGTGGGGGCTGGCCGGCGCGCCTCCCCACCTCTCCCTCTCCGTTAATCCCACCCTGGGACTTTGAGGGAGGGTGTACCCCCTCCTCCTTGAGAAAGAGAAGAAAAATTTGTATTGCTTGGATTTTGGTGCATACTTGAGAAAGTTCACTTTTAGTGATATTTCTCGATTATGAAGCAAATGGAAGATAGTGAAAAACACGACGAGGATTCAAATCCCTGCATCAAAGTGTTGAGAAGCGCAACAAACACTGTTCCTGAACAATTCTCTTCACGAAACAAAAGAATCAATGATAATGATCATTGTGTTTTCCCCACTGGTATTTTCACTACATAAAGTAGGATTCAAAATGTAAACCATATATTGTAAGGAGACATTTGTGAATCATTTGTCATGATTCTTGGAATATGACATACCTACGAACTACTAAGGAAATAATGGTAAGCTAAGGATATGAGAAATCCCAAAGTAAAATTCACTTGAGATTAGAAAGCAATTCGTTGTTCAATCTCACAAGTAAAAGGGGTTACTTGGAATTTTCCCAAATGACTGCAAAGCCATAGTGGAAAGGGGTGAATGATAAAAGCACAATTTGTCAAGTACTAGACGAATTCAAATGAATTTGATTCATTAGTGCTTAGTGTCTAGTGGATTTAAAACTAGTAATAATACTAGTGTCTCATAGTAAATCTCTCACTTTGATATTTGATCAAAAGACTTTGAAGTTGTTCAAAATAGTGAGTAGATATGCAATTTGCAAGAAATTGAGTAGGAGCTATAAAAGTCTTCCTAAAACAATATGCGATTGACATATTTTTAAGTGGGAGCAAGATAAGTCTCAAATTCAAATATGTAGGAACATAATTTGAGTAAGAGTACTGACTCATACCCAAATATGTAGGAACATATTTTGAGTGGGAGCTTATAGGAGTAATTCTTAAGTGTGTTAAGAATAAAAGTGCAAGTGCGAATAAATAATGATTTATAGGGTGTAGAAGTTAATAATAAGTGTATTATGATATTATGTAGTATTTGTTAAGGGATTCTGAAAAGGGTTTCAGAATAGAAGTTCATTAAGGAACTGGTCATTAATAACTCAAGTTGGGAATAGTATTAAGTTTGACAACAATGGTTGAAAGAAAGAAAAGGATGGTCATCATCCACTATGTTAAGACATAAGTTCTATCTTATAAAACCATGATGATAAATTAACATAATATTTGATCCAATAAGGAAAGTTTGAAAAGTGATTAAGTCTAAATCACAAAACGTTGGGCTAAGTTTGTCCACATTATCTAATAGAGAACTGTAGACACATTTTCCAAATCCATAAAGGATGACATATTTTAAAGCACAAAGGGTTATGTTATAAGGGAATATGTTGGAGACTCCTATAATACCGATTAAAGTCAAGTAGGAAGCGAGGTGAACAAAAACATCGAAAGTTGCATAGAGTGCACTAAGTATTTCAATGAATACATTTATAATTATAGATAAGGGTACCATCTAAAGTGTTGTATAATGTTATGGTGGGGCTAGTTCGCTTTTAACGTAGAATGATGTGTCCCAGGGCACAGTGCCCATGAGAAAGCCCTCGAGGTTGATCTAAAGTCACTGTAGGCTCCTGGAATGAGGCCTCGTTCTGCTTCCATAGTGAAGATGCATACACACACATGTTATCATGTGATGATAAAGTATTAATGTCAATCAAGGTTACATTAGTAAGTTGCAAAGATTTGAGACTGTAAAGTACAAACCCAAGACTTAACCTCTTCATGAGCAAGCATGTTCAGGGTACTGGATATATGGTGCCAATGATTAAGAACAAATGCAGCTAGTGTATTTGTACTCTAGTGCAAGTGGGAGACTGTAGGAAATATGCCCTAGAGACAAATAGTTATAAGGACTATTATCATATTTCATATAGTTTATGATTAAGTTTTATATCATGCTATAACTTTATTGAGTGGAAACATCAATACACGTGTGATATATAAACAACCAGGGGTTCCCAGTGAAACTCTAATCACTAGTTCATTGGTCAACAGATGATCAAGTTTCCTAGTCATGTGGCATTTATGCCAGTTGGAAATGGAGTCAACTCATTTTGAGAATGAGATGATGAACCAATACCCAACCTAAACATCGTGACCCGATAATGTCACGAAGTTCAAGTTACGATGATTAGAAATGGATCCTCATAGACTATTCCTTAGACCGTGAGGCTTAGAGCGATTTACAACATACGTAAGGCCCGATACATGTTTGAGCGGTATGACCAAAAACTTGTCGTTTTCGTGTTTACAGAAGTTTTCATGAGCTATTGCCCACAATTTTGGGGTTCTAGGGCGATTTACAATGACCATTAGACCCGATACATATTTGAGAGATATGACCAAAAACTCACCGTTTTCGTGTTTTATGGCTGTTTTTATGAGCTATTGCGCACACCTTTGGGGTTCTAGGGCGATTTACAACGACTGTAAGAACCGATAGCTGTTTGAGTGATATGACCAATAACTCATCGTTTTCATGTTTATGGCCATTTTCATGAGCTATTGCCCATAGTTTTGGAGTTCTAGGGCGATTTACAACGACCGTTAGACCTGGTAGATGTTTGAAAGATATGACCAAAAACTCGTCCTAGTCACGCTTTGTGGCTATTTTCAAGAGCTATTCCCCTCAGTTTTTTGCCTCTAGGGTGATTTACAATGACCGTTAGACCCGATACATGTTTGAGCGATATGACCAAAAACTCGTCGTTTTCGTGTTTATGGTCGTTTTCATGAGCTATTGCGCACACTTTCGGGGTTCTAGCGTGATTTACAACAACCCTAAACCCCGATACATGTTTCAGAGATATGACCAAAACTCGTCCTTGTCACACTTTACGGCCGTTTTCATGAGCCATTGCCCATGATTTTGGGGTTCCAGGGCAATTTACAACTATCATAAGACCCGATACACATGTTTGAAAGATATGAATAAAGACTCATCGTTTCCGCGTTTTATAGCCATTTTCATGACCTATTGCCCACATGTTTAGGGTTCCAGGGCGATTTAGAACGACCGTTAGACCCGATATATGTTTGAGAGATATGACGAAAAGCTCGTCCATGTCGCGCTTCACGACCATTTTCATGAGCTATTTCCCACAATTTTTGGGTTCTAGGGCGATTTACAACTACCGTAAGACCCGGTACATGTTTGAGTGATATGACCCAAAACTCGTCCTAGTCAGCCTTTGTGGCCATTTTCATGAGCTATTGATCTCAGTTTTATGCCTCTAGGGTGATTTACAACATCCGTAAGACCCGATACATGTTGAGCGATATGAACAAAAACTCGTCGTTTTCATGTTTTATGGCCGTTTTCATGAGCTATTATGCACACTTTTGGGGTTCTAGGGCGATTTACAACGACCATAAACCCCGATACTTGTTTTCAGAGATATGACAAAAAACTCGTCCTTGTCGCACTTTATGGCCGTTTTCATGAGCCATTGCCCACAGCTTTGGGCCTCTAGGGCAATTTACAACATCCACAATACCCGATAAATTGTTTAAGCGATATGACCAAAAACTCGTCGCTTTGAGTTTATGGCCATTTCCATTAGCTATTTCCCTCAGTTTTGGGGTTCCAGGGCGATTTACAATAACCTTTAGACCTGATACATGTTTGAGCAATATGGCCAAAAATCGTCATTTTCTTGTTTTATGGCCGTTTTCATGAGCTATTGCGCACACTTTGGGTTTCCAGGGTGATTTACAACGACCATAAACCCCGATACTTGTTTCAGAGATAAGACTAAAAACTCGTCCTTGTCGAACTTTATGACCGTTTTCATGAGCCATTGCCCATAATATTGGGGTTCTAGGGCGACTTACAACTACCGTAAGACCCGATACACATGTTTGAAAGATATGAAGAAAAACTAATCTTTTTCGCATTTTATGGCCGTTTTCATGAGCTATTGCCCACACTTTTGGGGTTCCAGGGCAATTTACAACAACCGTAAACCCTGATACTTATTTCAGAGATATGACCAAGAACTTGTCCTGGTCACACTTTACGCCCATTTTCATGAGCCATTGCCCATAATTTTGGGGTTCTAGGGCGATTTTCAACTATCGTCAGACCCAATAGACATGTTTGAAAGATATGAACAAAAACTCGTCGCTTTCGTGTTGTATGGCCATTTTCATGAGCTATTTCCCACATTTTTGGGGTTCCAGGGCGATTTACAACTATCATAAGACCCGATACACATGTTTGAAAGATATGAATAAAAACACGTCGTTTTCGCGTTCTATAGACGTTTTCATGACCTATTGCCCACATGTTTGGGGTTCCAGGAGGATTTACAACGACCATTAGAACCGATACATGTTTGAGAGATATGACGAAAAGCTCATCCTTGTCACGCTTCACGACCGTTTTCATGAGTTATTGCCCACAATTTTAGCGTTCTAGGGAGATCTACAACTACCTAAAATCCGATACATGTTTGAGAGATATGACCAAAAACTCGCCCTAGTCATGCTTTGTGGCCATTTTCATGAGATATTGCCCTCAGTTTTGTGCCTCTAGGGTGATTTACAACAATCGTAAGACCCGATACATGTTTGAGCGATATGACCAAAAACTCGTCGTTTTCATGTTTATGGCAGTTTTCATGAGCTATTGCTCACAGTTTTGGGGTTCTAGGGCGATTTACAACGACTGTTAGACACGATAGATGTTTGAGATATATGACCAAAAACTCGTCCTAGTCGCACTTTATAGACGTTTTCATGAGCTATTGCCCACAATTTTGGGGTTCCAGGGCGACTTACAACTACCGTAAGAACCGATACATATGTTTGAAAGATATGAACAAAAACTAATATTTTTCGCATTATATGGCTGTTTTCATGACCTATTGCCCACACTTTTGGGGTTCTAGGGCAATTTACAACAACCGTTAACCCCGATAGGTGTTTCAGAGATATGCCCAAGAACTCATCCTAGTCACACTTTACGGCCGTTTTCATGAGCCATTACCCACAATTATGGGGTTCCAGGGTGATTTAGAACTATCGTAAGACCTAATACACATGTTTGAAAGATATGAACAAAAACTCGTCATTTTCGTGTTTTATGGCCATTTTCATGAGCTATTGCCCACATTTTTGGGGTTCCAGGGGGATTTACAATGACCGTTACACCTGATAGATGTCTGAGTGATATGACCAATAAATCGTCGTTTTCGTGTTTATGGTCGTTTTCATGAGCTATTACCCATAGTTTTGGGGTTCGAGGGTGATTTAGAACGACCATTACACCTGATTGATGTTTGAGCGATAGATCAAAAACTCGTCCTAGCCGCGCTCTGTGGCCATTTTCATGAGCTATAACCCTCAGTTTTGGGCCTCTAGGGCGATTTACAACATCTATAAGACCCGATACATGTTTAAGCGATATGACCAAAAACTCGTCGTTTTCGTGTTTATGGCCGTTTTCATGAGCTATTGCGCACACTTTTGAGGTTCTAGCGCGATTTACGACAATTGTAAACCCCGATAATTGTGTCAAAGATATGACCAAAACCGGTCCTTGTCGCACTTTACAGCCATTTTCATGAGCCATTGCCCACAATTTTGGTGTTCTAGGGCGATTTACAACTACCGTAAGACCCGATACATGTTTGAGTGATATGACCAAAAACTCGTCCTAGTCAGCCTTTGTGGCCATTTTCATGTGCTATAGACCTTAGTTTTAAGCCTCTAGGTTGATTTACAACATCCGTAAGACCCGATACATGTTTGAAAGATATGAGTAAAAACTCGTCGTTTTCGCGTTTTATAGCCGTTTTCATGAACTATTGCCCACATGTTTGGGGTTCCAGGGCGATTTACAATGACCATTAGACCCGATACATGTTTGAGAGATATGACAAAAATCTTGTCCTTGTCGCACTTCACGACCGTTTTCATGAGTTATTGCCCACAATTTTGGCATTCTAGGGCGATTTACAACTATCGTAAAACCCGATACATGTTTGATAGATATGACCAAAAATTGTCCTAGTCGCGCTCTGTGGCCATTTTCATGAGCTATTACCCTCAGTTTTGTGCCTCTAGGGTGATTTACAACGTCCGTAACACCCGATACATGTTTGAGCGATATGACCAAAAACTCGCTGTTTTCATGAGCTATTTACCCATAGTTTTGGGGTTCTAGGGTGATTTACAACGACCGTTAGACCCGATAGATGTTTGAGAGATATGACCAATAACTCGTCCTAGTCAGCCTTTGTAGCCATTTTTATGAGTTATTGACCTCATTTTTGTGCCTCTTGGGTGATTTAGAACATCCATAAGACCCAATACTATTGTGCACACTTTTGGGGTTCTAGTGCGATTTACGATGACCGTAAACCCCCATACTTGTTTCATAGATATGACCAAAACTTGTCCTTGACAGACTTTAGGACCGTTTTCATGAGCCATTGCCCACAATTTTGGGGTTCTAGGGCGATTTACAACTATCGTAAGACCCGATACACATGTTTGAAAGATATGAAGAAAAACTCGTCGTTTTCGCATTTTATGGCTGTTTTCATGACATATTTCCCGCATTTTTGGGGTTCCAGGGCGATTTACAATGACTGTTAGACCCGATGCATGTTTGAGAGATATAACGAAAACCTCGTCCTTGTCGCGCTTCATGACCATTTTCATGAGCTATTTCCCACAATTTCGGGGTTCTCAGGAGATTTACGACTACCGTAAGACCCGATACAAGTTTGAGCGATATGACCAAAAACTCGCCGTTTTCGCGTTTTATGGCCGTTTTCATGAGCTATTGCCCACATTTTTGGGGTTCCAGGGCGATTTACAACGACCGTTACACCTGATAGATGTTTGAGTGATATGACCAATAACTCGTTGTTTTCATGAGCTATTGCCCACAGTTTTGGGGTTCTAGGGAGATTTAGAACAACCATTACACCTGATAGATGTTTGAGAGATATGACCAAAAACTCGTCCTAGTCGCGCTCTGTGGCCATTTTCATGAGCCATTGCCCTCAGTTTTGGGCCTCTAGGGCGATCTACAACATCCGTAAGAACCGATACATGGTTAAGCGATATGACTAAAACTCGTCCTTGTCGCACTTTACGGCCGTTTTCATGAGCCATTGCCCACAATTTTGGGGTTCCAGGGCGATTTACAACTATCGTAAGACCCGACACAAGTGTTTGAAAGATATGAAGAAAAACTCGTCGTTTTCGCGTTTTATTGCTGTTTTCATGACCTATTTCCCACATTTTTGGGGTTCCAGGGCGATTTACAACGACCGTTACACCCGATACATGTTTGAGAGATATGACGAAAACCTCGTCCTTGTCACGCTTCACGTCCGTTTTCATGAGCTATTGCCCACAATTTTGGGGTTCTCAGGAGATTTACAACTATCGTAAGACCCTATACATGTTTGAGCGATATGACCAAAAACTCACCGTTTTTGTGTTTATGGCCATTTTCATGAGCTATTTCCCACACTTTGGGATTACATGGTGATTTACAATAACCGTTAGACCTGATACATGTTTGAGCGATATGACCAAAAACTCGTCATTTTCGTGTTTTATGATCGTTTTCATGAGCTATTACGCACACTTTGGGGTTCCAGGGCGATTTACAACAACCACAAACCCTGATACTTGTTTCAGAGATAAGACTAAAAACTCGTCCTTGTCGCACTTTATGACTGTTTTCATGAGCAATTGCCCACAATTTTATGGCTGTTTTCATGACCTATTTACCACATTTTTGGGGTTCCTGGGCGATTTACAACGACCATTACACCCGATACATGTTTGAGAGATATGACGAAAACCTCGTCCTGGTCGCGTTTCACGACCATTCACTACAAGGAATGTGCTAACTAGTGATCCCAAATATTGGTCATGGAAAGGTCATAGTAATTTATCTATGACCTTTCTATGACCAAAAACAGTAGGTCACATAGCGAGGGTCACTATAGATAGCTAACGACCTTTTTTTTGAATTGGTCATGGACAGTTATGACCAATATAGATAGTCATAGTGTCTATGACCAAATTTTTTGGATATGACATTCTGGCATGTCCACGTAAGCCAATCCTACGTGGAATCTGGCATGACAGCAAATTTAGCCCGGTCCAGTTCGGTGGTTTACATGGGCCGAGCCCATTAACTCAACCTATTTATATTTTTTCTATCAATTTTTGGGCAGCTACATGGGCCAAGCTTAACGTTCTGGACTTTTTAATTTTTGGGCCATGGACTTTTAGCCCAATTTTTTAGATTTCTTATTTATTTTTAAACAATAGATATACCAGTCAAATGGCCCCAGTTGTCAGGTTCTCATAAGTGGGTCCAAGTGGTCAGGTTCTCATAAGTGGGACCCAAGTGTCAGTCTGCTTTCAGATTTTAATTTGTAGCAAATAAATAACAATTGTTTATATAGGAACTGACAGAAAATAATACTTCAAATAACAATCGAAATAAGTCTGTTACATCATATAACACGGCGTTCAAGGGCAACCACAATATAACACAGATACAACGCTAGCTAAGGGCTAGTCTCATCTTTTTTACATCAAAACAACACAACTACAATGGCAATCACAGTAACTACTCTAGAAGTACAATAACTAATACTTTTCCCTCGGTAGGTCTTCAAGTATCATCAAACTACTTCAGCATCGGGATCTGATAAGAGCATCAGGACCCTATAAGACAGATAATACGATTAGAATTGACAGCCATCACTTCTTATTTGTCATACGAAGAAGAGCTAGCAGAGCCATATGAAAATTGAGCTAGTAAAGCTACATGACAAGTGCAAGGTATAAGTTCATGTACAGAACAATATAAAGGCATAGTTAACAGATTCTAAATGAACACCGCACAATACCCGACAACAACAAAAGAGCCAAGTGAGCTATGATGAGCTCTAGCTAGCAACAAGGGAGATAATGAGTAGTGAGAACAAGTTCATACTAGATATTCTTGGAATCTAATCAGCAGTTCAGCACTAGGATCACGTATTTATTTTATACCTTATAGCTACTACTCCAAAATAACCAAAACATCAAACTAGAGTAGGCAATTGATCCAAATTATCTAACGAGACAATACGTAAATTAGAGCAAAAAACACCAGATCAACTACAGCAGAAGGGAAGGAGAGCAGCCAAGCCTTGCACATCGTGGCAAGGTGCATGAGGACACGGCTAGCCTGGTAGCAGCAGCTCCGGGTTGTGTGGAGATAGCCTGTCTAGGACCACCGCCATTCCATGACTACAGCACCGGCACAGATTCTAAACACACACAAACATATGAGGTTCAGACTTGAGAGTTTGCTCAGAGACAAGCAGATGAAAAGGCTTTGGTGGCCATACCTCGGGTGCCCGTATATATCTCCTCATACTTGCTGGCAGTAAGCATCGCTGAAACCCCGACGAGCTGCAGCTCCCTTCAAGGAACCTGTCAATTGTGTATATGTTGGGTAAGTTTTTGATCTAAACCGAGAAGAATAAACAACTACATAAATAAGTCTAGAACTCAATAACACTACTTCCATCTCCAGCTTCCAACTTGAGAGTCATTGGGAAACATAGGTTTCATTCAGAAATCTAGTAACAGCAAGACAGATTGAGATAATCTAGTCATTCCTGGCACAAGGATGTATTGACAAAAAAAGAATTCACTAGCTAGCAATTTATAGTTCACAACAAGAACATCAGGTTCGCCCATGGGCAACATAAGGCCATGCTAATTGAGTAGGACACGATACATTATCAAAAGAACATGATGCATATAGATGCTATATTTGGTGAAGTATAATGTATGCATCTAGTGGTGAACATGATGCATACAGATGCTATACATTATCAAAAGAATACATAGATTCTCAAACTATGTAGCAGGTACTAATCCTACCATGGCATAGTAGGAACAAAGGGGTGATTTCGAAGCTCACCGAGCGAGGCCCTCCTCCTGTGATGACCACGACCTCCTCCTGCGAGACCTTGGAGACCACTCCAGGTCCCCCACAGTGCGAGCATAGAGATCTTGAGCACGAGCGGCCTTCAAGTCCTCTTCATGGTACCGGTACTTGGACCATGGTCTAGACAGCGGCGTCCACCTCCTGACCGGTGGCGTGGACAGAAATGCATAGCTCGGAAGGGAGCCATGGCGTCTGGTCGAACCGGTACAACTCGTACTTGAGGGATGGAGGTGACCGCGAGGAGCACAACTGCCGAGAGGACCGCGAGGAGCACGAGGGGAAGGAGGTGCGAGCGGCTGCTGGCACGGACGAGAAGGAGCACTCCAATGACCTGGAAGAGCAGCAAGTACTGCTTCAGGATGAGCACGTCGGTGGCAACGAGGTCCTCGATCACATCGATGATCTCGTCGTACTTGTCCAAGTCCTCTTCCGTGGCGGCGGGTAGGTCCAGCCGGTCCAGGAGCTCGGCCTCCACGCGCAAGGCTTCCCGGAGACGCGCTGCTGCGTCGAAGGCGAGGGCGTTGTTCCGGTCGAGCTCGCAGTAGGCGCGGTTGAGGAGGGGCTGGATGTGGTCCGGGTTGTCGAGAAGGTGGGGAAGGTTGTTGAACACCGCCGCCGCTAGCGGCAGCTGGTTCTACATTGGCGTGGCGCTGGACGGTGGTCACTGGTGACGGTGGGGTTTTCAGGCGTGGCGTCGGGGTAGAATGGATCTAGATCTCGGGTGTCGGGGTAGAATGGATTTGGATCGTGACTTCACAAGGACGGAGGCGTTGACGTCGGGGGAGATCGTGGGCAGCGAGTGATTGGACTGTGGGCAGTCGAGGGGGCGACGGTGGGGCTGGGGAGATGTGGAGGGGGACTGTGGATCTAGGGCAGCGGTGGGGGGCTAGGGAGATGCTGCAACGTTGGATCGGCGGCGGAGGGGTCGGGAGGTGGAGAGTGGCGGCTGCAGTTGGGGTCGATGAGGGGATTGGGGTTTGAGGGAAGTTTGGCTGGTGTTGTGGGGAGGAGGGGTGGAGGAATTTACTGAAATACCCCGAATCATTTTTGTGGTGTAACTAGGAATCGTAGGGCATTTCAAATTTTCGGCAAGGGGGCGGGGGAGGGGCCTGTGGAAATTGTGGGCGTTGGATGGAGGCAATGTGGACGGCTGAGATCTATTTCAGTAGGGTGATCTGTGGGTAGTGTTGTTCTCTTTTTTGATTGGCTGTCTCTATTTTAAATTTTTTGAGTGGCAAAAATAGGGCGTTTTGTGAAGCAACTACCAAATGGTTAATTCAAAAATACTGTACCAACTTACATGTACAATGTCCCAAGTAGGATATCTCAAACCTTTCCGTCCACCCATAGCGAAAAACACAAATGTTTGCCGAATCGGTAGGAAGTGGGACCGGTTTGAACTATAGGTACATGATCTAATGCTCATGATTTTTTGGAAAAATCATTTTTAGACTCACAATATGATGTTTCTTCAGAGATCCAGTGTAAGTTTTAGCGAGGCTCGTCCTGTATCTTCATGCCCGCTGTTTTTACCATAGTTTGAAACGGGAAAATTTGGAAACGACATAAGAAATTCAAAAACGGTCCGAACAAGGTAAATCCTTCGCGTGGCGTCATATTATGTGACATAGTTGCAAGGAAAAATACCAAACTTGGTATATTGATTGCATCTCGAAAAAACCTTCACAGAAATGACATATCTTGTGCGAGGTTTCATGGCTTTCGGGTCAAACGACGAATGTTATGGTCAGAATGTCGGTATAGTTTGTGATAATGTGCCCAAATTATGCACGCATGTGCATCTTGGGATGACAAACAATATTGCAGGAGAAAGTTTTCCTTTTCGTCGCATAGAAAAGTCATTGTCCATTTTATGAGTGCCAAAATCAGAGCGTTTTGTGAACCAACACCAAATGTTCAATTCAAAAATGCTACCACCCCATTTTTAAAAAATACTAGACCACCTTACATGAACAATGTCCCAACCGGAGATTTTAAAACATTTCCGTCCACCCTTGATGAAAATGACAAATGTGTGCTGAATCGGTAGGAAGTGGGTCCGGTTTGAACTACAGGTTCATCATCTAATGGTCATGATTTTTTGCTAAAATCATTTTTAGACTCACATTATGATGTTTCTTCAGAGATCTAGTGCAAGTTTTAGCAAGTCATCCCCTATCTTCATGTCCGTCGTTTTGACCGTAGTTTGAAACGGGACAATTTTGAAACGGGCATAAGAAATTCAAAAAAGGTTCGAAGAAGGTAAATCCTTCCCATGCTGTCATATTATGTGACATAGTTGCAAGGAAAAATACCAAACTTGGTATATTGATTGCATCTCGAAAAAGCTTCACATAAATGACATATCTTGTGCGAGGTTTCATGGCTTTCGCGTCAAACGACCAATGTTATGGTCAGAATCTCGGTATAGTTTGTGATAATGTGCCCAAATTATGCACGCATGTGCATCTTGGTATGGCAAACAATATTGCAGGAGCAAGTTTTCCTTTTCGTCGCATGGAAAAGTCATTTCCATTTTCTTAGTGCTAAAATTGGAGCGTTTTGTGAAGCAACACCAAATGTTCAATTCAAAAATGCTACCACCACATTTTCCAAAAATATTAGACTACCTTACATGAACAATGTCCCAACCGGAGATTTTAAAACATTTCGTCCACCCCTGATGAAAATGACAAATGTCTGCCGAATCGGTAGGAAGTGGGACCGATTTGAACTATAGGTTCATGATCTAATGCTCATGATTTTTTGCAAAAATCATTTTTAGACTCACATTATGATGTTTCTTTAGAGATCTAATGCAAGTTTTAGTGAGGCTCATCCCCTATCTTCATGACCACCATTTTGACTATAGTTTGACACGTGGACATGACACATAGGCCAAACTGCTTAGTTGGCAGCCTAGTTGTCATGTATCAGCATAATGACCATTTAAATTGGTCATAGTCATCCAAAGTTAAGGTCATGGACCAGCGATATTTATGTTATGACCAACTGGTTTAAGCAAGATATGACATTCCTGACAAAAAAGGTCGTAGTTTTTCAGGGTTTGGACCCCCCCAAATGGCCTACGACCAGTTGGTTCGAAATGGTCATAGATCTGTGACCAAAAAACTCAGGGTCGTTAAGAAAAGGTCACTAGTCAACACATTTCTTGTAGTGATTTTCATGAGCTATTGCCCACAATTTTGGGGTTCTCAGGAGATTTACAACTATCGTAAGACCCGATACATGTTTGAGCGATATGACCAAAAACTCATCATTTTCGTGTTTATGGCCATTTTCATGAGCTATTTCCCACACTTTGGGGTTACATCGCATTTTACAATAACTGTTAGACCTGATACATGTTTGAGTGATATGACCAAAAACTCCTCATTTTCGTGTTTTATGGCCGTTTTCATGAGCTATTACGCACACTTTGGGGTTCTAGGGCGATTTACAACAACCACAAAACCCGATACTTGTTTCAGAGATAAGACTAAAAACTCGTCCTTGTCGCACTTTATGACCGTTTTCATGAGCCATTGCCCACAATTTTTGGGGTTCCATGGCGACTGACAACTATTGTAAGACCCGATACACATGTTTGAAAGATATGAACAAAAACTAATCTTTTTCATGTTTTATGGCCGGTTTCATGAGCTATTGCCCACACTTTTGGGGTTCCAGGGCAATCTACAACAACTGTAAACCCCAATACTTATTTCAGAGATATGACCAAGAACTCGTCCTAGTCATACTTTACGGCCATTTTCATGAGCCATTGCCCACAATTTTGGGGTTCCAGGGCGATTTACAACTATCGTAAGACCCGACACAAGTGTTTAAAAGATATGAAGAAAAACTCGTCGTTTTCGCGTTTTATGGCCGTTTTCATGACCTATTTCCCACATTTTTGGGGTTCCAGGGCGATTTACAACGACCGTTACACCCTATAGATGATTGAGTGATATGACTAATAATTCGTTGTTTTCATGTTTATGGCCGTTTTCATGAGCTATTGCCCACAGTTTTGGGGTTCTAGGGAGATTTAGAACAACCATTACACCTGATAGATGTGTGAGAGATATGACCAAAAACTCGTCCTAGTCGCACTCTGTGGCCATTTTCATGAGCTATTGCCCTCAGTTTTGGGCCTCTAGGGCGATTTACCACATACGTAAGGCCTGATACATGTCTGAGCGATATGACAACAAACTCATCATTTTCATCTTTTCTGGCCATTTTCATGAGCTATTTCACACAGTTTGGGGTTACAGGGCGATTTACAATAACCGTTAGACCGATACTTGTTTTAGAGATAAGATAAAAAACTCGTCCTTGTCGCTCTTTATGACTGTTTTCATGACCATTTCCCACAATTTTGGGGTTCCAGGGCAACTTACAACTACCGTAAGACCCGATACACATGTTTGAAAGATATATGAACAAAAACTAATCTTTTTCACGTTTTATGGCCGTTTTCATGAGCTATTGCCCACACTTTTGGGGTTCTAGGGCAATTTACAACAACCGTAAACCCCGATACTTGTTTCAGAGTTATGACCAAGAACTCGTTCTAGTCATACTTTACGGCCATTTTCATGAGCCATTGCCCACAATTTTGGGGTTCCAGGGCGATTTACAACTATCGTAAGATCCAATACACATGTTTGAAAGATATGAACAAAAATTCGTCGTTTTCGCATTTTATGGCTGTTTTCATGAGCTATTGCCCACATTTTTGGGGTTCCAGAAGGATTTACAACGACCGTTACACCCTATAGATGATTGAGTGATATGACTAATAATTCGTTGTTTTCATGTTTATGGCCGTTTTCATGAGCTATTGCCCATAGTTTTGGGGTTCTAGGGAGATTTAGAACAACCATTACACCTGATAGATGTGTGAGAGATATGACCAAAAACTCGTCCAAGTCGCGCTCTGTGGCCATTTTCATGAGCTATTGCCCTCAGTTTTGTGCCTCTAGGGCGATTTACAACATACGTAAGGCCTGATACATGTCTGAGCGATATGACCAAAAACTCATCATTTTCATATTTTCTAGCCATTTTCATGAGCTATTTCACACAGTTTGGGGTTACAGGGCGATTTACAATAACCGTTAGACCGATACTTGTTTTAGAGATAAGATAAAAAAACTCGTCCTTGTCGCACTTTATGACTGTTTTCATGAGCCATTTCCCACAATTTCGGGGTTCCAGGGCAACTTACAACTACCGTAAGAGCCGATACACATGTTTGAAAGATATGAACAAAAACTAATCTTTTTCACGTTTTATGGCCCTTTTCATGAGCTATTGCCCAGACTTTTGGGGTTCCAGGGCAATTTTCAACAACGGTAAACCCCGATATTTTTTTCAAAGATATGACCAGGAACTCGTCCTGGTCACACTTTACGGCCGTTTTCATGAGCCATTGCCCATAATTTTGGGGTTCCAGGGTGATTTAAAACTATCGTAAGACCCAATACACATGTTTGAAAGATATGAACAAAAACTCGTCGTTTTTGTGTTTTATGGCTGTTTTCATGAGCTATTGCCCACATTTTTGGGGTTCCAGGGTGATTTACAACGACCGTTACACCTGATCGATGTTTGAGTGATATGACCAATAACTCGTTATTTTCATGTTTATGGCCGTTTTGATGAGCTATTGCCCACAATTTTGGGGTTCTAGGGAGATTTAGAACAACCATTACACCTGATAGATGTTTGAGAGATATGACCAAAAACTCGTCCTAGTCGCGCTCTGTAGCCATTTTCATGAGCCATTGCCCTCAGTTTTGGGACTCTACGGTGATTTACAACATCCGTATGACCCGATACATGTTTGAGCGATATGACCAAAAACTCGTCAGGTTCTAGCGTGATTTACGACGACCGTAAACCCCGATACTAGTTTCATAGATATGACCAAAACTCGTCCTTATCGTACTTTATGGCCGTTTTCATGAGCCATTGGCCACAATTTTGGGGTTCCAGGGCGATTTACAATGACCGTTACACCTGATAGATGTTTGAGTGATATGACCAATAACTCATTGTTTTCATGTTTATGGCCGTTTTCATGAGCTATTGCCCACAGTTTTGGGGTTCTAGGGAGATTTAGAACAACCATTACACCTGATAGATGTTTGAGAGATATGACCAAAAACTCGTCCTAGTCGCGCTCTGTAGCCATTTTCATGAGCCATTGCCCTCAGTTTTGGGAATCTAGGGCGATTTACAACATCCGTAAGACTCGTCGAGTTCTAGCGCGATTTACAATGACCGTAAACCCTGATACTAGTTTCATAGATATGACCAAAACTCGTCCTTATCGTACTTTATGGCCGTTTTCATGAGCCATTGCCCACAATTTTGGGGTTCCAGGGCGATTTACAACTATCGTAAGACCCGATACACATGTTTGAAAGATATGAACAAAAACTAGTCGTTTTCACGTTTTATGGCTGTTTTCATGACCTATTTCGAACATTTTTGGGGTTCTAGGGCGATTTACAGCGATCGTTACACCCGATACATGTTTGAGAGATATGACAAAAACCTCGTTCTTGTCGCGCTTCACGATCATTTTCATGAGCTATTGCCCACAATTTCGGGGTTCTCAGGAGATTTATAACTACCGTAAGACCCGATACAAGTTTGAGCGATATGACCAAAAACTCGTCGTTTTCGTGTTTATGGCCGTTTTCATGAGCTATTGCGCAAACTTTTGAGGTTCTAGCACGATTTACGACAACCGTAAACCCAATACTTGTTTCAGAGACATGACCTAAACTCGTCCTTGTCGCACTATACGACCGTTTTCATGAGCCATTGCCCACAATTTTGGGGTTCTAGAGCGATTTACAACTATCGTAAGACCCGATACACATGTTTGAAAGATATGAATAAAAACACGTCGTTTTCGCGTTTTATAGTTGTTTTCATGACCTATTGCCCCCATGTTTGGGGTTCTAGGAGGATTTACAACGACCGTTAGAACCGATACATGTTTGAGAGATATGACGAAAAGCTCGTCCTTGTCGCGCTTCACGACTGTTTTCATGAGTTATTGTTCACAATTTTGGCGTTCTAGGGAGATCTACAACTACTTTAAACCCGATACATGTTTGAGAGATATGACCAAAAACTCGCCCTAGTCATACTTTGTGGCCATTTTAATGAGCTATTGCCCTGAGTTTTGTGCCTCTAGGGTGATTTACAACAATCATAAGACCCGATACATGTTTGAGCGATATGACCAAAAACTTGCCGTTTTCGTGTTTTATGGCCATTTTCATGAGCTATTGCCCATACTTTTGGGGTTCTAGGGAGATTTACAACGACCATTAGACCCGATAGATGTTTGAGAGATATGACGAAAACTCGTCCTAGTTGCGCTTTGTGGCCATTTTCATGAGCTATTATCCTCAGTTTTGTGCCTCTAGGGTGATTTACAACATCCGTAAAACCCGCTACATGTTTGAGCGATATGAGCAAAAACTCGTCGTTTTCATGTTTATGGCCATTTTCATGAGCTATTGCCCACTGATTTGGGGTTCTAGGGCGATTTACAACGACCGTTAGACCCGATAGTTGTTTGAGAGATATGACCAAAAACTCGCCCTAGTTAGCCTTTGTGGCCATTTTCATGGGCTATTGACCTTAGTTTTGTGCCTCTAGGGTGATTTACAACATCCGTAAGACCCAATGCATGTTTGAGCGATATGACGAAAAACTCGTCGTTTTCGTGTTTTATGGCCGTTTTCATGAGCTATTGTGCACACTTTTGGGGTTCCAGGGCGATTTACAACGACCATAAGCCCCAATACTTATTTTAGAGATATGACCAAAAACTTATCCTTGTCGCACTTTATGGCCGTTTTCATGAGGCATTGCCCACAGTTTTGGGCCTCTAGGGCAATTTACAACATTCGTAAGACCCGATACATGTTTAAGCGATATGACCAAAAACTCATCATTTTCTTTTTTATGGCCGTTTTCATGAGCTATTTCCCACACTTTTGGGGTTCCAGGGCGACTTACAATAACTGTTAGACCCGATACATGTTTGAGAGATATGACCAAAAACACGTCATTTTCGTGTTTTATGGCCGTTTTGATGAGGTATTGCGCACACTTTGGGGTTCCAAGGCGATTTACAACAACCATATACCCCGATACTTGTTTCAAAGATATGACCAAAAACTCATCCTTGTCGCACTTTATGGATATTTTCATGAGCCATTGCCCACAATTTTGGGGTTCCAGAGCGACTTACAACTACCGTATGACCCGATACACATGTTTGAAACATATGAACAAAAACTAATCTTTTTCGCATTTTATGGCTGACGAGGGTTTAACTCGTCAATGCCCATTGTTATGGACTTGGGTTTTGGAGAAGGAGGGAGCGCTGGAGGCATCAATCGACTAGCAAACAAGCACTTAGGGAGAGTCCCTACCCCTTCTTGTCTGCTCGACGATTACAATGGCGCGCAGATGCAATCTGGCGAGGGTTGTGGAAACTAGGGTTGCGTGTGTCCTCCTCGCCGCCCCCTCCTGGCCTTTATATAGATAGGCTACGTCTCGGGTAGCAGGCCGAGTCGGTTACAGGTTAGGGTTTCCCCTTCAAACTTTCTATCTTTAGATTTCTTCTTGTTTCACAAGTCATCGAGAGTCCGTGGGTCACTCGAAGTCTTCATTGGGCCGTGGCAACGCCGTGGGCTTTCACCGTATCTAGACCATATATACCAAACTCGAGTACCTGCAGGGTATACCCATGTCAGTAGCCCCCGAGTGTCTAGTGGAATCACAGATTCGACTTGGGACTTTATGAAGTCTTTCAAGTGCATGACAGAGTATTTTCAAGTGTTCTGTTTATGTCATAGGGATTGTTGATATGCGTGCCTGATTTAACCGATGTATCGGTATCAGTTAACTGCCTTAGGGAAAAACAACGCAATCTACTCGAACTCGAGTCCCCGGACTCGAATTTGGAAAAGTGCTGGTGTAATTCGACTCAAGCCGCGGGGGTCTTACAGTAGTCGAATTCCAGTATATGGGTGTGAGCACTTGACGTGTCCGTCAAGGCATGTTCATCACACCTGTAGGCACGGATATATTTCTGGTAGTGCGCAGCAAATGCGTTCCTAAGCCTTATTCAGGTCTTATCTTCACGCTGCGAGCGCGGCATACGAATTTTGTCATTGCGGAGATGATTCGGGTGACCCAGGAGACGCAATCTCTTTTTCGGGAAAATATGAGGCGGTGTCACCATAGACTTCGAGTGTGGATGTTATCAACACACAATATGATGTAGAAATAATCACAGGGTGCGCGACCAGCGCTCCCTATGGGAGTAGCCCCCGAGTGCCTGGTTGAGTCGAAGACTCAGGCTGGGACTAAAAGAAAACTTTTTGCGACTACTGTCGTCTTTTGTTTCTTGTTTCAGTTGAATTTGCTTCCAGCGCTCCCTATGGGAGTAACCCATGATCCATAATCGAGTCGAAGATTCGAGTGGTTGGGTATGCTTTGAATGTTCATGTTCCTGCATAAAAAAAATCGTAGGGTGCACGACCAGCGCTCCCTATGGGAGTAGCCCCCGAGTGCTTGGTGGAGTCGAAGACTCTAGCAAGGACTGAAGCAGTCAAAATCTTCAATTTTTTATGTCGATGACATCAGTGCTGACGATGCGATGACCTTAGCAGCCCGTGTGAGTGATTTTGACGGGACGTGACGAGCAGTAGGTCCCACTTTCTGACTTTGATTTGACCGGGCTTGCGTAATCTTCCGTTTTAACTGTGCTTCCTCGATTTCCGCACGTAATGGAGATAGTGGGGGACGGTTCGCATTTTGGCTTCTCCACATGTCGACGGCTTCCTGGCCGTTAGATTTCATCTGCAAGGTGTTAAGTAGCAGCGCAGCTGCGGTAACTTCTCCCATCTGTTCTTTTTCTCTGCTTGTGCCTCCATCGCCATTGCCGCTGCTCTCTGCTTCCAAGAGCAAGTCTTCATCGCGGCGCTGGACCGGCTCCACGTATTTCCGAGCTACTTCCTCCGCTCGCGCTGCCACCGCAAGATGGGGAAGAAGAAGGGAGGCGTTGCCGCTGGGTCTGCTGCCGCCACCTTTACCGCCAAGAAGAAGGGTGGCTCCACCGCCGTGGGTACCAGCGCCGCCTGCTCCGGCAAGAAGAAGGTTGCGAGCACTCGTGCCACCAATGGCGCGTGGCATGCATCCATCATCAAGTCCTCTAAGGTTCATCTCCATCGCCAAGATGGAGTTCTTCCTCGCGCCAAAGATGATTCACGAGTGCCGGGTGACGAGGTAATTCTGCATCCTCCATCCAGTTTCCGGGTGATGTTCCTCGCGTTCATCATCTGTGGTCTGTCTTTGCCCCTGCATCCCTTTGTCAGGGGCCTTCTTTGTTTTTCTGGGCTCCAACTTCATCAGTTGTCCCCAAAATCTATCCTTGACATTGCGTGCTTCATCACGCTTTGCGTGTGCTGGCTCGGAGTCGTGCCACACTTTGGTCTCTTCAAGAGACTTTTTAAGTTAAAGCATCAGTCAGCGTCCGGCTCGTTGATACATTGCAAATGTATCTATAATTTTTTGATGTTCCATGCTTAGTTTTATCCACTTTCTTGTGTTTTGTCCACACTTTGGAGTACTTTTCATATGATTTCTTGGACTAACCTATTAACTAGAGCTATAGTGCCAGCTGCCTGTTTTCTGCTGTTTTTGCTTACAGGAAAGTCAGAAATTGAATATTCTCGGAATTGGACGGGACAAAAGCCAAAGTGCCTATTTTTCCGGAAGTCATCAAATGCCAGAATACGAGACGGAGAGGGGCAGGGGGCCACAACACCACCTAGCCACGCGAACCATCCTGGCCCACGCTAGGGGGTGGTGTGGCCGCCTTCGGCACCCCCTCGGCCTCCCCTTCCGCCTATAAGATGCCCTCAGGACGAAAACCCTAAGTACCCGATAAAAAAAATCCACGAAAGAGTCTGTAGCCGCCGTCGTCTCCATGCCTAGATCGGGAGGGATCTGAAGCTCTTCCTGGCACCCTGCCGGAGAGGGGAATTCACCCTGGAGGCCTTCTTCATCACCATGCAAGCCTTCGGTGTGATGCGTGAGTAGTTCATCCTTGGACTACGGATCCATGTAGTAGCTAGATGGCTGGTTCTCCTCCTTTGTGCTTTCATGTCTAGATCTTGTGAGCTCCGTTCATGATCAAGATCATCTATTTGTAATTCTGCATGTTGTGTTTGCGGGGATCCGATGGATATTGAGATGCTATTTCAGATTGATTATTGATTCTATCATGTCTTTGTTATTTGTGATCTTGCATGCTTTCCGTTGTTAGTAGCTATCTTGGCCAAGTAGATGCTAGCAACTCCAAGAGGTAGTATTTATACTCGATAGTGGGTTCATGCCTCAGGTAATCTGGGGAAGTGACAGAAATCTCTAAGGTACTAGATGTGCTGTTGCTACTAGGGAGAAAACAACAATCCTTTGTTCATAAAACAATCGTATTGTTTACATTACACGCAATTCGTAAAGCAATAATCTGTTGCTTGCAACTTAATACTGGAGGGGGTTCGGATGATAACCTGAAGGTGGATTATTAGTCATAGATGCAGTTGGATGGCGGTCTATGTATAATGTTGTAATGCCCAGTCAAGTTCCAAAGGAGTCAAGATGGTTAGTATATGCATGTATTGCTTTCTCGATGTTTGTGAATTGCCCCGCTGTAATTTGTTCACCCAGTATGTTATCTATCAAGGAGAGCCACCTCTAGTGAACTATGGATCCCGGTCCTTTTTCTTTACATACAATCTACAATCTGTTACTGCTTTGTGTTTACTTTCTGCAAACTTTTACTTCTTTCCATTCGATACGTTAAATCCTTTGTTTTCAGCAAAACACGGTGAGATTGACAACCTCATCGCAAGTTGGGGACAGAGTTCTATGGTTGTGTTGTGCAGGTCTCCACGTTGCTACTAGCACCGGTAGTGCGCCCTTCCAAGGCTCAGCTAGCAACACCTTTGGGGTGTTTCCTTGCTCCTATTGGTTCGATTAAACCTTGGTTTTATAACTGAGGGAAACTTGCTGCTGTGCTCATCATACCTTCCTCTTGGGGTTCCCAACGAGCTCAACATTAACACCGAGCCATCAAGCATTTTTCTAGCGCCGTTGCCAGGGAGTCAAGGGCATCTTCACAAGGGGAGTCCCTCATAACCAATCTCTTTACTTTGTTATTTTTGTTTTTCTTAGTTTCTTTTTGCTTTTTTTGTGTGTTTCTTTATAAAAACACAAAAAAATTAGTTTTACTAGTTTGCTTTCTTATTTGAAAACACAAAAAAAAAATTAATTCCTATCCTAAGTTGCCGTTATGTCTAGCCTTACTCCAATCACTATGTCACCAAAGGAAATGATTTTCACTTTTAAACAAGGAATTAAGGAAAGTTTTAAGAAATCTTGGTCTAGAACCTCTGATCTACATGAAAAAACTGAGCCTAAAATGACTCAAAGCTTGTTCCTTAGCAGTTTTTACCTTGGAATTGCTCTTTGCTATAGATATGCTTTAGATGCTGTTGTCGGAGGAGATTTCCTCCAATGTAATGAGGATGATGCTATTAATGCTATAAAGAAATTGATCCTCACTTAATACTTGCCTAGCCAAACTGATATTTCTTTCGCAAGAATATTTGCTAGATTGAACACTCTTGAGACTAGCACTACTAGCTTAAAAGATTGCTATAATACGCTTAGGGAGCATAACAATTATGTCCCAATAAATTCTGAACCATCAAAGTGGCTCCCTACAGTAAAGATTGAGATAAACACTAAAACTTTTCAAGCCCGCTGTGATATCATGTCTGAATTTTGTCTTATGCCCAAAGATATTTCTGAATCTTTGAATACTTGGGGGCTTACTGAAGGAGGAAAAGAAATATCTCTTGCTAATAATGCTACCATATTACCTATTGGAATAGCTGAAGTAATGATTGGGAAATTTGCTATCCCGAAGGTCTTCGAAAAAAATTGTCTTTACCTGCTGGTCTGTTTTGACAGATTTCTGCCATTTTCTGCATTTGCTTCTTGTTGGTTCCTTTTTGAGTTCTTTTGGGAATTGAGCTTTTTGAGGGAAGTGCTACAGTAGCTAGTGCTCTAATGGAACTTTATTTGGTGTTAGAACTGAAACTTAAGACTTATTTATCTTGAGTGCACTAATGTTGCTAATAAAGATTGTGTGAAGTTTTGTATGAAGGAAAAATTTCAGGTCTATGGAAGGAATGAGTAATGAGATGAAGGATGGACTAAAGGTCAAGCTTGGGGATGCCACGCGTGTCACCCCAAGAAATATCCAAGAAGTACAAGCGTCAAAGCTTGAGGACGCCCAAGGCATCCCCTTCTTGATCAATAAAAATCCTAGGTTCTTTCCAAACGCTTCATTTTTATTGTTTCATGCACAGTTGTGTTGTTCTTGGAGCATCTTCTTTTTTGTTTTCGTTTTCGTTTTGGTTTTTCGTTTTCTTTTGTTTGCTTAGTTTTATGAATAAATTGGTTGGACCCCCTCTTTCATACATTGGTTTGCAAAATAGTTTGGTTTGGTTTCGAAAAGAGTAGGAAAATTCATGCTTATGTGGTAAAAAGAGCTTGTTTTTGACTATGGCCTATGCTTTTTCATGCCATGCTTGATATTTTTTTGGCTTTATGCTTAGTATTCTTTGCTGTAGCATAACTTGTTATAAACAATTGAGATTGCTTAATGTGCCTTGGATGAATCATGCGTTGTTGTAGCATATTAAAGCATAGTATAGTGGTATTCTCCTTTGATGCTTTATTTGGGTTGAGTTGGCGCATGCTCACACCATGTTATGACTATCTCAAGTCACCATAGCCTTTATGATCCTTTAGTTTTCAACTTGTAGTATCACTTTATTCTTTGATCAATGATGTTTTGTCGCTCTACATGATTATGGCCAGTATTGCTCTCTTAGTTTGTCGCTCCCAGTCTTTTGCTAGCCTCCACAACCAAGTATGAGTTCGACTCATGCATCCAACTCCCTAAACCAAGTTATTCCAAAGAGTCCACCATACATACCTACTAGCTTATGCTATTCCAAGTGTATTCATGCTTTTGTTTACCTTCCAAATTAAACTTGTTATGAGAAAACTAGTGATTAAAGCTCTCACGAACTTGATGGCACACTTTACTTTTTTTGCATCTAATAAACTTGAATCATTGGGTCCTTCTTTGTTGCGTATATGCTTGCGCTTTATAAGTTGAAATTAGCAGAACCATGTATCATGGGGAACACTTTCAAC
Source organism: Avena eriantha (assembly GCA_910589775.1). Lineage (NCBI taxonomy): Eukaryota > Viridiplantae > Streptophyta > Magnoliopsida > Poales > Poaceae > Avena > Avena eriantha. The sequence goes on from OU342745.1 coordinate 479,068,942, forward strand.
ATTGCACTTGTAATTTGTACCCCGTTGATATCATGTTCTTTTGCTTATGGATCCCGGCGGTGTGAAATAAAAGTGGAACTTGTAAGATCATGGAGTTTGTATGTGTGTTAGAGAAACGCATGGGACGCTAGCCTAAGCCATCCCTAATCATGGTGGAAACTTGCAGCATCACCATAATGAGCACTCTATGAAGCATCCTCAATAAAAACCTATGCAAATAGCAAATAAAAAGATCGCTGAGATGCTCATTGTCTGCTTGCCTTGTCATTTTGATTATGGGATAGCTCCTGTATCATGTGCAAGGGGTACCCCGTTGGTGGTTCTTTATGATACACATGTACTTACAATGACAAGATCTTTCTCGTGACTAAAGTTGAGTAGCATGAGGTTCGGTCTTCGTAAGTAAGGGGTATGAGATTTCGGTTTATAACTTGTCAAGCATATCCTCTTAGTTGTGTCACTTTAACCTTAATCACCTTCAATATGCTTATGATAGGGGCAATGAGAGCTGAAAGCTATAAGTACCATAATTTTTGGAAGCTCTTTATGAGACTTGAATCCCTACTTCCTTTTATAAAGGCCTTTCTTCCACCATTATATTGAGTCTCCACCTCCTACCTTTATGCTCCTACTTTGAGAGCATAGTGGCCATTCTTAGTTCTGTGTGCATTGTACCAAGACTAATTGATTGATGCATAACTTGATATTGCTTGTTTGAAACTATTTGTATCTAGTCACTCTTATGAACTTTGAAGGTGTCCTATGCATTTATATTTCCTACTCTATGAGGGACAAGCTGAATACTATTATGCTATATTTTCTTTATGTGAAACAAACAAACATCTTGCAAAGCATTGTTTTTTTTGACAGAAAATGGGGAATCCATTAAACAACAAGCTCAGCTAAATCGCTGGCTACCAGGTCCGATACAAATTGTGGGGCATCATCAGCCCATCCAGTACATTCCTCATCCCCTTTGTAACCGTAAGCAGATAAAGCGTCAGCTACACGATTACATGAGTGGAGATAGAAAGTGAAATCAAACCTATCAAACGTGGAAATACAAATACTACGAGCTTCACGAAGCAACACTCTGATCACTGAAAGCTCATGACTATCTATCTTCAGGGCCTGCACTAAAGTCTGAGAATCAGACTAAAAAACAACCCTATGAAGGCCCAACCCAGCCGCTCCCTCCATCGCCGCGACACACGCTTCAGCTTCTTCTTGTAGAGCATCCCGCAGGTGTCTCAGTTTGTCTGCCACTGCTGCAATAAACTCGCTGCCATCCGTCCGGGTGACAAAACCCCAAGCTCCTGTTCCATTCTCTTTCACATAGGATGCATCAAAATTTACTTTCGTAAACCCTTCCTGTGGTTTTGACCATTTTGGGGCGCTCGTAGGTACACAAGCTTGCTGCTCCTGGCTAACGGCAACACTTCCCACCATAAATTCTAAGTCATGCTTCTGAATCACCCTACAAACCTCCTCAGTAGATCTTCCTGAGTCACCAGCATTGATGTTGTTCCGAGTCGTCCACCAATCCCATAAGAGAACAAGAGTCATCCCTTGTTTATCCTTCTCCAGGTTCAGAATCTGTTCAAAATAGTACAACGGGTTTGGCATTTGGATAAGTTGCAGTCGAACGTCTTCCAACAACAGTGCACACCGAACATGTTTATCTTCCTTGCATTTGAGAAACAGATGACCCCCATCCTCATCAAACTGATGGCACATGGGGCATCTAGTGTCTAAGTCCACCTTCTTCCTCTTGATATTAAGACGTAAAGGCAAACTATTATGATAGAATCTCCATATAAAAATCCTTAGTTTTGCAGGCAGTTTCAAGCTCCCGATTTCCTTCCACAGGGGCGATTTAGCCGAAGGGGTGGCAGAAGAACCCGCATCATGCATAGATTGGCTCTCTTTTAAACTCATACCAAGATGATAAGTAGATTTCATAGAAAAGATACCTTTTTTATCATAATGCCACGCTACAGAATCCTCCGTCCCACTTCTAACAAGAATAGCCAAGATATCCTCGACATCCTCAGCTCCAAATAGAGCCTGAACCACTTCCTCATCCCATTGTCCAGTACCTTGATTCAGTAGATCAGACACATGAATCACTTGATCCAACTCATCGAGAGTTCTAGGCCATCGAGTAGAGCCCCTCTGAATCTAGGGATGACCCCACATCTCAATATTTTCCCCCGATCCAACACACCAGACTATACCTTCCTTCAGTAACTCAAGTCCCTTAAGAATACTCCGCCATGTATAGGACATACCGGTCTTACCAACTGCACCCAGGATAGAAGTATTCGGGAAATATAGAGCCTTTAGCGCCACACAACAGAGAGAATCCGGGTTCTGTAAAAGATGCCAACTTTGTCTGGCCAACATTGCAATATTAAACATATGTAGGTCTCGGAACCCCATTCCCCCATCCTCTTTCAAGCGATTCATACGATCCCAACCAATCCAGTGGCACTTGTTCTTTTCATCCTGTTGATTCCACCAGTAGCAGCAGATCATCGCACTAATATCATCACATAAGGCCTTGGTAAGGTCGAAACAGGACATTGCATACGTAGGGATCGCTTGTGCGATCGCTTTAATCATAAGTTCCTTGCCTGCCTTAGACAGAAGCTTCTCCTTCCAGCCCTGTATGCGTTGCCAAATATGATCTTTTAGGTACCGAAACTCTTTCCTCTTGGAGGCCCCCAAATGCACCGGTAGCCCAGGTATCGATCATTGTGAGATTCACGCAAAATTCCAAGCACACTAAGAACCGCCCGTTTGTTTCTATTGGAAGTTCCTTTACTAAACATGGCTGAAGATTTTTCAGGATTTATCATCTGACCAAATTGTAGCTCATAAAGAGCAAGGATCTCCCTCAGCTTTTCTGCATTCTTCATGTTTGCTTTCATAACAATCAGGGAATCATCCGCAAAGAAAATATGATTAATCTTTGGCGCAGCAGAACATAGTCGGACTCCCTCCAAAGTACCCACCTCCTCGGCATGATGAAGCAATGCAGAAAGACCCTCCGCGCACAGGATGAAAAGATACGGTGACAGCGGGTCTCCCTGGCGAAGTCCTCTCTCAGGGGCAAAAGCATCCGTAAGTGATATGTTCACCTTCACTCGATATGAGATCGTCTTAACACAATTCATAATCAACTTGACCCACTGAGTACCAAATCCCATCTTACTCATAATCCTTTCAAGAAAGCCCCACTCAACTCGGTCATAGGCCTTGCTCGTATCCAACTAGACTGCAACCAGCCCATCCCGACCCCCTTTCCTCCTATGCATCATGTGAGTGATCTCATAAGCTAGAAGAACATTGTCTATAATCATACGCCCTGGGACAAAAGCGGACTGGGTTGGGGAAATAATATGTGGAAGAACAACTTTTAGTCTATTTGCAAGGACCTTTGAGATCATCTTGTGAAGAACATTGCATAGACTAATAGGCCTGAACTCCGTAATCTTCTCCGGGTTCTTTACCTTCGGGATTAAGACGATAGTGGTTTCATTCCACCCATTTGGCATTTCCCCTCCATTAAGCACATCAATGACCTCGCCTTGAACTTTCGGCCCCACCATGTGCCAGAAATTTTTATAGAAAATAGCTGGCATACCATCAGGACCTGGAGCCTTCAAATCTCCCATGGAATCAAGTGCCTCTTTCACATCCTTGATTGAAACCTCACTGATGAGAGAAGCATTCATCTCTTCTGTCACCAAACTAGGCACATGTTGGAGTAAATCATTATTTATAGGACCTCCAGAAGACATGAACAAAATTTTGCAGTGGTTAGTAATAAAAGATCCTATCTCCTCTTCTCCCTCCACTATGCCCCCTCCTTCTCTCTTCACTTTTTTATCGAGTTCACTCTCTTCCTCTCCGAGGCATAGGCATGAAAATAGCTTGTGTTCCGATCTCCATATTTAAGCCAATTTGCATGGGCACGTTGTTGCCAATAGGTGTTATGTTGATCCTCCAAATGACTTAATTTATATCGCAGGACCTATTCACGATACACGTTCTGTTGATTAATTGTAGCCCTTCTACACCTCTCTAGGTCTCTTTTAGCCTTCTTTATTCTACATTTCAGCTCGCCCAAAACCTCCATCTCCCACCTCCAAAGCTTCCTTCCCACACTCCTCACCGCATCCTCCACCCGACAAGCCCCTTCTTCGAACGCTGAATTCCAAGCCTCCTCAACAACTGCACTACACTCTTCCTCCTGCAACCAAGCTGCCTCAAACCGAAAGATTGGTTGCTTCCCATGGATTTGTGGTGGCATTGCTTGTGCATTTAACTCTGCAATTACCTGACGGTGATCTGAATAACGCGGATCCCCGTTTATTATCTTGTACAGTGGGAAAAGGCATCTCCAGGACACGTTAGCGACTGCACGATCAAGCCTTTCTCGTATATAGCTATTGGCAAGGTGCCAATTATTCCTCCACGTGAACGCATCACCCACAAAACCTAGGTCTTGCAGACCTGTATCCTCCAAAGCATTCCAGAAGGCCTTCATACTTCCAGGGGATCGAGCTAGCCCCCCTCTTTCTCATGCGCAAACATCACCTCATTAAAGTCACCCAAGCAGAGCCATGGAAGATCAGCTTGTACGTGTAGAGTCCGTAGAAGGTTCCACGTATTCTCCTTATGCCCTATCCGAGACTCCCCATATAAACCAGTGAACCTCCACTTCGTACCATCACTCTCCACCACATCAACATCAATGTGGTATCTCCCTTTCCATCGCAAGCTCACATCCACCCCTCCGCGCCAAAAAAGCGCAAGACCACCACTATGCCCTCGACAATCTTGCACGATCATATTGGGCATATTTAAGATCCAACGAAAACGCTCCATTTCCTTCTCATCAAGCTTCATCTCCGATAAGAAGAGGATATCAGGCGCTACTGCCTTCTGGAGGTCCAAAAGGCCCTGAACTGCCGGCTGGTTCCCAAGCCCCCGACAGTTCTGTCCCACTATCTTCATTGCTTTCCGTAGAGCTGTTCCGACAAACCTGCCAACTGTGTTGAAACCTTCTCTTCAGCAACCCCTTCACCACCCAAACTCAGCTTCCCCTTCTTAGCCTTCCTCTCCTGTTCCTCCACCGTATCTACTAGTCTCCCACCTTCCCGGCAACCACAGCTATACCATGATCTGCCCAGTAGTCACCTTCTCCTCCCTTCCACCCTTCAGCTTTTTGTATTTACGAGTCTTCTGTATGAGAGGCATAGAAGAAGCACCAACCATCTCCTTCCCGCCATCAGAAACTGATTGAAGCCGCTCCTTCCCGATCGCCGTAACTTGGTCGCCAAGACCATGCATAATGGGCCTGGTAACAGTACCATGTTGGGTCCCCGCTTCAGGCACACTCTCTACCTCCCCACTATCTGGCCCAACAGCAACCAGCCTCTCAACACTCTCTCCTTCCACCACCTGCTTCCCTTCATAATCCTTCCCCACCTGGTCACTAAACTTTAACTGAACCCGAGCATCAGCACGGGCTCGCGGCACAATCATTGGCGGAGAGGGGAATTCACCCTGGAGGCCTTCCCGGCACCCTGCCGGAGAGGGGAATTCACCCTGGAGGCCTTCTTCATCACCATGCAAGCGTCTGGTGTGATGCGTGAGTAGTTCATCCTTGGACTACGCATCCATGTAGTAGCTAGATGGCTGGTTCTCCTCCTTTGTGCTTTCATGTCTAGATCTTGTGAGCTCCGTTCATAATCAAGATCATCTATTTGTAATTCTGCATGTTGTGTTTGCGGGGATCCGATGGATATTGAGATGCTATTTCAGATTGATTATTGATTCTATCATGTCTTTGTTATTTGTGATCTTGCATGCTTTCCATTGTTAGTAGCTATCTTGGCCAAGTAGATGCTAGCAACTCCAAGAGGTAGTATTTATGCTCGATAGTGGGTTCATGCCTCTGGTAATCTGGGGAAGTGACAAAAATGTCTAAGGTACTAGATGTGCTGTTGCTACTAGGGAGAAAACAACAATCCTTTGTTCATAGAAGAATCGTATTGTTTACATTACACGCAATTCGTAAAGCAATAATATGTTGCTTGAAACTTAATACTGGAGGGGTTTCGGATGATAACCTGAAGGTGGATTATTAGTCATAGGTGCAGTTGGATGGCGGTCTATGTATACTGTTGTAATGCCTAATCAAGTTCCAAAGGAGTCAAGATGATTAGTATATGCATGTATTCCTTTCTTGATGTTTGTCAATTTCCCCACTGTAATTTGTTCACCTAGCATGTTATCTATCAAGGAGAGCCACCTCTAGTGAACTATGGATCCCGGTCCTTTTTCTTTACATACAATCTATAATCTGTTACTCCTTTGTGTTTACTTTCTGCAAACTAGGTCATTTACTTCCTTAATAAATGGATCTGGTCTCGCCTCACTCTTTTGAGTTCGTCTCATACACTTGACTCGCCTCACCCTAAAGGGATTCGTCTCAAACAAGGCAAGGATCGAGTCCATCAGTCCAAACAGTTGTCCATGTACCAGTAGAAGATTCGGCAGCTACTGCAGCCCCTGCTTCTTCCGGCGGAACCCCAGGTTTTTACTTCTTTCCATTCAATACGTTTAATCCTTTGTTTTTAGCAAAACACGGTGAGATTTACAACCTCATCGCAAGTTGGGGATAGAGTTATGTGGTTGTGTTGTGGAGGTCTCCACGATGCTACTAGCACCGGTAGTGCGCCCTGCCAAGGCTTAGCTAGCAACACCTTTGGGGTGTTTCCTTGCTCCTACTGGTTCGATTAAATCTTGGTTTCATAACTGAGGGAAACTTGCTGCTGTGCTCATCATACGTTCCACTTGGGGTTCCCAACGAGCTCTACATCAACACCGAGCCATCACTCGTTAGTCTACAACATAGGCGGCTGCGGAGTTTATGTCGACTCCTCCGCTCCGTATTTTGACATCAAGATCACGGGGTCCGTCCAAGGGTGGAGGGACAAGTGGTTCTACATCCGTGACCTGAAGGACAATGGAGAGTGCTACAGACTCGCGCCTTTTGATCCCGCGACGCCGTGCAAGAGGAGGCGTTCCTGGAAGAACATAGTGATGCCTGGCGAGTCCGAGGAGACGGAACTGCTGTATAAGCGCGTCTGCGACCTCAAGAGTCACATAGATAAAGAAGAGGGAGGCGCCGCCCTCATTTGCATGTGGTTGCGTCGTCGTGTCCAGCCTCTACAGGCTAGAGTTCATCCCATGTTTCAGTGGGCTGGTGCGAATGATGCCACTCGCATATCTGTCAATGGCATTTCTGCGGGTGAGGAAGATAGGAGGATGCGAGTGGTGACAAAGTACACCGCCAAGGAGTTTCTCCCAGGCGAACCAGTCGTACCTCCCTTCGACGCCTCGAACCCTCGTCCTGAGGTATGATTGCGCTACGACGTACCTATCTTTGTCGATTGCCATTGATTCCTTGCGGTATAATGAATTGGTTTCCTTACTGCAAGATTGGAAGGTGTCTCCCATGTTGCCCCCTCTCCCTGAAGAGGTTATTCCTCGCGAAACGGTAGAAGAGGACGAGTCGGAATCGACCGTCCCACTTGAAGAAGAGGAGGGAGCCCCCGAGTCCAGTGAATCGGACACTCGCAAGCGTTCTCACAGCAAGGATTCAGATGCTTCATCGCCGTCGACTCTAGAAGGTCCAGCTATTGGCGTAGAGGAGCCAATTCCTGATCCTGTAAGCTCAATGGCGCCACCTGCCCGCAAGAAGATGCGACTGCCCAAGGAGTCATCGGAGTCGGAGGAGCAATCCTTTGATCTTGATAGATTTTACTGGTAAGCGTTGTACTCGTGACCTCGTTTTCTTTGTTGAGTTGCCATCTGTCTTGAAGCTGTTGCTTTGATTTGTGTTTCAGTCAAGCAGTGACGTCGTCTTCGGACGACGTCCAATTTGTGAAGGATTTCGGAGTCGCGGGCTCCAAGTCTAAGAAGAAGGCGGCTTCGTGGTCTCCTTCTCCTCCACCGGCGGCCTACTCCGGGCATAACTCGTCGAGTTCTCCGCATGCTGGAGAGCATCAGATGGTTACCCGGATGACTGTGCAATAGCCTTCTTCAAAGTCTGTGGAGAATCATGTAGGTATATTGTAGTTGGGAGTCGAATTTATTAGTGACGTGCGTTACTTGAACTTTAAATGTCTCTGGTGCAACTCGTCGTGAAGGAAGCCACCCGCCTTGCAGAGCAGGTCCTTAATATGGGTCGACAGCATGCGCGAGTAGACAATCGCCATCGCATTATCGAGAGTAAGTCTTGATTTTGTCCTTGTCTTTATGCGAATAGGATCGATTTGATTTTTGGTAATACTCCTTTTATGTCACAACTGAGCATAATGAATTACTTTGCCACGCTGCTGCATTGGAGAAGACGTTGGATGCAGCGACGAAGAACTGCGACGAGGCGATCACATATTTGAAGGAGTCGTAGAAGCGAGAGCAGGATCTCCTTGCCTCCATTGCTGAGAGGGAGAAAATGTTCGAGGAGCAGCTTCTCTCGATTGCCAAGTCCCTCTCAGGTATTGCTCTTGTCTGAGTTTCCGTTGTTTCTTTTGGCAACTTTGTTGTTGTGTTGACGCTTTGTCTGTGTAAATGCTGGCAGTCTGAGCTTTGATGCTCAGACACATCGTCGCGATGATGCTTCCCTTCAGGGGACGCTAACAAAGGCCAAGGCTATGCTCAGTCGCATCCACGAGGAACTGATGCCCAAGGCTGAGCTGATTGACAATCTTGGTGACTTGGTGGAGTCTCTGGCTGGAGGGATTCCTGCTGATTTCAAGAACTCACAGCGCTCCATCGATGCCACCATGGCACTCGCAATGGTGCAGGCCCATGGCGTGGAGATGGATCCCGTGGCCATCTCGGAGGCGATGCCTGTCGACGCTGGAGGCCAGCAGGTAGTTTTTGCTCCCTATGCTGGTAAATGCAAAAATTATGGTCCCCAGCTCATCGAGACACTCGCCAAGTATTCCGAAGAGCGGCGTCAGGCGAAGGCTGCAAAGGCTGCGGCTTTAGGGGGTACTACCGGCAAGTACGTGGCGTCGGAGACGACCACGGATGCGATGAAGCCCTCGAGGCCTAAGTCCAAGTCTAAGAAACATGGTGCGCCTTAGTCTCCTTCTGTAATAGCTGTAGTGGTTTAGCCTTTTGCTTGATGGAAATGATTTTGTGGGGCTATCCCAATCGAAACTTTTCCTTTGTCTGAATGCATATATGTCTTTTGCCAAATGTATTCGTGGTCTCTTATTTGCTATTTTTCTTGATTCGTGCTAGGGTACATCGAGTGCTCCTTTGAGTGCTCCTTCGAGCGATCCTTCTCATCCTCCATCTCCGATGAGAACTTGGCGCAGTCTCATTCGAGGGTGGGAGAATTGTCTTTACTTGCGTGATTGCGCGACCGTATAAAACAACTGGAGTGCGAGTTGCCCATCCTCCGTGGTAGCGTCGATGTATGGAAGTCGAAGGCGGAAAAAGCCTCTGCTCGCGAGAAGTACCTATTTGAGGAGGTGGCCCAGCTGAATGAGAAATTCAAGTGTTAGCCTTCTATCTTCTCATCTTTTCCATTAGTTTGTCGTGGCGATGCTTATCTTTCACACTTTTCTTTTGTGTGGTGTAGTTGTCAGTGCTTGCCATCCGCATGATGAAAAAGACAGGATCGCCATTCGTATGAATGACCTGACCCAGGAGCAGCTCCATGCGAGTGGGTATTTTTGGGTGGACCATGATCGTGCGATCACACTTGCGACCCTGCAGGATCGTGTCTCTCGAGTAGTTCACTTCCTCAAGAAGGCACAGTCGTGCCTAAGGAACATCTATCAGACGATGTTTCCCTTGGACTTCATCCCTTCGAGCCTGTTGGCTCTCTTGTCTAAGTTTCAGGATTTGAGTGCGGTTCGCGAGTGCGTGCGGCAACAGTTAGTGGCTGGTGCCAAGGCTGCTCTGTCGCTGGTGCGACTGCATAGGCCTGATGTTGATGTTGCAGCAATTGCTGCTGGACCGCCAGCGCCGCTAGCAGGTTCGACCTAAATATGGTTCCCCATTATCAGGTGGTGGATCGTCCAGCAGAGGAGATTGTCGACTTCTTTGAGGAGCAGAGAAACGTTCTTTTGCTGCAGCAGTAGTTTAATTTGTATCCTGCACAAAAGTGTACCAGTGTTGTAAAGTTCATATGTATATGCTGAGTGTAATTAATTTATATTGAGCTTGTTAGCTTATATGTTTTGCGAGTGCGGTGCACTATGCGATTCCTTTTCGTTAGCCTGACGTGTGTTTATCTCAGCACCTTGCCAACCTGTCAGGTGCATTGCAGCTGGGTTGGTGTTTGTCAAGGGTTCGATTATTGTGTCAGCTACTCAGGATATCGGGATTGGTTCGTAGAACAGATGTGTAAAGGGTGGCGCAGCCCCTGAGTAAATAGATGGCGAAAAGTAATAGAAAAACACAGGGTTTGGGGCACTTAGCTTATTTAATCGCAGAACAGTACGAGGTACAATGTGTGGCTAAGTAGCCTGGCTGAAAAGCCTTATTTGTAATGTAAAGAAAGAAAAATGACTAAGGGTAGAAGCGCCGTACCTACACGACATTCCAGGGGATGGAGTATGCGACTCCTGCCTCGAAATTTTTAAGGCGATATGCGCCACCTGGGATTACTTCTGTAATCACGTATGGTCCCTCCCATGGCGACTCGAGCTTGAGATGCCCTTGTTGCTTCAGTCGCAGGATCAGGTCTCCTTCGACGAAGGACCTGGGGCGTAGCTTCTACTATGGTAGTTGCGGAGGTTTTGCTGGTAGATCGTGGATCTCTCTGCTGTGATTTATCGCGCCTCGTCGAGGAGATCGACAGAGTCTTCGAGTGCGAGATTCGACTCTTTCTCACTGTATGCAACCACCCATGGGGCATTGTAGCGTACTTCTGCGGGTAGTACCGCTTCAGCACCGTGCACCATGAAGAACGGGGTGTATCCCATGGCGCTGTTGGGAGTGGTGCGTAGGCTCCAGAGTACGGATTGTAGCTCATCTGGCTAGCAGCCGACAGCTTGCTCGAGTGGTCGGAGAAGTTGTTTCTTGATTCCACCACAGACGAGGTCGTTGGCCTTTTCGACTTGACCGTTGGTCTGCGGTGAGCCAACAAGGCGTAACTTATGTTGATTCCCAGGTTTTCGTAGAATTCCTAGAACTCCTTTGAGGTGAAGGTACTCCCGTTGTCCGTGATGATACTGTGTGGTACGCCGAAATGGTAGATGATGGACTCGAAGAACTTGACAGCGTTGTTCCCTTATTGATTTGTCACCGGCATGGCCTCTATCCACTTGGTGAATTTGTCGACTGTGACTAAGAGTTAGACGTAGCCTCCTCGTGAGGACCTTGGGAGTTTGCCGACCATGTTGAGTCCCCATTGCACAAAGGTCTAGGCTAATGGTATTGTCCAGAGTTCCGCGCCTGATGCGTGCGGTTTTTCCGCGAATCGCTGGCAAGCGTTGTAGCGCTGGATGATGTCCCTGGCGTCGCGCATGGCCGTCGACTAGTAGAATCCAGCCCGCAGGGCTTTGGCGACGAGAGCGCGGCTGCCAGCATGATGCCCACAAGTTCCTTCATGGATGTCGAGGAGGACTGCCCGTCCGTCTCTGTTGGAGACGCATCGTTGGAGCACTCTAGTTATGCTGCACTCGAGGAGGACTGCCCGTTCGTCTCTGCCCGTGCGTTAGTCGGGTCGTCCGGCAGCCTCTTGCTGAGAAGGTATGTGATGTAGGGTTGAGTCCAAGATGGCTCAATCATCATGACCCCCATTGGTCCTTCGAGTCCTGTGTCAAGCTCCAGGTCATCGAGTGCCATTGGCTCATTGGGTGGCGTAGCCCCCGAGTCTGTTGTTGTGCTTGTTTTCTTCTCTACGGCCTTCGGCTTAATGGAGCGTTTGCAGATGCGCTCGAGAAATACCCAGGGTGGTATGGGGCCGTAGGTGGAGCCAATATTGGCGAGTGCGTCCGCCTCTTCATTGCTTTCGCGGCCTACGTGCCGCAGCTCGCAGCCGACGAAGTCCCCTTCGAGTGTGTCGTAGAGGTTGCGGTAGGCGATCATATTGTCGTTCAGTGCGTCGCACTCGTGCATTGTCTGGTTGACGACCAGTTTGGAGTTGCCGTAGATGATTAGCCTCTTGGCGCCGCAGGCCTTTTCCATCCGCATCCCGTGCAGCAGGGCCTCGTACTCAGCTTCGTTGTTGGAGGCGGTGAACTGCATTCGCAAAATATATTTCAGCTTGTCTCCCTAGGGCGATGTTAGTATGACACCTACGCCAGCTTTGTCCTTTCGCTTGGATCCGACAAAGTGCATGGTCCAGAGGTAAGACATACCTGGTTTTTCAGGGAGCTGATTCTCCATCCAGTGCACGAGGAAATCAGGGAGAACTTGCGACTTGATCGCGTCACGCTTTTCATATGTAATGTCTCGTGAAGACAGCGCGATTCCCCAAAGCACGGCTCGTCCGGTGGCGTCGGGGTTGTTGAAGATGTGCCCAAGCGGGGCGTCGTTGACCGCCACGATTGGGTGCTCCTCGAAGTAGTGGCGCAGTCGTCTGGCCGTCATGAAGACGCCATATGCCAGCTTCTGGTAGTGCAGGTACCGCTGCTTTGTTGGCGTGAGCACCTCGCTGAGGTAGTAGACTAGGGGCTGTATCCCATGGACCTTGTTTTCCTTGGCTCGCTCCACCACGAGCACCGTGCTGACCACCTGGTTGGTGGCGGAGATGTATAGCAACAGTGGTTCCCTTTTGCGTGGGATCAACAGTACTGGTGAGGTAGACAGTAGACGCTTGAGGTCTTCAAATGCTTACTGTGCCTCATTGGTCCAGTCGAATTTGCAAGCTTTGCGAAGAAGTTGGTAGAAGGGCAGTGCCTTTTTTCCCATTCGACCGATGAATCGACTGAGCGCCGCAATTCACACAGCCAGCTGCTGGACGCCTCTTACGTTCTTTGGATTCTCCATCGCCACTATGGCTTTTATTTTCTTTGAGTTTGCCTCGATCCCTCTCGCGGAGATGAGGCACCCGAGTAGTTACCCGGATGGTACGCCGAAGGCGGATTTGTCCGGATTGAGCTTGATCCGGTAGCGGTCGATGTTGGCGAAGGTTTCGCGTAAATCGTCGATTAGCGAGGCTTCCTCCATGGTCTTGATGAAGATGTCATCAATGTAGACTTGTATGTTGCGACCAAGTTGGCTCTTGAGGCAGGCCTGCATGCACCGCTGATAGGTGGCTCCTGCGTTTTTGAGCCCGAAGGGCATTGTGTTATAACAGAACACACCAAAAGGCGTTGTAAACGCCGTCTTCTCTTGATCTTCCTCCTTCATTCGAATCTGATTATAGCCTGAGTAGGCATCGAGGAAGCAGAGTCGTTCACATCCCGCGGTGGAGTCGATGATTTGGTCCATTCGTGGTACCGGGAAGTGATCCTTTGGACAGTGCTTATTCAAGGAGGTGAAGTCCACGCACATCCGTAGGATATCCGTGTCCTTTTTGGGCGACAGCACCATGTTGGCGAGCCAGGTGCTTTCCTTGATCTTGCGTATAAAATTTGTGTCGAGGAGTCTGTTGATCTCCATCCCTACTGCTTTTGCCCATGGCTCAGATAGTCGCTGTATTGTCTACTTGACTGGCCTGGCGTCTGGATTTACGTTGAGTTCATGCTCGGCGAATTCCCTGGGAATTCCTGGCATGTCCGCAGGATACCAGGCAAAGATTTCCCAGTGCTCACGGAGGAATTTGACGAGCGCGACTTCCTATGCGGAACTCAAGTTGTTGGCGATGAGGGCCGTCTTGGTCGGGTCCGATGGGTGGACCTGAACTTTCTTCGTGTGTACCGACGAGTCGAAGGACAGGTCGGGTGAGCTTGGCATGCTCAGGGGAGGCAGACTGTTGTCTGTCGACTCCTTCAATCTTGCGAGTTCCTCCTGCATGCCGAAAGACTGGGAGATTCTGTTTAATTCCCTGTCGCAACTATCAGACCTTTCGAAGCTCCCGTTGATTGTGATGACGCCATTTGGCCCTAGCATTTTTATCTGCAGGTAGGCGTAGTGCGGTACTGCCATGAACCTAGCGAATGCGATGCGTCCGAGGATGCAGTGATACTGTGAAGGCCAGTCGATGACTTCAAAGTCGATGCGTTTGCGCTGAAATTTTTTTGGCGTGTCGAAGATGACGTCGAGGTTGATTTTTCCCAGGGGATATATGCCCTTGCCTGGGACGATGCCGTGGAACGTCGTGTCTAAGACCTCTAGACAGGTCAGAGGGATCCTGATCGCTCACAAGGTACTTGCAAACATGAGGTTGATGCCGCTTCCACCGTCTATGAAGACGCGACTCATGTTGAACCCCCGATTTGTGCCTCGAGTATGAAGGGACAGTGGCCTGGGCGAGGTACTTGACGCGGGTGGTCGCGGTTGTCAAAGGGGATGCAGGAGTCACTTCCACTGAGGTACTCAGTGGTGGATGGTGGTGAGTTTGTCGCTAGGTTGACCTGGCGAGTAATGGCCTTCTGCACCTGATTTGAGGGGCATCTCTTTTGGATCATCATGATGCCCACAACTTGTGGGTATGGCTTGCCACCTTGATTGTGGACCGGTGCGGCTGAGGTGGTGGTGGTCTAGGTGGTGGTGGAGGAGCTCCATGTGCCACAACACCTAGGGCAGCCCCATAGCCCCTATTGACCGCATCGCGATTCATTCGAGCCAGGCCCTCATGGAGTTTGAGGAACTCGCGACAATCCTTGAGGAGGTAGCTGGACTTCTTTTTACCGTCGTGCTTGTCGATGTAGAAGTGCACGGTGCATGGTCTGGATAGTTCATCCTCGATGGTTGTTGCAGGTGCCTCTTCGCGACTGCGGTGCTGCCATACCTACGTGGTTTTCCTGGAGTCGCGGTATCCACCGCTGTGATAGCCGCTATTGCGGCCGTCATTGCGTTTGTTGCCGTAACCGGCTGCGACCATGTTGACGTCATCGCGGTCGTTGTAGGTGCGCATTCGCCGCTTGCCTTGACGGTCGCGTCTGCGTCCGAGGTCTTCGTCGTCGTCGGAGTAGGTGCGGTGTTTTACCGAGTCCTCTCCATCTGCCCACCGATTCGTGATTTCCATCAAGTGGTCAATCGTTTTGGGCTTCTAGCGGCCCAGCTCCTCCCTGAGCTCTATGCGGCAAACACCACCATTGATTGTGTCGATTGCGCGATCCTCCGAGATATTTTCTGCGGAGTTCTTGATGATGGACCACCTCTAGATGTACGAGCGTAGTGATTCGCCCGGCCTTTGCTGGTAGCATCTCAGCTCTTTAATTGATGCGGGCCTGTTGTAGGTGCCCTTAAACTTGCGCACAAAGCTGTAGACCAGCTCATCCCAGCTACGAATGCATCCGCGCGGGAGGTTATTGAGCCAAGCTCGGGCGGCGCCCTACAGCTGTAGCTGTAGGCATTGCATGGCCATGCTTCGACTCGCACCATGGATCCTGACGGAGGATATGTGGTCCTCCAACCAGATTTTTGGGTCCTGTAGGCCGTCAAACTTTGGGTTCTCCCATGGGAGTTTGAACCCCTTGGGCATTCGCTTCTGCCTAATGGCTCTGCTGAAGCATCTGGCGCCGCAGAGCTCCACGTCTTCATCCTTTGAGTCAGTCGATCGGGCATGTCATGCCCTTGACTTATCTATTTTGCACTGTGTGATGTCATCGCGTGCATCATAGTCGTGGTCGTGTCGTCGTGAGCGGCGACATCGAGACAGATCATGACTATCGTCGCTAGACGATGGTGAGGAAAAGTGTTTTGCTAGAGACTTGCTTTTCTTTTTTTCCGGTGTTGGCTCTTTATTGAGAGCGGCTTCGACTAACCCCAAGCCTGCGATCATAGATCGGTGCATGGCAGCTCGCGGATCTCCAGCTGGTGGCTGGTTGTTGAGGAGGTACATGGTGGCTGCTGTCACCGTAGCTTGCGGCGTCTTTGGGACCACGTTGCCCCATGTGTCGACTACCATAGAGCTGAAGTCGAGGACTTTCGCAGCTTCTATGCGCTCCTGCTTAGTGAGGTGGGCCATTCAAAATCGCCGCTTGTTAGCCACGTACACGTTGCCTTTGGAGGAGGATCCTCCGTGGGAAGAGAGCACGGCCCTTCGAAAGCTCGACTCGTCCGCTGCCTTTTTAAGCGCTTCGATTTGCTCGATCATGTGTAACTGGCGTCTGTACTCCTCCTTTAGTAGCCAATGGTAGCCCATCAGCAATTTCTGCCGCGTGCCTGGAGGCAGAGGATTGCCTCGCATAGCTTCTCGGCAACGGGCGCATTCGAGATCATTGAGCCTGATCATGATGCGTTACCAGTGTGTTCGTTCACAATGGTTGGAGGTTCGACTACTCCTCCATTGTTGACGGGTGCGCCATTGCCACCGTTGGTGGGGCCACCGTTGGGCGGTCTGCCATTGGACGGGCCGCCGTTGGGCGGGTCTGGCCCGATTCTGCTATTTTCGGGATTGGCACTGGTTTCGCCGGCGTTGATGATGGCACACATGTATTGGTTTGGGAAGCTATTGCACATGGAACTTTCGAATCCGGAGCCGTAGAATCCATCCTCTGTTTCTAGGTCACCCAGATCGGTTCCGCGACTGCTATCACTGTCCGTGCTCTCAGCTGTTGCTGAGGTGTTGAGCTCGCTGAAGGTGCCGATTGGTGGCGGGAACCACGATGCTGGAGCAATCGCGGACTCTGTCGGCTGGTCAGTCATGCGAAGCGTGCCCATCTGACCAACCGGGAAGTGGAAGCTCCCAATCGTCAAGCTGATTCCATCGCCCACGGACTCGAAGGCCGGGCGAGTGGACAACGTGTGGTCGGTGAAGTCGAATGCGCCGAAGAGCTGGTGAATCTCCGATGTTGCAGAGTTGTAGATCGCGGTTGATGGGGCCAAAGAAGCCGCGACGTCAGCACTCCCAATTCCCAAAACGGCGCCAATTGAGGAGGGTTTAACTCGTCAATGCCCATTGTTATGGACTTGGGTTTTGGAGAAGGAGGGAGCACTCGAGGCATCAATCGGCTAGCAAACAAGACTTAGGGAGAGTCGGTTATAGGTTAGGGTTTCCCCTTCAAACTTTCTATCTTTAGACTTCTTCTTGTTTCGCAAGTCATCGAGAGTCCGTGGGTCACTCGAAGTCTTCATTGGGCCGTGGCAACGCCGTGGGCTTTCACCATATCTGGACCGTATATACCAAACTCAAGTACCTGCAGGATATACCCATGTCAATGACCGTTTTCATGAGCTATTGCCCACACTTTTGGGGTTCCAGGGTAATTTAAAACAATCGTAAACACCGATACTTGTTTCAGAGATATGACCAACACCACGTCCCCGTCACACTTTACGGCCATTTTCATGAGCCATTGCCCACAATTTTGGGGTTCCAGGGCGATTTAAAACTATCGTAAGACCCAATACACATGTTTGAGCAATATGACCAAAAACTCGTCATTTTCATGTTTATGGTCGTTTTCATGAGATATTGCCCACAGTTTTGGGGTTCTAGGGCGATTTACAACGATCGTTAGACCCGATAGATGTTTGAGAGATATGACCAAAAACTCGTCCTAGTCGCGCTCTGTGGCCATTTTCATGAGATATTGCCCTCTATTTTGGGCCTCTAGGGTGATTTACAACATCCGTAAGACCCGATACATGTTTGAGCGATATGACCAAAAACTCGTCATTTTCCTGTTTATGGCCGTTTTCATGAGCTATTACGCACATTTTTGGGGTTCTAGCACAATTTACGACGACCGTAAACCCCAATACTTGTTTCATAGATATGACCAAAACTCGTCCTTGTCGCACTTTACGACCGTTCACATGATCCATTGCCCACAATTTTGGGGTTCCAGGGCGATTTACAACTATCATAAGACCCGATTCACATGTTTGAATGATATGAAGAAAAACTTTTCGTTTTCGCGTTTTATGGCTGTTTTCATGACCTATTTCCCACATTTTTGAGGTTCCAGGGCAATTTACAACGACTGTTAGACCCGATACATGTTTGAGAGATATGTCAAAAAGCTCGTCCTTTTCGTGCTTCACGATCGTTTTCATGAGCTATTACCCACAATTTTGGGGTTCTAGGGAGATTTACAACTACCGTAAGACCCGATACATGTTTGAGAGATATCACCAAAAACTCATCCTAGTCGTGCTGTGTGGCCATTTTCAGGAGCTATTGCCCTCAGTTTTGTGCTTCTAGTGTGATCTACAACATCCATAAGACCCGATACATGTTTGAGCGATATGACTAAGAACTCGTTTTTTTCGTGTTTATGGACGTTTTCATGAGTTATAGCCCATAATTTTGGCGTTCTAGGGCGATTTACAACGACTGTTATACCTGATAGATGTTTAAGAGATATGACCAAAAAATCGTCCTAGTCGCGCTTTGTGGCCATTTTCATGAGCTATGCCCTCAGTTTTGTGCCTCTAGGGTGATTTACAACATCCATAAGACCTGATACATGTTTGAGCGATATGACAAAAAACTCGTCGTTTTCGTGTTTTATGGATGTTTTCGTGAGCTATTGTGCACACTTTTGGGGTTCCAGGGTGATTTACAACGACCATAAACCCTGATACTTGTGTCAGAGATTTGACCAAAAACTCGATCTTGTCGCACTTTACGGCCGTGCTCATGAGCCATTGCCCACAATTTTGGGGTTCCATGGATATTTACATCTACCGTAAGACCCGATACACATGTTTGAAAGATATGAACAAAAACTCGTCGTTTTCGTGTTTTATGGCCATTTTCATGAGCTATTGGCCACACTTTTGGGGTTCGAGGGCGATTTATAACGACCGTAATCCATGATACTTGTTTCAAAGATATGACAAAAAACTAGTCCTTGTCACACTTTACGGCTGTTTTCATGAGCCATTGCCCAAAATTTTGGTGTTCTAGGGTGATTTACAGCTACCGTAAGACCCGATACACATGTTTGAAAAATATGAACAAAAACTCGTCGTTTTCGCGTTTTATGGCCGTTTTCATGAGATATTGGCCACAATTTTGGGGTTCAGCGTAATTTACAACGACCGTAAGTACAGATACATGTTTGAGTTATATGACGAATAACTCGTCGTTTTCGTTTTTATGGCCATTTTCATGAGCTACTTCCCACAGTTTTGGGGCTTTAGGGCGATTTACAACGACCGTTAGACCTGATAGATGTTTGAGAGATATGACTAGAAACTCGTTTGAGTCGCGCTTTGTAGCCATTTTCATGAGCTATTGCCCTCACTTTTTTGCCTCTAGGGTGATTTACAACATCCGTAAGACCCAATACATGTTTGAGCGATATGACCAAAAACTCGTCATTTTCGTGTTTATGGTCGTTTTCATGAGATATTGCCCATAGTTTTGAGGTTCTAGGGCGATTTACAATGATCATTACACCCGATAGATGTTTGAGAGATATGACCAAAAACTCGTACTTGTCGCGCTTTGTGGCCATTTTCATGAGCTATTGCCCTCTGTTTTGGGCCTCTAAGGCGATTTACAACATCCGTAAGCCCTAATACATGTTTAAGCGATATGACCAAAAACTCATCGTTTTCATGTTTTTGGCCGTTTTCATGAGCTATTTCCCACACTTTTGG
Source organism: Avena eriantha (assembly GCA_910589775.1). Lineage (NCBI taxonomy): Eukaryota > Viridiplantae > Streptophyta > Magnoliopsida > Poales > Poaceae > Avena > Avena eriantha. The sequence goes on from OU342745.1 coordinate 479,088,655, forward strand.
GGTTCTAATACGATTTACAATAACCGTTAGACCCGATACATGTTTGAGCGATATGACCAAAAACTTGTCATTTTCGTGTTTTATGGCCGTTTTCATGAGCTATTACGCACACTTTGGGCTTCCAGGGCGATTTACAACGACCATAAACCCCGATACTTGTTTCAGAGATATGAAGAAAAACTCGTCCTTGTCGCACTTTATGGCCATTTTCATGAGCCACTGCCCACAATTTTGGGGTACCAGGGTGAGTTTGCAACTACAGTAAGACTGATACACATGTTTGAAAGATATGAACAAAAACTAATCGTTTTCGCGTTTTATGGCCGTTTTCATGAGCTATTGCCCACACTTTTGGGGTTCCAGGGCAATTTACAACGACCGTAAACCCGATACTTGTTTGAGAGATATGACCAAGAACTCGTCCTGGTCACACTTTACGGCCGTTTTCATTAGCCATTACCCACAATTTTGGGGTTCCAGGGCGATTTACAACTATCATAAGACACGATACACATATTTGAAAGATATTAACCAAAACTCGTGGTTTTCACGTTTTATGGCTGTTTTCATGAGCTATTGCCCACATTTTTGGGGTTCCAGGGCGATTTACAATGACCCTTATACCTGATTGGTGTTTGAGTGATATGACCAATAACTCGTCGTTTTCGTGTTTATGGCCATTTTCATGAGCTATTGCCCATACTTTTGGGGTTCTGGGGAGATCTAGAACCCCATTAGACCCAATACATGTTTGAGCGATATGACCAAAAACTCATCGTTTTCGTGTTTTATGGCCGTTTTCGTGAGCTATTGTGCACACTTTTGGGGTTCCAGGATGATTTACAACAACCACAAACCCCGATACTTGTTTCAGAGATATGACCAAAAACTCGAACTTGTCGCACTTTGCGGCCGTTTTCATGAGCCATTGCCCACCATTTTGGGGTTCCAGGGAGATATACAACTACCGTAAGTACCGATACATGTTTGAGTGATATGAAGAATAACTCGTCGTTTTTGTGTTTATGGCCGTTTTCATGAGCTATTTCCAACACTTTTGGGGTTCCAAAGCGATATACAATAACCGTTGGACCCGATAGATGTTTGAGCGATCTGACCAAAAACTTGTCATTTTCATGTTTTATGGCCGTTTTCAAGAGCTATTGCGCACACTTTGGGGTTCCAGGGTGATTTACAACGACCATAAACCCCGATACTTGTTTCAAAGATATGACCAAGAACTCGTCCTTGTCACACTTTATGGCCATTTTCATGAGCCATTGCCCACAATTTTGGCATACCAGGGCGACTTGCAACTACTCTCAGACCCGATACACATGTTTGAAAGATATGAACAAAAACTAATCGTTTTCGTGTTTTATGGCCGTTTTCATGAGCTATTGCCCACACTTTTGGGGGTTCCAGGTAATTTACAACGACCATAAGTACCGATACATGTTTGAGTGATATGAAGAATAACTCGTCGTTTTCGTGTTTATTGCCGTTTTCATGAGCTATTTCCAACACTTTTGGGGTTCCAAGACGATTTACAATAACCGTTAGACCCGATACATGTTTGAGCGATATGACCAAAAACTTGTCATTTTCGTGTTTTATGGCCGTTTTCCTGAGCTATTGCGCACACTTCGGGGTTCCAGGGTGATTTACAACGACCATAAATCCCGATACTTGTTTCAGAGATATAACCAAAAACTCGTCCTTGTCGCACTTTATGGCCATTTTCATGAGCCATTGCCAACAATTTTGGGGTACCAGGGTGACTTGCAACTACCGTAAGATCGATACACATGTTTGATAGATCTGAACAAAAACTAATCGTTTTCACGTTTTATGGCCATTTTCATGAGCTATTACCCACACTTTTGGGGTTCCAGGGCAATATATAACGACCGTAAACCCGATACTTGTTTCAGAGATATGACCAAGAACTCGTCCTGGTCACACTTTACGGCCGTTTTCATGAGCCATTACCCACAATTTTGGGGTTCCAGGGCGATTTACAACTCTCGTAAGACCCGATAAACATGTTTGAAAGATATTAACCAAACTCGTGGTTTTGACGTTTTATGGTTGTTTCCATGAGCTATTGCCCACATTTTTGGGGGTTCCAGGGCGATTTACAATGACCCTTACACCTGATAGATGTTTGAGTGATATGACCAATAACTCGCCGTTTTCGTGTTTATAGCCATTTTCATGAGCTATTGCCCACAATTTTGGGGTTCTAGGGAGATTTAGAACGACCATTAGACCCGATACATGTATGAGCGATATGACCAAAAACTCATCGTTTTCGTGTTTTATGGCCGTTTTCATGAGCTATTGTGCACACTTTTGGGTCTCCAGGGTGATTTACAACGACCATAAACCCCCGATATTTTTTTCATATGACCAAAATCTCGAACTTGTCGCACTTTACAGCCATTTTCATGAGCCATTGCCTACAATTTTGGGGTTCCAGGGAGATTTACAACTACCGTAAGTCCCGATACACATGGTTGAAAGATATGAACAAAAACTCATCGTTTTCGTGTTTTATGGCCGTTTTCATGAGCTATTTCCCACAATTTTCGGGTTCTAGGTAATTTACAACGACCGTAAGTACCGATACATGTTTGAGTGATATGACAAATAACTCGTCGTTTTCGTGTTTATGGCCATTTTCATGAGCTATTGCCCACAGTTTTGGGGTTCTAGGGCGATTTACAACGACCGTTAAACCCGATAGATGTTTGAGAGATATGACCAAAAACTTGTCATTTTCGTGTTTATGGTCGTTTTCATGAGATATTGCCCAAAGTTTTGGGGTTCTAGGGCGATTTAAAACGATCGTTAGACCCGATAGATGTTTCAGAGATATGACCAAAAACTCGTACTTGTCGTGCTTTGTGGCCATTTTCATGAGCTATTGCACTCAGTTTTGGGCCTCTAGGGCGATTTAAAACATCCGTAAGACCCGATACATGTTTAAGCGATATGACCAAAAACTCATTGTTTTCGTGTTTATGGCCGTTAACAACTACCGTAAGACCCGGTACACATGTTTGAAAGATATGAACAAAAACTCATCGTTTCCGTGTTTTATGGCCGTTTTCATGAGCTATTGCCCACACTTTTGGGGTTCCAGGTAATTTACAACGACCGTAAGAACCCATACATGTTTGAGTGATATGACCAAAAACTCATCCTAGTCAGCCTTTGTGGCCGTTTTCATGAGCTATTGCTCACATTTTTGATGTTCATGGCAATTCGCAATGACCGTTACACCTTATAGATGTTTGAGTGATATGACCAATAACTCATCGTTTTCGTGTTTATGGTCGTTTTCATGAGCTATTGCCCATAGTTTTGGTGTTCTAGGGAGATTTAGAACGACCATTACACCTGATAGATGTTTGAGAGATATGACCAAAAACTCGTACTTGTTGCGCTTTGGCCATTTTCATGAGCTATTGCCGTCAGTTTTGGGCCTCTAGGGCGATTTACAACATCCGTAAGACCCGATACATGTTTAAGCGATATGACCAAAAACTCATCGTTTTCATGTTTATGGCCGTTTTCATGAGCTATTTCCCACACTTTTGGGGTTCCAAGACGATTTACAATAACCGATAGACCCGATACATGTTTGAGCGATATGACCAAAAACTTGTCATTTTCGTGTTTTATGGCCGTTTTCATGAGCTATTGCGCACACTTCGGGGTTCCAGGGCGATTTACAACGACCATAAACCCCGATACTTGTTTCAGAGATATGACCAAAAAACTCGTCCTTGTCGCACTTTATGGCCATTTTCATGAGCCATTGCCCACAATTTTGGGGTACCAGGGGGACTTGCAACTACCGTAAGACCGACACACATGTTTGAAAGATATGAACAAAAACTAATCGTTTTCGCGTTTTATGGCCGTTTTCATGAGCTATTGCCCACACTTTTTTGGGTTCCAGGGCAATTTTAAACGACCGTAAACCCGATACTTGTTTCAGAGATATGACCAAGAACTCGTCCTGGTCACACTTTACGGCCGTTTCATTAGCCATTACCCACAATTTTGGGGTTCCAGGGCGATTTACAACTATCATAAGACCCAATACACATATTTGAAAGATATTAACCAAAACTTGTGGTTTCCACGTTTTATGGCTGTTTTCATGAGCTATTGCCCACATTTTTGGGGTTCTAGGGCGATTTACAATGACCATTATACCTGATAGATGTTTGAGTGATATGACGAATAACTCGTCGTTTTCGTGTTTATGGTCATTTTGATGAGCTATTGCTCACAGTTTTGGGGTTCTGGGAGATTTAGAACCCCATTAGACCCAACACATGTTTGAGCGATATGACAAAAAACTCGTCGTTTTCTTGTTTATGGCCGTTTTCATGAGCTATTGCGCACACTTTTGGAGTTCCACGGTGATTTACAACAACTATAAACCCCGATACTTGTTTCAGAGATATGACCAAAAACTCGAACTTGTCGCACTTTACGGCCGTTTTCATAAGCCATTGCCCACAATTTTGGGGTTCCAGGGAGATTTACAACTACCGGAAGACCCGATACAAATGTTTGAAAGATATGCACAAAACTCATCGTTTTCGCGTTTTATGGCTGTTTTCATGACCTATTTCCCACATTTTTTGTGTTCCAGGGCGATTTACAATGACCGTTAGACCCGGTACATGTTTGAGAGATATGACAAAAAGCTCGTCCTTGTCGCGCGTCATGACCGTTTTCATGAGCTATTACACACAATTTTGGGGTTCTAGGGAGATTTACAACTACCGTAAGACCCGATACATGTTTGAGAGATATGACCAAAAACTCATCCTAGTTGTGCTTTGTGGCCATTTTCATCAGCTATTTCCCCCAGTTTTGTGCTTCTAGGGTGATTTACAACATCCATAAGACCCGATACATGTTTGAGCGATATGACCAAGAACTCGTCATTTTCGTGTTTATGACCGTTTTCATGAGTTATAACCCATAATTTTGGCATTCTAGGGCGATTTACAACGACTGTTAGACCTGATAGATGTTTAAGAGATATTACGAAAAACTCGTCCTAGTTGCGCTTTGTGGCCATTTTCATGAGCTGTTACCCTCAGTTTTTTCCTTCTTGGTTGATTTACCACATCCATAAGACCTGATACGTGTTTGAGCGATATGACCAAAAACTCATCGTTTTCATGTTTTATGGACGTTTTCATGAGCTATTGTGCACACTTTTGGGTTCCAGGGTGATTTACAACGACCATAAACCCTGATACTTGTTTTAGAGATATGACCAAAAACTCGATAATGTCGCACTTTACGGCCGTTTTCATGAGCCATTGCCCACAATTTTGGGGTTCTAGGGAGATTTACAACTACCGTAAGACCCGATACACATGATTGAATGATATGAACAAAAACTCGTTGTTTTCGTGTTTTATGGACGTTTTCATGAGCTATTGCCCACAATTTTGGGGTTCAAAGTAATTTACAACGACGGTAAGTATCGATACATGTTTGAGTGATATGAGCTATTGCCCGCACTTTTGGGGTTCCAGGGCGATTTACAACGACCGTAAACCGCGATACTTGTTTCAAAGATATGACAAAAAACTAGTCCTTGTCGGACTTTACGGCTGTTTTCATGAGTCATTGCCCAAAATTTTGGGGTTCCTGGGTGATTTACAACTACCGTAAGACCCGATACACATGTTTGAAAGATACGAACAAAAACTTGTCATTTTCGCGTTTTATGGCCGTTTTCATGAGCTATTGCCCACACTTTTGGGGTTCCAGGGTAATTTACAATGACCCTTACACCCGATAGATATTTGAGTGATATGACCAATAACTCGTCGTTTTTGTGTTTATGGCCGTTTTCATGAGCCATTACCCACAATTTTGGGGTTCCAGGGCGATTTACAACTCTCGTAAGACCCGATAAACATGTTTGAAAGATATTAACCAAACTCGTGGTTTTGACGTTTTATGGTTGTTTCCATGAGCTATTGCCCACATTTTTGGTGGTTCCAGGGCGATTTACAATGACCCTTACACCTGATAGATGTTTGAGTGATATGACCAATAACTCGCCGTTTTCGTGTTTATAGCCATTTTCATGAGCTATTGCCCACAATTTTGGGGTTCTAGGGAGATTTAGAACGACCATTAGACCCGATACATGTATGAGCGATATGACCAAAAACTCATCGTTTTCGTGTTTTATGGCCGTTTTCATGAGCTATTGTGCACACTTTTGGGTCTCCAGGGTGATTTACAACGACCATAAACCCCCGATATTTTTTTCATATGACCAAAAGCTCGAACTTGTCGCACTTTACAGCCATTTTCATGAGCCATTGCCTACAATTTTGGGGTTCCAGGGAGATTTACAACTACCGTAAGTCCCGATACACATGGTTGAAAGATATGAACAAAAACTCATCGTTTTCGTGTTTTATGGCCGTTTTCATGAGCTATTTCCCACAATTTTCGGGTTCTAGGTAATTTACAACGACCGTAAGTACCGATATATGTTTGAGTGATATAACAAATAACTCGTCGTTTTCGTGTTTATGGCCATTTTCATGAGCTATTGCCCACAGTTTTGGGGTTCTAGGGCGATTTACAACGACCGTTAAACCCGATAGATGTTTGAGAGATATGACCAAAAACTTGTCATTTTCGTGTTTATGGTCGTTTTCATGAGATATTGCCCAAAGTTTTGGGGTTCTAGGGCGATTTAAAACGATCGTTAGACCCGATAGATGTTTGAGAGATATGACCAAAAACTCGTACTTGTCGTGCTTTGTGGCCATTTTCATGAGCTATTGCACTCAGTTTTGGGCCTCTAGGGCGATTTAAAACATCCGTAAGACCCGATACATGTTTAAGCGATATGACCAAAAACTCATTGTTTTCGTGTTTATGGCCGTTAACAACTACCGTAAGACCCGGTACACATGTTTGAAAGATATGAACAAAAACTCATCGTTTCCGTGTTTTATGGCCGTTTTCATGAGCTATTGCCCACACTTTTGGGGTTCCAGGTAATTTACAACGACCGTAAGAACCCATACATGTTTGAGTGATATGACCAAAAACTCATCCTAGTCAGCCTTTGTGGCCGTTTTCATGAGCTATTGCTCACATTTTTGATGTTCATGGGCAATTCGCAATGACCGTTACACCTTATAGATGTTTGAGTGATATGACCAATAACTCATCGTTTTCGTGTTTATGGTCGTTTTCATGAGCTATTGCCCATAGTTTTGGTGTTCTAGGGAGATTTAGAACGACCATTACACCTGATAGATGTTTGAGAGATATGACCAAAAACTCATACTTGTTGCGCTTTGGCCATTTTCATGAGCTATTGCCCTCAGTTTTGGGCCTCTAGGGCGATTTACAACATCCGTAAGACCCGATACATGTTTAAGCGATATGACCAAAAACTCATCGTTTTCATGTTTATGGCCGTTTTCATGAGCTATTTCCCACACTTTTGGGGTTCCAAGACGATTTACAATAACCGATAGACCCGATACATGTTTGAGCGATATGACCAAAAACTTGTCATTTTCGTGTTTTATGGCCGTTTTCATGAGCTATTGCGCACACTTCGGGGTTCCAGGGCGATTTACAACGACCATAAACCCCGATACTTGTTTCAGAGATATGACCAAAAAACTCGTCCTTGTCGCACTTTATGGCCATTTTCATGAGCCATTGCCCACAATTTTGGGGTACCAGGGGGACTTGCAACTACCGTAAGACCGACACACATGTTTGAAAGATATGAACAAAAACTAATCGTTTTCGCGTTTTATGGCCGTTTTCATGAGCTATTGCCCACACTTTTTTGGGTTCCAGGGCAATTTTAAACGACCGTAAACCCGATACTTGTTTCAGAGATATGACCAAGAACTCGTCCTGGTCACACTTTACGGCCGTTTCATTAGCCATTACCCACAATTTTGGGGTTCCAGGGCGATTTACAACTATCATAAGACCCAATACACATATTTGAAAGATATTAACCAAAACTTGTGGTTTCCACGTTTTATGGCTGTTTTCATGAGCTATGCCCACATTTTTGGGGTTCTAGGGCGATTTACAATGACCATTATACCTGATAGATGTTTGAGTGATATGACGAATAACTCGTCGTTTTCGTGTTTATGGTCATTTTGATGAGCTATTGCTCACAGTTTTGGGGTTCTGGGAGATTTAGAACCCCATTAGACCCAACACATGTTTGAGCGATATGACAAAAAACTCGTCGTTTTCTTGTTTATGGCCGTTTTCATGAGCTATTGCGCACACTTTTGGGGTTCCACGGTGATTTACAACAACTATAAACCCCGATACTTGTTTCAGAGATATGACCAAAAACTCGAACTTGTCGCACTTTACGGCCGTTTTCATAAGCCATTGCCCACAATTTTGGGGTTCCAGGGAGATTTACAACTACCGGAAGACCCGATACAAATGTTTGAAAGATATGCACAAAACTCATCGTTTTCGCGTTTTATGGCTGTTTTCATGACCTATTTCCCACATTTTTTGTGTTCCAGGGCGATTTACAATGACCGTTAGACCCGGTACATGTTTGAGAGATATGACAAAAAGCTCGTCCTTGTCGCGCGTCATGACCGTTTTCATGAGCTATTACACACAATTTTGGGGTTCTAGGGAGATTTACAACTACCGTAAGACCCGATACATGTTTGAGAGATATGACCAAAAACTCATCCTAGTTGTGCTTTGTGGCCATTTTCATCAGCTATTTCCCCCAGTTTTGTGCTTCTAGGGTGATTTACAACATCCATAAGACCCGATACATGTTTGAGCGATATGACCAAGAACTCGTCATTTTCGTGTTTATGACCGTTTTCATGAGTTATAACCCATAATTTTGGCATTCTAGGGCGATTTACAACGACTGTTAGACCTGATAGATGTTTAAGAGATATTACGAAAAACTCGTCCTAGTCGCGCTTTGTGGCCATTTTCATGAGCTGTTACCCTCAGTTTTTTCCTTCTTGGTTGATTTACCACATCCATAAGACCTGATACGTGTTTGAGCGATATGACCAAAAACTCATCGTTTTCATGTTTTATGGACGTTTTCATGAGCTATTGTGCACACTTTTGGGTTCCAGGGTGATTTACAACGACCATAAACCCTGATACTTGTTTTAGAGATATGACCAAAAACTCGATAATGTCGCACTTTACGGCCGTTTTCATGAGCCATTGCCCACAATTTTGGGGTTCTAGGGAGATTTACAACTACCGTAAGACCCGATACACATGATTGAATGATATGAACAAAAACTCGTTGTTTTCGTGTTTTATGGACGTTTTCATGAGCTATTGCCCACAATTTTGGGGTTCAAAGTAATTTACAACGACGGTAAGTATCGATACATGTTTGAGTGATATGAGCTATTGCCCGCACTTTTGGGGTTCCAGGGCGATTTACAACGACCGTAAACCGCGATACTTGTTTCAAAGATATGACAAAAAACTAGTCCTTGTCGCACTTTACGGCTGTTTTCATGAGTCATTGCCCAAAATTTTGGGGTTCCTGGGTGATTTACAACTACCGTAAGACCCGATACACATGTTTGAAAGATACGAACAAAAACTTGTCATTTTCGCGTTTTATGGCCGTTTTCATGAGCTATTGCCCACACTTTTGGGGTTCCAGGGTAATTTACAATGACCCTTACACCCGATAGATATTTGAGTGATATGACCAATAACTCGTCGTTTTTGTGTTTATGGCCGTTTTCATGAGCCATTACCCACAATTTTGGGGTTCCAGGGCGATTTACAACTCTCGTAAGACCCGATAAACATGTTTGAAAGATATTAACCAAACTCGTGGTTTTGACGTTTTATGGTTGTTTCCATGAGCTATTGCCCACATTTTTGGGGGTTCCAGGGCGATTTACAATGACCCTTACACCTGATAGATGTTTGAGTGATATGACCAATAACTCGCCGTTTTCGTGTTTATAGCCATTTTCATGAGCTATTGCCCACAATTTTGGGGTTCTAGGGAGATTTAGAACGACCATTAGACCCGATACATGTATGAGCGATATGACCAAAAACTCATCGTTTTCGTGTTTTATGGCCGTTTTCATGAGCTATTGTGCACACTTTTGGGTCTCCAGGGTGATTTACAACGACCATAAACCCCCGATATTTTTTTCATATGACCAAAATCTCGAACTTGTCGCACTTTACAGCCATTTTCATGAGCCATTGCCTACAATTTTGGGGTTCCAGGGAGATTTACAACTACCGTAAGTCCCGATACACATGGTTGAAAGATATGAACAAAAACTCATCGTTTTCGTGTTTTATGGCCGTTTTCATGAGCTATTTCCCACAATTTTCGGGTTCTAGGTAATTTACAATGACCATAAGTACCGATACATGTTTGAGTGATATGACAAATAACTCGTCGTTTTCGTGTTTATGGCCATTTTCATGAGCTATTGCCCACAGTTTTGGGGTTCTAGGGCAATTTACAACGACCGTTAAACCCGATAGATGTTTGAGAGATATGACCAAAAACTTGTCATTTTCGTGTTTATGGTCGTTTTCATGAGATATTGCCCAAAGTTTTGGGGTTCTAGGGCGATTTAAAACGATCGTTAGACCCGATAGATGTTTGAGAGATATGACCAAAAACTCGTACTTGTCGTGCTTTGTGGCCATTTTCATGAGCTATTGCACTCAGTTTTGGGCCTCTAGGGCGATTTAAAACATCCGTAAGACCCGATACATGTTTAAGCGATATGACCAAAAACTCATTGTTTTCGTGTTTATGGCCGTTAACAACTACCGTAAGACCCGGTACACATGTTTGAAAGATATGAACAAAAACTCATCGTTTCCGTGTTTTATGGCCGTTTTCATGAGCTATTGCCCACACTTTTGGGGTTCCAGGTAATTTACAACGACCGTAAGAACCCATACATGTTTGAGTGATATGACCAAAAACTCATCCTAGTCAGCCTTTGTGGCCGTTTTCATGAGCTATTGCTCACATTTTTGATGTTCATGGGCAATTCGCAATGACCGTTACACCTTATAGATGTTTGAGTGATATGACCAATAACTCATCGTTTTCGTGTTTATGGTCGTTTTCATGAGCTATTGCCCATAGTTTTGGTGTTCTAGGGAGATTTAGAACGACCATTACACCTGATAGATGTTTGAGAGATATGACCAAAAACTCATACTTGTTGCGCTTTGGCCATTTTCATGAGCTATTGCCCTCAGTTTTGGGCCTTTAGGGCGATTTACAACATCCGTAAGACCCGATACATGTTTAAGCGATATGACCAAAAACTCATCATTTTCATGTTTATGGCCGTTTTCATGAGCTATTTCCCACACTTTTGGGGTTCCAAGACGATTTACAATAACCGTTAGACCCGATACATGTTTGAGCGATATGACCAAAAACTTGTCATTTTCGTGTTTTATGGCCGTTTTCATGAGCTATTGCGCACACTTCGGGGTTCTAGGGCGATTTACAACGACCATAAACCCCGAAACTTGTTTCAGAGATATGACCAAAAAACTCGTCCTTGTCGCACTTTATGGCCATTTTCATGAGCCATTGCCCACAATTTTGGGGTACCAGGGGGACTTGCAACTACCGTAAGACCGACACACATGTTTGAAAGATATGAACAAAAACTAATCGTTTTCGCGTTTTATGGCCGTTTTCATGAGCTATTTCCCACACTTTTTTGGGTTCCAGGGCAATTTACAACGACCGTAAACCCGATACTTGTTTCAGAGATATGACCAAGAACTCGTCTTGGTCACACTTTACGGCCGTTTCATTAGCCATTACCCACAATTTTGGGGTTCCAGGGCGATTTACAACTATCATAAGACCCAATACACATATTTGAAAGATATTAACCAAAACTTGTGGTTTCCACGTTTTATGGCTGTTTTCATGAGCTATTGCCCACATTTTTGGGGTTCTAGGGCGATTTACAATGACCATTATACCTGATAGATGTTTGAGTGATATGACGAATAACTCGTCGTTTTCGTGTTTATGGTCATTTTGATGAGCTATTGCTCACAGTTTTGGGGTTCTGGGAGATTTAGAACCCCATTAGACCCAACACATGTTTGAGCGATATGACAAAAAACTCGTCGTTTTCTTGTTTATGGCCGTTTTCATGAGCTATTGCGCACACTTTTGGGGTTCCACGGTGATTTACAACAACTATAAACCCCGATACTTGTTTCAGAGATATGACCAAAAACTCGAACTTGTCGCACTTTACGGCCGTTTTCATAAGCCATTGCCCACAATTTTGGGGTTCCAGGGAGATTTACAACTACCGGAAGACCCGATACAAATGTTTGAAAGATATGCACAAAACTCATCGTTTTCGCGTTTTATGGCTGTTTTGATGACCTATTTCCCACATTTTTTGTGTTCCAGGGCGATTTACAATGACCGTTAGACCCGGTACATGTTTGAGAGATATGACAAAAAGCTCGTCCTTGTCGCGCGTCATGACCGTTTTCATGAGCTATTACACACAATTTTGGGGTTCTAGGGAGATTTACAACTACCGTAAGACCCGATACATGTTTGAGAGATATGACCAAAAACTCATCCTAGTTGTGCTTTGTGGCCATTTTCATCAGCTATTTCCCCCAGTTTTGTGCTTCTAGGGTGATTTACAACATCCATAAGACCCGATACATGTTTGAGCGATATGACCAAGAACTCATTGTTTTCGTGTTTATGACCGTTTTCATGAGTTATAACCCATAATTTTGGCATTCTAGGGCGATTTACAACGACTGTTAGACCTGATAGATGTTTAAGAGATATTACGAAAAACTCGTCCTAGTCGCGCTTTGTGGCCATTTTCATGAGCTGTTACCCTCAGTTTTTTCCATCTTGGTTGATTTACCACATCCATAAGACCTGATACGTGTTTGAGCGATATGACCAAAAACTCATCGTTTTCATGTTTTATGGACGTTTTCATGAGCTATTGTGCACACTTTTGGGTTCCAGGGTGATTTACAACGACCATAAACCCTGATACTTGTTTTAGAGATATGACCAAAAACTCGATAATGTCGCACTTTACGGCCGTTTTCATGAGCCATTGCCCACAATTTTGGGGTTCTAGGGAGATTTACAACTACCGTAAGACCCGATACACATGATTGAATGATATGAACAAAAACTCGTTGTTTTCGTGTTTTATGGACGTTTTCATGAGCTATTGCCCACAATTTTGGGGTTCAAAGTAATTTACAACGACGGTAAGTATCGATACATGTTTGAGTGATATGAGCTATTGCCCGCACTTTTGGGGTTCCAGGGCGATTTACAACGACCGTAAACCGTGATACTTGTTTCAAAGATATGACAAAAAACTAGTCCTTGTCGCACTTTACGGCTGTTTTCATGAGTCATTGCCCAAAATTTTGGGGTTCCTGGGTGATTTACAACTACCGTAAGACCCGATACACATGTTTGAAAGATACGAACAAAAACTTGTCATTTTCGCGTTTTATGGCCGTTTTCATGAGCTATTGCCCACACTTTTGGGGTTCCAGGGTAATTTACAATGACCCTTACACCCGATAGATATTTGAGTGATATGACCAATAACTCGTCGTTTTTGTGTTTATGGCCGTTTTCATGAGCCATTACCCACAATTTTGGGGTTCCAGGGCGATTTACAACTCTCGTAAGACCCGATAAACATGTTTGAAAGATATTAACCAAACTCGTGGTTTTGACGTTTTATGGTTGTTTCCATGAGCTATTGCCCACATTTTTGGGGGTTCCAGGGCGATTTACAATGACCCTTACACCTGATAGATGTTTGAGTGATATGACCAATAACTCGCCGTTTTCGTGTTTATAGCCATTTTCATGAGCTATTGCCCACAATTTTGGGGTTCTAGGGAGATTTAGAACGACCATTAGACCCGATACATGTATGAGCGATATGACCAAAAACTCATCGTTTTCGTGTTTTATGGCCGTTTTCATGAGCTATTGTGCACACTTTTGGGTCTCCAGGGTGATTTACAACGACCATAAACCCCCGATATTTTTTTCATATGACCAAAATCTCGAACTTGTCGCACTTTACAGCCATTTTCATGAGCCATTGCCTACAATTTTGGGGTTCCAGGGAGATTTACAACTACCGTAAGTCCCGATACACATGGTTGAAAGATATGAACAAAAACTCATCGTTTTCGTGTTTTATGGCCGTTTTCATGAGCTATTTCCCACAATTTTCGGGTTCTAGGTAATTTACAACGACCATAAGTACCGATACATGTTTGAGTGATATGACAAATAACTCGTCGTTTTCGTGTTTATGGCCATTTTCATGAGCTATTGCCCACAGTTTTGGGGTTCTAGGGCAATTTACAACGACCGTTAAACCCGATAGATGTTTGAGAGATATGACCAAAAACTTGTCATTTTCGTGTTTATGGTCGTTTTCATGAGATATTGCCCAAAGTTTTGGGGTTCTAGGGCGATTTAAAACGATCGTTAGACCCGATAGATGTTTGAGAGATATGACCAAAAACTCGTACTTGTCGTGCTTTGTGGCCATTTTCATGAGCTATTGCACTCAGTTTTGGGCCTCTAGGGCGATTTAAAACATCCGTAAGACCCGATACATGTTTAAGCGATATGACCAAAAACTCATTGTTTTCGTGTTTATGGCCGTTAACAACTACCGTAAGACCCGGTACACATGTTTGAAAGATATGAACAAAAACTCATCGTTTCCGTGTTTTATGGCCGTTTTCATGAGCTATTGCCCACACTTTTGGGGTTCCAGGTAATTTACAACGACCGTAAGAACCCATACATGTTTGAGTGATATGACCAAAAACTCATCCTAGTCAGCCTTTGTGGCCGTTTTCATGAGCTATTGCTCACATTTTTGATGTTCATGGGCAATTCGCAATGACCGTTACACCTTATAGATGTTTGAGTGATATGACCAATAACTCATCGTTTTCGTGTTTATGGTCGTTTTCATGAGCTATTGCCCATAGTTTTGGTGTTCTAGGGAGATTTAGAACGACCATTACACCTGATAGATGTTTGAGAGATATGACCAAAAACTCATACTTGTTGCGCTTTGGCCATTTTCATGAGCTATTGCCCTCAGTTTTGGGCCTCTAGGGCGATTTACAACATCCGTAAGACCCGATACATGTTTAAGCGATATGACCAAAAACTCATCATTTTCATGTTTATGGCCGTTTTCATGAGCTATTTCCCACACTTTTGGGGTTCCAAGACGATTTACAATAACCGTATAGACCCGATACATGTTTGAGCGATATGACCAAAAACTTGTCATTTTCGTGTTTTATGGCCGTTTTCATGAGCTATTGCGCACACTTCGGGGTTCTAGGGCGATTTACAACGACCATAAACCCCGATACTTGTTTCAGAGATATGACCAAAAAACTCGTCCTTGTCGCACTTTATGGCCATTTTCATGAGCCATTGCCCACAATTTTGGGGTACCAGGGGGACTTGCAACTACCGTAAGACCGACACACATGTTTGAAAGATATGAACAAAAACTAATCGTTTTCGCGTTTTATGGCCGTTTTCATGAGCTATTTCCCACACTTTTTTGGGTTCCAGGGCAATTTACAACGACCGTAAACCCGATACTTGTTTCAGAGATATGACCAAGAACTCGTCTTGGTCACACTTTACGGCCGTTTCATTAGCCATTACCCACAATTTTGGGGTTCCAGGGCGATTTACAACTATCATAAGACCCAATACACATATTTGAAAGATATTAACCAAAACTTGTGGTTTCCACGTTTTATGGCTGTTTTCATGAGCTATTGCCCACATTTTTGGGGTTCTAGGGCGATTTACAATGACCATTATACCTGATAGATGTTTGAGTGATATGACGAATAACTCGTCGTTTTCGTGTTTATGGTCATTTTGATGAGCTATTGCTCACAGTTTTGGGGTTCTGGGAGATTTAGAACCCCATTAGACCCAACACATGTTTGAGCGATATGACAAAAAACTCGTCGTTTTCTTGTTTATGGCCGTTTTCATGAGCTATTGCGCACACTTTTGGGGTTCCACGGTGATTTACAACAACTATAAACCCCGATACTTGTTTCAGAGATATGACCAAAAACTCGAACTTGTCGCACTTTACGGCCGTTTTCATAAGCCATTGCCCACAATTTTGGGGTTCCAGGGAGATTTACAACTACCGGAAGACCCGATACAAATGTTTGAAAGATATGCACAAAACTCATCGTTTTCGCGTTTTATGGCTGTTTTGATGACCTATTTCCCACATTTTTTGTGTTCCAGGGCGATTTACAATGACCGTTAGACCCGGTACATGTTTGAGAGATATGACAAAAAGCTCGTCCTTGTCGCGCGTCATGACCGTTTTCATGAGCTATTACACACAATTTTGGGGTTCTAGGGAGATTTACAACTACCGTAAGACCCGATACATGTTTGAGAGATATGACCAAAAACTCATCCTAGTTGTGCTTTGTGGCCATTTTCATCAGCTATTTCCCCCAGTTTTGTGCTTCTAGGGTGATTTACAACATCCATAAGACCCGATACATGTTTGAGCGATATGACCAAGAACTCATTGTTTTCGTGTTTATGACCGTTTTCATGAGTTATAACCCATAATTTTGGCATTCTAGGGCGATTTACAACGACTGTTAGACCTGATAGATGTTTAAGAGATATTACGAAAAACTCGTCCTAGTCGCGCTTTGTGGCCATTTTCATGAGCTGTTACCCTCAGTTTTTTCCATCTTGGTTGATTTACCACATCCATAAGACCTGATACGTGTTTGAGCGATATGACCAAAAACTCATCGTTTTCATGTTTTATGGACGTTTTCATGAGCTATTGTGCACACTTTTGGGTTCCAGGGTGATTTACAACGACCATAAACCCTGATACTTGTTTTAGAGATATGACCAAAAACTCGATAATGTCGCACTTTACGGCCGTTTTCATGAGCCATTGCCCACAATTTTGGGGTTCTAGGGAGATTTACAACTACCGTAAGACCCGATACACATGATTGAATGATATGAACAAAAACTCGTTGTTTTCGTGTTTTATGGACGTTTTCATGAGCTATTGCCCACAATTTTGGGGTTCAAAGTAATTTACAACGACGGTAAGTATCGATACATGTTTGAGTGATATGAGCTATTGCCCGCACTTTTGGGGTTCCAGGGCGATTTACAACGACCGTAAACCGTGATACTTGTTTCAAAGATATGACAAAAAACTAGTCCTTGTCGCACTTTACGGCTGTTTTCATGAGTCATTGCCCAAAATTTTGGGGTTCCTGGGTGATTTACAACTACCGTAAGACCCGATACACATGTTTGAAAGATACGAACAAAAACTTGTCATTTTCGCGTTTTATGGCCGTTTTCATGAGCTATTGCCCACACTTTTGGGGTTCCAGGGTAATTTACAATGACCCTTACACCCGATAGATATTTGAGTGATATGACCAATAACTCGTCGTTTTTGTGTTTATGGCCGTTTTCATGAGCCATTACCCACAATTTTGGGGTTCCAGGGCGATTTACAACTCTCGTAAGACCCGATAAACATGTTTGAAAGATATTAACCAAACTCGTGGTTTTGACGTTTTATGGTTGTTTCCATGAGCTATTGCCCACATTTTTGGGGGTTCCAGGGCGATTTACAATGACCCTTACACCTGATAGATGTTTGAGTGATATGACCAATAACTCGCCGTTTTCGTGTTTATAGCCATTTTCATGAGCTATTGCCCACAATTTTGGGGTTCTAGGGAGATTTAGAACGACCATTAGACCCGATACATGTATGAGCGATATGACCAAAACTCATCGTTTTCGTGTTTTATGGCCGTTTTCATGAGCTATTGTGCACACTTTTGGGTCTCCAGGGTGATTTACAACGACCATAAACCCCCGATATTTTTTTCATATGACCAAAATCTCGAACTTGTCGCACTTTACAGCCATTTTCATGAGCCATTGCCTACAATTTTGGGGTTCCAGGGAGATTTACAACTACCGTAAGTCCCGATACACATGGTTGAAAGATATGAACAAAAACTCATCGTTTTCGTGTTTTATGGCCGTTTTCATGAGCTATTTCCCACAATTTTCGGGTTCTAGGTAATTTACAACGACCATAAGTACCGATACATGTTTGAGTGATATGACAAATAACTCGTCGTTTTCGTGTTTATGGCCATTTTCATGAGCTATTGCCCACAGTTTTGGGGTTCTAGGGCAATTTACAACGACCGTTAAACCCGATAGATGTTTGAGAGATATGACCAAAAACTTGTCATTTTCGTGTTTATGGTCGTTTTCATGAGATATTGCCCAAAGTTTTGGGGTTCTAGGGCGATTTAAAACGATCGTTAGACCCGATAGATGTTTGAGAGATATGACCAAAAACTCGTACTTGTCGTGCTTGTGGCCATTTTCATGAGCTATTGCACTCAGTTTTGGGCCTCTAGGGCGATTTAAAACATCCGTAAGACCCGATACATGTTTAAGCGATATGACCAAAAACTCATTGTTTTCGTGTTTATGGCCGTTAACAAACTACCGTAAGACCCGGTACACATGTTTGAAAGATATGAACAAAAACTCATCGTTTCCGTGTTTTATGGCCGTTTTCATGAGCTATTGCCCACACTTTTGGGGTTCCAGGTAATTTACAACGACCGTAAGAAACCCATACATGTTTGAGTGATATGACCAAAAACTCATCCTAGTCAGCCTTTGTGGCCGTTTTCATGAGCTATTGCTCACATTTTTGATGTTCATGGCAATTCGCAATGACCGGTACACCTTAAGATGTTTGAGTGATATGACCAATAACTCATCGTTTTCGTGTTTATGGTCGTTTTCATGAGCTATTGCCCATAGTTTTGGTGTTCTAGGGGATTAGAACGACCATTACACCTGATAGATGTTTGAGAGATATGACCAAAAAGTTTTGGGCC